>LR738711.1:152723429-152743024 GCA_902687465.1 Secale cereale | reverse complement strand
CCCCGGGGGAGTATGGGCCATAGTGGGCCGTCAGGGAAAGAGAGAGGCAGCCCACTAGGGCTGGCCGCCCCCCAAGGGAATCCTAGTTGGACTAGGAGTGGGGGGGAGGCGCCCCTCTCCTTCCTTCTCCTCTTCTTCTTCCTTTCCTACTCCTAGTAGGAATAGGAAAGGGGGATCCCTACTCCTACTAGGAGTAGGAAACCTACTCCTGGCGCGCCCTATAGGGCCGGCCGGCCCTTCCCCCTTGCTCCTTTATATATGGGGGCAGGGGGGCACCCAAGGACACACAAGCAACATTGTTTTAGCTGTGTGCGGTGCCCTCCTCCACAGAAACACACTTCGGTCATATCATTGCAGTGCTTAGGTGAAGCCTTGCGTCGGTAACTTCATCATCTCCATCACCACGCCGTCATGCTGACGAAACTCTCCCGTGAAGCTCAACTGGATCAAGAGATCGTGGGACGTCATCGAGCTGAACGTGTGCTGAACGCGGTGGTGCCGTACGTTCGGTGCTTGGATCGGTTGGATTGCGAAGACGTTCGACTACATCAACCGCGTCACTAGATGCTTCCGCTTTCGGTCTATGAGGGTATGTAGACACACTCTCCCCTCTCGTTGCTATGCATCTAGTAGATAGATCTTGCGTGTTCATAGGATTTATTTTTGAAATACTACGTTCCCCAACAATAAAATGGCAAAAACTTCAAGACTCTACATTTTTGGTAATGTGATCAAAGATCACGTTGAGTCAATAGGAAAGCCAATACATTTTTGGCAAAAAGCTCCAAAACCCTCAACACTTTCCAGTCTATCCAAAACCTAGTCCAATCTCGATCCCACCCAAATGCTCCTATCCGGACCTACCAAGATACACCAGAAAGTGCCATAAGCCAAACCCTAGAAACTCTGTTCTACCGAGATGACATTTGGTCCCACCGAAGTGCAGTGACCAAGTTTTTGTAACCCATTGTGTGCACTTCAGAATTACCGAGATGAACCGATCAAAATTACTAAGATGAGGAATCTTCTTAGGTCATCACATATCGGTCCCACCGACTGGATTCATCCGGTCTCACCGAAACGTCTAACGTTTGAATCTTTTGCAGAGGCCGGTCCCACCGAGACTTTTGGTGTCCGCGAGTTATGCATAAATTTTGTAACGGCTAGCTAGATCTTTGGTGATGGCTATAAATACTCCACTCACACCACCTACTCTCAAAGAGAGTAACCAGGATGAAACTACACTCCAATATCAATTTTCTGAGAGGGAACCACCTACACTTGTTTTGAGATCAAGGCATTCTACTCCAACCATTTGATCCTTGATTTCTAGCTCACTCAAGTTGCATTCCACTTGAATCCTTCTCTCACCATCTTGCCAAATCTGTGAGAGAGTGATGGAGTGTAGAGGAGACTATATTTTAAAGCACAACAAGGAGTTCATCATCATCAACAACATCTATTACGTTTTGGAGAGTGGTGTCTGATACGTCCAAAACGTATCTATAATTTCTGCTTGCTCCATGCCTCTTTTGTGTGATATTGCTATGATATTTATGCACTTCCATACACTTTTGATCATATTTGGACTAACCTATTAACTCAGTGCACCCCAGTGCCAGTTTCTGTTTTCTGCTGTTTTTGTATTTCAGGTTTTCCCATTACGTAAATTGCCAGAAAAATTCCGGGAAAAATATATAAAAAATCAGCGTTCCGGAAGCTTCCATGCGGCCAAAGTAGGGCCGGAGGGGGGCCACCAGGGCTCCAGGCGGCCAGAGGGCGCGGCCCCCTCCTGGCCGCGCCGCCAGGGCGCCTGGGCCCCCCTGGCCTCTTCTGACGCCCCCCTTTGGCATATATTTACACCGCGTCCCAAAACCCTCGAGGACAGAACCCTTTTCTCCAAAAGCTATTCCGATCTCCGCCGCCATCGCCATCAAGTTTCGGGGGACCAGAATTCCTGTGCCGGCACCCTGCCGGGACGGGGAAGTGCCCCCGGATTCATCTCCATCGACGTTGCTTCCTCCCTCCATGATGCGGGAGTAGTTCCTCCTCGAGGCTGAGGTTTCTACCAGTAGCTATGTGGTCAATTCTCTCTCTCATGATGTGATCTTCGTTGTGATCATAGGCTATGTTAATCTAGGGTGATCCCATGATATTTCCCCTTCCTCTATGTATTGGATTGATGTACTCACTTGTCTTTATCTAGTATAATCTCCGAGACCAAGGTGACAGCGGTCTATTGGACATGGATTAGAAGAATATTTTCATGAGTGATTTCCTCTTTTGTGTGTGGATTGAAGATTGAGAGTCTCTTGGTGCTTGTCTTTGATTATCCTTGAGATATGTTGTGGTGATTGTGGTACTCTCTTTGGATGGCCGAGGTGACATTGGGAAATCCATAGATTGAGAACTACGAACTTAGAGGTGTGCTTTTGTAGCCCTACATAATCCTCGTCCTCTCTTCACCACAAAGGAATGACCTCCGAGTGTGTCCCCCTTGCATGTTTTATGAGAAATATCATGTGATTCGATTATGTTAATGTTGTTGGGAGTTGCCACTAGTGAAAGTATGAAGCCTAGGCCTTGTTTCCACCATTGCAATACCATTTGTGCTCACGTTTACCACTTGTTTGCTTGCTGCACTTTTTATTACAGATTTATATTACTTTGCTTTGCCACTCCTATCATCCATATTTTACCATCTCTTCGCCGAACTAGTGCACCTATACAACTCCTAGTTGTATTAGGTGTGTTGGGGACACAAGAGACTTCTTGTATCTTGATTGCAGGGTTGCTTGAAAGGGGTACGTTCAACCTCCACTTCCCTGAGTTCGATAAACCTTGGGTTACTCACTTAAGGGAAATTTGTTGCTGTCCTACAAACCTCTGCTCTTGGAGGCCCAACACTGTCTACAGGAATAGAAGAGTGTAGTAGACATCAAGCTATTTCTGGCGCCGTTGCCGGGGAAGTGAGGTAAGTGAAGGTACCTTCTCTAGATCTTGCAATTAAATCTTTTCGTTTCTTGTTTTTAGTTTCACTAGTTATGTTTATGGAAAACCGCACTCTTAGTTCGCTGCTTGGGGAAGGCCGCTTTGCCACACCCGTGGTAGAGAAGTCTCCTCCACCTACTGAATGTATCCCGTTCCAAATACCACTTGGGATAATTGAAATAATTTTGAATGATTGTTATGATGGGACGGACAATCCTAGTATTCATTTGTTGAAACTTACAAAACTTTGTGAGTTGTTTAAGATTTCAGGTTTGACAAGAGATGGAGTCATGAGGAAATTATTTGCCTTGTTACTGAAAGGAAAAGCATTGGAATGGTATAGGCTACTAGATGACTCTTACCTGCTGGATTGGGAAGAGATCCAGTCTCTCTTTTACTCCAAGTTTTATCCTCTTCATGAAGTCCATGAGAATAGGAATTATGTTTATAATTTCTATCCTCATGACGGAGAGAGCATAGCTCAAGCTTGGGGGAGACTAAAAACGTTAATGCTAAAATGTCCTAACCATGGGCTCCCCAAAGATATGATTATTACTAATTTCTATGCGAGGCTTTCTCGACAGGATAAAGATTTGCTCGATGCTTCCTCTATGGGTTCTTTCACAAACGAAAAGATTGATGCTAAATGGGAACTCCTTGAAAGAATTCAACGCAACACTGAAGATTGGGAGATCGACAAAGGTAAAGAGTCAGGTATAATTTATGAGTATGATTGCATTAAGTCCTTTGTTGAAACTACAAGTTTTAATAAGTTTAGTGCTAAGTTTGGGCTTGATTCTCAACTCCTTGTTGATTTCCTCAAATCTTTTGCTTCACATCTTAATATGCCTAAGGAGGATTGGATCAAGCATCATGAACCTTTTAAAGAGATTTGCAAAGAAAATGAAATTGTTCATGATGATTGCAACATGCATGATCCAATTCCTAAAAATGAAGTTTTATATAAGCATGTTAATTTTTGTGGAGTGGATAGACCTTGTGAAAGGCCTATGATTGAAGAAGAGAAGTCCTGTAAGCAACATAAGCATGAAAGAACAATCACTTGGGTCAAAGATTTAAATGAAATTGCTAGAGAATTGTGTGACCTTTATCCTTTTACTTGTGAACTTTGCTGTATAGAAGGTCACTTTAATTTTCAATGCATGCACTTTCAAAACATAACTGTTAGCCAGTTGTGTGATAACATGATCACCTCTGATCTTTATGATGAGCTTATGTTATTTTTGATGTGTGAAGAGTTATCAAAAAAGACTTCTTGGCTAGATGTTAATGCCATAGGAATAAAAAACACTTTGCAAAATTGCCATCTCTATTGTGTTGTTAATTGCCATGAAAATGATTACATAAGTAAGATTAGAAAGGAGGGAACTTTACCAAAGTATAAAAATGTCTCTTATATTTCTGCTAATAAAAAGGAGAGTTTCTCCCAAGTTTCCCCTATTGTTTCTAATGATAAACCAGGATATGTGGAGAAGCTTCATCTCCAACCACTCCCTCCCAAGGTGAAGAAGAAGAAGAAAAAGAGGAGGAAGAGGAACAAGAAGGAAGAAGAATGGGTATCAACCTGGCCTGAGCATATTCCTCCCATCAACTTTTATCCTAACGGTTGTAAGTTTAAAGAAGAAGGTGAAGTTTATTGCCTTAATTATCATCTTGATGATACGTCCGTAGGTACTATTGAAGATGATTTTGATTATGATATGCATGTTACTTATTGTGATTGGGAAAATGATGATAATGCTACTTATGAGCTTGAAAATCTTTTTGGTACCAACTTTGAAAGTGATGATATGGAAAGCTCTAAGCTTGGGGATGATAGGATTGCAAATGCTTTACCCACTAGTGATGTGATAATTGATAATTCTTTTGCTAGTAAGAATAAAGACAACATGTTTACAAATATAGTTGCTAGCAATGATAATGCTCTTCTCTACCATGATGATGTTATAACTCCAATCTATAGTGATTATAAAGGTACCTATGACATAAGGAGAAATTATCCTTATGAAACTTGTCATAATCATGGAGGGAATTACTCCCTTGTTGAACACCATCTTCCTAATACACAATTAATCTATAGTGTTCAAGTTGTTTATGATAGTCCTACTCCCACTATTACCAATGAGAAAGATTATGCTTATGTGGAGAGTAAGAGTACCTTTCTGCATGTGGATCATGGTAACAATGCTTTATGTGATGCTTATATTGTTGAGTTTATTCGTGATCCCACTGAAAATTATTATGAGAAGGGAACATATGCTTATAGATATTTCAATAATATTAAGTTCCCTCTCTTTATGTTGAAGGTTTTGAAGCTGCACTTGTTTTGTCTTCCTATGCTTATTGCTTTGAGCTTCAATGAATTACTCTATTGCAATATTCCTATGCATAGGGATCATGTTAGGCTTAAATGTGTTTGGTATTTGCTTCTTGATGCTCTCTTTTGTTCTTTAGCTCTTATTCCTACGAGAGCATCATTAAAGTCTTAAGCCTATCTTTATGGCTATAAAGAAAGAGCTCTAGGGAGACAACCCTTGTTATCTTTGCTTTCAGTTTTTAGTGGTCTTGATGTTTGTTACTACTGTAGCAACATCATTGTATCTTTATTTTTCAGTTTTGTGCCAAGTTTAGCCTCCGATTGCAAGAAAGTTCAAAAGTTGTGACGTGCAGTCCAGAAAACAGATTCTGTCCTTGGGCAGAAAGATTCGTATAAAATCACCAGATCATCTTTTTGATTTGAATTTTTTTGACAGCGTGCTCTATACAATTGGCTTTCGGGCGTATGTTCTGAGTTTTTTGATTTGAGTTGCAGAAGTGCCCCGAAAAAATTATTTACTACCTGCTGGTCTATTTTTCACAGATTCTGTCCTGTTTTGCCTTTCCTTCGTTTTGCAAACCTCGAGCTTGCTTTTTCTTTGCAAAAACCTTTTGGCAATCTTGATAAACAGTAGCCCTTCAAGATTATCTTTATTTCCAGCAAGGAAAAATTATTTTATTATGGGTACTAACCTCGCTAATCATATTATGATGAGTTATGTATGAAGGGAGTTTTCAAGTGTGCGAGGGAAGATGATAAAAAGATTCAGGAGTGTCAAACGCTCAAGCTTGGGGATGCCCCGTGCACCCCCAAGAAATATTCAAGAAGACTCAAGCGTCTAAGCTTGGGGATGCCCCCGTGCATCCCCTTCTCCATCAACAATTATCAGTTCGTCTTTCGTTCCACTATATTTTTATCACTTCATGTGTTATGTGCTATGGTTGGAGCGTCTTCCTTTTAGTTTCCTTTTTAGTTTTCTTTAGCTTTGCTTGCTTTTCATAACGAGTTGGAACTCAGCTTTCTTTGTGTGGGAGAGAAACACGCTCCACTTCAACCTGGAACACAACATAGGATTTTCATGTTTATCTTTGTTGTGTGTGTTCTTGGTCTTTCAATAGCTACTGTCATGTTTAGCTCTTAGTTTTCATGCTTTTCTTTTTAAAGAGCTTTTGTTTAGTTGGTTGCTGGAACTCTATTGAGTTATCATGCTTATCTTGTTAAGAGAGTTGGCTTCTGTTGCACTGGTTGATATGTCTATGATAAAAATGCTATGTGCATAATGGTGCTTAGTAGTTCATGTTTTCTTCTGGTTAGTCTCAAATAGCTGGGGGGTTCTTAATGTGTTATTGAAGTACCAACATGATTTGTTTGCCTATGATGTGGTATGGTTTAGTGATATCTTCCTCCAAGAATTTATTTTGATTGACTTAGCATATGCTCACGCATATTTAAGACTGTAAAGGAAGTCTATCAAGCCTTGATGATCTTTAATTTCTGAGTAGCGATATAACTTCCATGCCCGATTCAATGTTGCTTTGTCGCTCTGCATGATTATGACCGTCATTGCTCTCTTAGTTGGTCGCTCCCAGTCTTTTGCTAACCTTCGCCTGTACTAAGCGGACTGACTGCTTGTGCATCCAAAATCCTTTAAACCAGTTATGCCATATGAGTCCACCATACCTTCCTATACATGGTATTTACCTGCCATTCCTAACGAAGACTTTCGTGTACCATCTCGAAATTAATCAAAAAAGCATTTCTCTTTTGTGCCTCTGTTTTAGCTCATGAGGAAGTAGTAGTTAATTCATGATCTTTTTAAGTTGGACAAGCTTCACCCCGGGATTGCATGTCTAATGTGCAAACCCCTAATACGAGAAGGAACTGGCAAAGAGTGCGCCCGGCTCATTAAAAAATATACAACAAACAAACCCTCCTTCACGCTTTGTTCATGAGAAATCAGAAAACTTTGGCAGTGATAAACAAAGGAGATTAAGAGGATGTGATCGTCCTCGTGCGAGAGCCGTTCCTCGAAACTTGTCCAGCTCGAGAAGTAATTGAGTTATCTGCTAGCATTCGTTGATGAAATATGCATCTCTAAAAAATAATTATTACCTCTGTTTTTTAAAAACCAAGAGCTTTGGTACATGTTTAGTTTTTGTTTCCGACCACGGGTTTTCAACCTTGCCATCAAAAGCCACGGTTCGAGAGTCTCCACCTTCTTTCTTTGAAGCACCAACTATTGAGAGCATGATTCTCATTCTGAGTGTAATGTGCATTGTCCCAAAGTACCATTGTCTTCTGCATGATTATGCTATCGTTTATTCTGAAATCATTGTATCTAGTCGTCACTTAAACTTTGGAGGTGCCCCTGCATTTATGTTTTGCTTCACTAAAGGGGGCAAGCGAGGTACCACTTTGTCATATTTGCACACCATGCTCACTACAAATCTACTGAGTGTTTCAGTATCATATTGTAAAACTTTCAGTTCTTTGTGATATTCTCATGAGGCAACTTAATTACTACAGATTCATTATCTCAGTAAGCATTTGTCATGTGACTGTGAAAAGTTCTTATATGGTTAATAGCATGTCACCACAGAAATTATGCTTGTTATCATTTACCTACTCGAGGACGAGCAGGAATTAAGCTTGGGGATGTTGATACGTCCAAAATGTATCTATAATTTCTGCTTGCTCCATGCCTCTTTTGTGTGATATTGCTATGATATTTATGCACTTCCATACACATTTGATCATATTTGGACTAACCTATTAACTCAGTGCACCCCAGTGCCAGTTTCTGTTTTCTACTGTTTTTGTATTTCAGGTTTTCCCATTACGTAAATTGCCAGAAAAATTCCGGGAAAAATATATAAAAAATCAGCGTTCCGGAAGCTTCCATGCGGCCAAAGTAGGGCCGGAGGGGGGCCACCAGGGCTCCAGGCGGCCAGAGGGCGCGGCCCCCCTCCTGGCCGCGCCGCCAGGGCGCCTGGGCCCCCCTGGCCTCTTCTGACGCCCCCCTTTGGCATATATTTACACCGCGTCCCTAAACCCTCGAGGGCAGAACCCTTTTCTCCAGAAGCTATTCCGATCTCCGCCGCCATTGCCATCAAGTTTCGGGGGACCAGAATTCCTGTGCCGGCACCCTGCCGGGACGGGGAAGTGCCTCCGGATTCATCTCCATCGACGTTGCTTCCTCCCTCCATGATGCGGGAGTAGTTCCTCCTCGAGGCTGAGGTTTCTACCAGTAGCTATGTGGTCAATTCTCTCTCCCATGATGTGATCTTCGTTGTGATCATAGGCTATGTTAATCTAGGGTGATCCCATGATATTTCCCCTTCCTCTATGTATTGGATTGATGTACTCACTTGTCTTTATCTAGTATAATCTCCGAGACCAAGGTGACAGCGGTCTATTGGACATGGATTAGAAGAATATTTTCATGAGTGATTTCCTCTTTTGTGCGTGGATTGAAGATTGAGAGTCTCTTGGTTCTTGTCTTTGACTATCCTTGAGATATGTTGTGGTGATTGTGGTACTCTCTTTGGATGGCCGAGGTGACATTGGGAAATCCATAGATTGAGAACTACGAACTTAGAGGTGTGCTTTTGTAGCCCTACATAATCCTCGTCCTCTCTTGACCACAAAGGAATGACCTCCGAGTGCGTCCCCCTTGCATGTTTTATGGGAAATATCATGTGATTCGATTATGTTAATGTTGTTGGGAGTTGCCACTAGTGAAAGTATGAAGCCTAGGCCTTGTTTCCACCATTGCAATACCATTTGTGCTCACGTTTACCACTTGTTTGCTTGCTGCACTTTTTATTACAGATTTATATTACTTTGCTTTGCCACTGCTATCATCCATATTTTACCATCTCTTCGCCGAACTAGTGCACCTATACAACTCCTAGTTGTATTAGGTGTGTTGGGGACACAAGAGACTTCTTGTATCTTGATTGCAGGGTTGCTTGAAAGGGGTACGTTCAACCTCCACTTCCCTGAGTTCGATAAACCTTGGGTTACTCACTTAAGGGAAATTTGCTGCTGTCCTACAAATCTCTGCTCTTGGAGGCCCAACACTGTCTACAGGAATAGAAGAGTGTAGTAGACATCAGTGTCTCCAAGATTAGTTAGGTGTCACTTGGGAGCCTCCAAGCTTGTGGAGTTGAACCAAGGAGTTTGTAAGGGCAAGGAGATAGCCTACTTTGCGAGGATCTACCCCGAGTGAGGATAGTCCTTTGTGTGCGTAAGCCATGGTGGAATAGACAAGGTTGCTTCTTTGTGGACCCTTCGTGTGTGGAGCCCTCCGTGGACTCGCGCATCTGTTAGCCTTCGTGGGTTGAAGTCTCCATCAACGTGGATGCACGATAGTACCACCTATCGGAACCATGCCAAAAATCATCGTGTCTTCATTGCGTTTGATATCTCCGATCCCCACATTTAAGTTCATATGCAAAGACTGTACTTTCCGCTTACTACTACTCTAGACTTACATTTGTAGATTGTTGCTTGACTTGTGATTGGTACTAAGACTTGCCTACAACTTAAATTGGGAAAAGGCTAGGTTTGTATTTATCAAGTAGTCTAATCACCCTCCTCTAGACCTACTTCGATCCTACAGAAGCTTCACCTAATTCATGAATATTTCAAATTTAAAGTTTACAAATCACATTATTCAAATTCAAACACACGAACGGATCATAATGAAGAAAGAGCATGAAAAAAACACAACAATCAAGTGCTATGGAGTACACATTGATGCTCAACAAGATCATCTTGGAGTTAGGCATGAACTTCTTGGTTTTTGGTACGTTGATGCAATGTGGGGAATCTCCGTATCCAGTTTGGATGGTGTTCCGCCTCAATAAGATCCCCATTGGAAATGTACCTAAAGTTTTCTGGCATGACTCTCTCATCTTTAGTGTTCATGTCATGTAAGATGATTCAATATGTCATAATTAGTCATAGGATCCGTGGGTCACTACAAAATTTCGTCTATTTAGTGACAAAAACCCTGGCGACGAAACATGAAACGTCGCCTGAAATCATTTTCTGTGACGGTCCATCGTCACGAGGTGTTTTTCTCACGTGGCAGCACCCTATGCAACTTCGGCGATGTTCTGGCAAGCAATTGTGCGACTCTTTTGGGCGTCACTAGGCATGTCCATTTTCCTAAACGGTTTGTAGTGTCATAGAAAATGTTTTGTGTCACAAACAATGTCAAGCAAGCTAGAAAAAGTGATTAAAAATGGTGTGTTGGTGCTCAGAACGTAGTACCTTATAAATTCTCCTACGACAGAGTTTATAACAAATTACATTCTAATTTTCAAGGTTTAGGGTTCGAATGCTCTTATCAAAGTCCATTAATTATTTCTCCGTGCGTGCTCTCATTGTAGTGAACTATGAGAGCATGAACGGGAAAATATGATCACATAGAAATATATTCCATTATGTATGAGTTAATCTAAATTTTCATCAAGCCAAAATGTGGTCAACAAGAAAGTCCATTTCATACAAATGAACAACTTTGCCTCTTCGATCATCTCAATCCGCTTGCATCCGTAGTCGGGCAGTACTTTGTATAAATTGCAACAGTAAATTTCAAAGACAAAAGAAGAGAATGCCATTTCAAACATTGTATCACAAATACTAGAAATATTACAAGGTTCAAATTCCAGTATGAAAGGCCCAAACTTGGAGATTACAAGGTTCAAACTCATATTAGAGATCTAATTCATCTTCTTCATAATCTTTGCCATGCACTATTTCTGCGAAGGGATTCGGCCGCGGAGAAGTCATATATCGGCTTGATGGAATGACTTCCCAATAATATATCATTTGAATTTCCAAAATGAAATTTAGCTTGTGCGGGGCTTTTTTCTATTCAGCTGAAGATACATGCGCTGATCAGCAATATTTTCATCTCTACGCACTAAACATAGGGCAAACCTCATTACCTTCAGCACACTTTCTTTTTGAACAAAGAACCTGACAAATTTCATCTCTTGTGTGGTGCCTCGGTACTCGTTCAAAGTAATTTCTGTCAGATGGAGATCAAGGCATTCGATGGGATTGTTATATTGTGCAACATTTTCCACTTTCGAGCCTGCTTGTATCTACAAACGAAGACAACACGGTAGTACCTAGATGCAGTGTTGAACACTATGATCCTCTTTAATTTGCTGGATTTCTAGAATACACAAATAGAGTGACATGCCATCTTCAGTTGTTTATGATTAACATCTCAAAAAAAATATGTATTGAAATGCTCCCAAAAAATTGAGCTATGTTGTGGTTATGAATTAACAGGAAAGGAGCATCACCTTGATGTATAGCTTCTCCGTGCATGGAAAGCATATGAGGAATCTAAGAACTTGATCCAGATAGGGGCTAACAGATTGTAGTGCCAAGATCTTCATTGTGCGCAGAGACGGGGTCATGCTTGTGGGGAATCATTGTATGGATGAAAGCCGAACATTGATTAACAAAATTAGATACAATGTGATGTATAATAAGAGGGAGAAGAAGAATATTATTGTGCCTGAATGGATATGGATCCATTGACACGTTCAAAGAATTCAGCACACGAATAGGCCAACACTGTCAATTTCGATGCGTCAATGACCATGATTCTAGTTGGACCTTCTGTATCAACCACAAACAATCTCTCAAGGAAAGGTGAATTCTAAATGACCATATTGTGAAACACCTCAACTGACCGCCTATCGCGGCACCAACAATGCACATAAATTGCATGGGCATTCGTCGATGCGATGCAGAGGCTACCGAACCCATCCATCACCTGAATACGAAGGAACTTGAGCGATGTACAACCGAGCAGCAGGCGTTGCATGTCCTCCTTCGATATGCTAACGCCTAGGAACTCGAGGTGCTTCAGTTTAGGGAGATGAAGAGCGGTCTCGGCATTAATCTGGGGGAAAACGCACTGCATGAACCTAGCGCGACGCAGCGTGCGCACGAGGCAGAGTGCGGATGGTGGCAGCGAGCGCGGATGCCCAACTTGAAAGCTCAGCTCCTCCAGATGATCTAGGGCCAGGGATTGGAACCACTCGTGAAACTTGGGTTCGACCTTGACGATGGAATGGAACTTGCTGATGGCAAGGCGTCTGACTGGCCGAAGGTGTGTGACGAGGATATAGGATAACGCGTCCAAGCGCTTGCGATCACCGTGGCAGGGCTCGACATCGTCGATGAGGTCCAGGGGGTGGAGTGCCAATGGGGGCGCCATCGCCAGAGAGGACGGTGGTTTGCACTTTAGATTTGATGGGGAGGAGGGATAATATGTTTACCAACATCTCGTTGGGGAGGCTGCTGATGAAGTCTAGGCTCGCCATAGGCTATTACGGTTCTGGGTCGACCCCGGCCCCGCTTGTTAGCCGGCACATCCTCCATCGCAGAAGGCGGCGATCCTCGACGCCGACGCTTATAGATAAGAACGGAGTAGTAGGAGGAGCATCGGAAACTGTTCTATGTACCTTCCCGAGGAGGCCGAAGCTTATGTGACAAGTTAGAGGAGAAGGCAGGTAAATCAAGAGTCATCCGTCCTCCATTTGATGGTTCATAGTGCTTCAAATAAGATGAGTAGGCAGCGACACAGAGGCCGCACATCGTGAATCCAATGGCCAAGAATCTTACATCGCTGTTGACTAACTATACATATCCAAAGATTAACATGTTTTGTTTACATTAGTTCAACATTTTTTTACCTCACTGGTACGTCCACGGGGTGGCACGTCGGTATATAAGAACTTAATATAAGTTAAACTAAAACTTGGTGAAAATTAACCATACATTACAATTTACCTAGTTTGCACTAGTTACACATGCCATATTTGAAAACCACGGTTCAAATCACAAAATATATACTTCCAATTATAGTAAAACTAGAAGGACGATGCAACCAAATCTAGCAGCAGAGCCTTTGTAGTCACCGGTCAGCCTAATTGTCATCGTTTGATAGCACGATGGCTGCATCATTGATGGAGGCACACCCGGAGCCCTCTCGTCCTACAGGATGCGGCGGCGGAGCCGACAACCGCAACTTCTCCTGGTCGTCGTCAAAAGGAATGGAAGCGAAGAAAGCAATGACATCCCACCGCGTCTCCGCGTACACCACCCTCGCCTCCTCGTATGTACGGAGGGACTCGAAGGAGTAGTCCATGGCAAGCTGCATGCCAGCGAAATCCGGATCTGCGTGGTACATGGCTAGGAGGTCGAAGATCGCGAGCCGCGCCTCCGCTGCGAGATGGTTTTGCATCGCCACCTCGCCTACCATGTCGATTCCCACGACGATGACTGAGGCGGCGTCCACATCGGGGATGGCTATGAAGAACCTCTGGAATCTGAGGTACGAGATGGATCTAGCGAGGCGGCCATCGAGAGGATGACAAGGGTGTCGGGCGATGGAAGTGGGTGGTGGGAGAAGAAATGGGGGTGGTGGCCCGTTTGTCCTAGGGGGTTGGTAATCACAATTAACTGTTGGATGGAGGGGTTATAGTACCAACAGCCTTGATTATTTTCTTTTTACCAATTCGTTAAGATATATGTAAACGCCATCTCTAAAAATTGAAACGTGACAACCATCAAGACAATGTACCATACGTCATTAGACAGTTCACATGAATCGCGTAAGAGTACGTATGATGCCAATATATGACGTGAACCTGCAACACTACTTTGCATTTGAAATAAAACACTTCGAGGACACCATCACACTTAACATGATCATGTTCACTGATGAAGCTACATGCACAATTATAAATATATTATTGTGCATCACGAACCTCTAAGATTTGCCTAGAAATGACTCAAAAATTACCATAGGGGATGTACTAATCACATTTCATAATCCAATGCACGATGTGCCATTCATCTCTTGACTAAAAAGGACGGAGTATGCTTGGATTTATGTTGCCACAAGATGTTCACGACACGTTCGTAGACGAGGGCTATTGCCTAAGAGTACGCAGGATGCCAAGATAAGGCATGAGAATCGACAACACTACTTTGCATTTAAAATAAAACACCCACATGACACACCAACACACTTGATATGATCATGTTCATTGATAAAGTTACATGCACAATTATAAACATATTATCGTGCATCATGATTCTCTAAGGTTCACCTTCCACATCTCAGATTCATGCTTGTACATCGCACACGTCACATGGTACATTATATATATATGACCCCGTGCAATAGTCCAAATAATTGCCTAGACTGGTAGGTGTGTTGTTAAGCATTTGCAATGGACAATGACTGCAAATTGCATATAAATGACTCAAAAGTGTCATATGGGAGGCACATAAATGACATAATCCAATGCATAATGTGACATGCATCATCTTGACTAAAAAGGACGGAGTACAATTGGGTCTATGTTGCCCCAACATGTTCACGACGCGTGGAAGACAAGGGCTATCGCGTGAGAGTACACACGTAGGAGGCCAAGATATGACTTGAGAACCGGAGACACTACCTTGAATTTGAAATAAAACACCCCCATGACACCATCACACTTGCCATGATCATGTTCATTGATGAAGTTACATGCACAATTACAAATATATTGTGCAGCACGATCCTCTAAGAATCGCCTTCGACATATCAGATTCAAGCTTGTACATCACACACCTCATAAACACGTTGAAGACAAGGGCCATTGCGTGAGAATATGCACGTAGGATGTCAAGATATGACTTGAGAACCGGCGACACTACTTTGCATTTGAAATAAAACAACCCCATCACACCATCACACTTGATATGATCATGTTCATTGATGAAGTTACATGCACAATTACGAATATATTGTGCATCACGATCCTCTAAGATTCGCCTTCGACATCTCAGATTCAAGCTTGCACATCACACACCTCATAAACACGTTGAAGACAAGGGCTATCGCGTGAGAGTATGCACGTAGGATGCCAAGATATGACTTGATAACCGACAACACTACTGTGCATTTGAAATAAAACACCCCCATAACACCACACACTTCACATGATCATGTTCATTGCTAAATTTACATGCACAATTACAAATATATTGTGCATCACGACCCTCTAGCATGGTACAACGTATAACAGACTTATGTGCGATCCTTCCGTCCCATTAACTCGCCCTCGAAATAGCTTTGCCTCCAACTATCCTTTTCTTGGAAATAAATTCTTCCCTCAAAAATATCTTTCCCCCCAACTAGCCTCCCTCATAAAATTTCCTTCCCTCCATAACATTCGAAAGGTCTGCTCGATTAGCCCCCACCTTCTCCGTAGATACAGGCTATCCTTCATTATAAGTGTTATCACATTTTCTTCCAACAAACAAAGCACCTCCTCATCTCTCTCTTCTAACCTAGTTCCCATCCCCCTCCCTTCCCCCCACCAGTGGCTATAGCTTCGCTTCAACTAATCGTCCGATCCAATCGCGGCGCACGACATGACTGACAGCATTACGATGGATCCCATCCATTTTGAAGGTACAAGTACTCCAATAGCCCACCTTAGATGACAGGGTCACACCCACGATCCCACATCAAATTTGCACATCCATCTAGATCTGCGCATCTAGTTCCTTGTTGAGTCGGAGATGCAATCTAAGATTGTATTACTTGTACTAGTACTAACTTTTAGGGTCCGTGTCCGGGTTAAGAATGTGGGTCATTCTATCTAGAGTTCTAGTATGTATATGATTTTCTAGTATGGGTATGATGTTGTAATGAAATGCAAGGTCATAAGATCTAATCTATCAGCCAATTACTCGTTTTACTTTGTTGATGAGCTTCATATTTGTCCAAACTTTTTTCTATGTAAATTTGTTCTCCAAACTTTGATCCTATCTTGTTGTGGTTCAATGATTATGCCCTTTTGTATTGCTTTTCCTCTGGAGTAAATTGTGTTGAGCAATTAAATACATGTTTAATTGTTGTCAGCAGCTGATAAAAGCTCACCAACGGGATTGGAGATGATTCAAGCAGTCCCCAACCAGGATAATGGGTCTCAGACCGAAGAAGTGATAAACTGCGAGGACAATGATAATGAACCAACAGTTGGCCTATGTTGCAAATATGATTAGATCTCTAAAAGAAAGCAGGAAGGAAAACCCGCAACTCTGGTAACAATATGTTGACATTGTTTGACATTTAAAAAGGTACCGCTAAATGTAGATTATAATCTTATATGTTGAATTACATCTTAGCAGTAATTTTTCTATAACAATAAGGAAGGAGAGATGAATGTTACGCGAAGCTCAGGCGCGTGTAAGAGAAAGCAGGATAAACCAGCTAGTCAGAGTACTTTTTACCCTGTAAATACTTATTTCAAAAGGGTATTTAATATATTGTCTTTGTTTCCTTTACCAGTGCATATTGTGCAAATGCATTAATATTTTTGAATTGTGCAATACCTAAATATTAAACCAGATCGATAACCTTGATGTATGATTTCTGTAGGGACAATTGGATTTCATATATGCTGAGATGACTGCATGTCCAGGAGGCCAGCATGAAGAAGTTGGACCTACGAAGATGCATCATAAACAACCTAAAAGAGTCAAGAATGCTTTGGCAGAGGAACATGAGCCTATTGCTGTGAAGGAGGCCCTGTCAGATCAACATGAAGAGACTGTAACTGTCAAGGGGTGCGTAGCACATCATCATGAAGAGGCTAAACCTGCCAAGGAGGCCCAAGCAGAGTTTCATGAGAAGGTAGGAACCGGCACGGAGGCCGTGGCTGAGCAGCATAAAGAGCCGGAAACTGGTAAGGAGGCCCTACCAAAGAAACAAGGAGAGCTTGTGGTTGCCAAGAAGGCCCTAGCAAAGTAGCAGGAAGAACTTGAAGCTATTAATTAAGACAACCCTTGTAGAGTAGCAGCAAGAACTTGAATCTGTCAAGAAGGCCCTGCCAGTGCCCAAGGATGAACTTGAAGGTTTCGAACTGGCCCCGGTAGACTACCATAAAGAAGTTGTAATGCCATATTAGACTAAGTATAGCTGTCATCAAGGCAATTCGACAGCAGCAGGTTGCCGTTGAAACGACAAGTGTCATATTTTGTTGTGCGATACATTGTCCGATTGTGCTCAATTGTAATGTCGCCAATTGTGCGATACTTTGTCCCATAGAGCAAATAATGAAAATTGCTACATTTTGGCAGCAAATTTAAATATAAAACAAATTGTCGGAGTCTACAAACTGTAACAGATATGGATACCGTCACTAGCGTATGGACCCACATGTAAACAACAACGTCACCCACCTCTGGTCCCACGCGCAAGCAGCCACGTCGGTAATTTATGGGCCCATAAGTCGGCGCCCGACTTATTACTGACGGGCACCGTCGGTGATAAAAGCTCGACAGGGCCCAACTGTAAGGTGCCACGCCAGTAGATTATGGGCTCGTATGTCAGAAACATTGACTAGTCAAACATGGTTGTTCGGTGGTTAGTGTCGGATGTATCGTCCCCGAAAACTATGATGAGGGACGGTAGTTAGTATACGGTGACAATTCCAATGACATTTTTTGCCCGTCGCAAAAGACAAGTTCGGCGACATTTTTGGGTTCGTCACCTAAGATACGATCTTACGAGTCAAAAAAGTGGTGCCGCCGAGATTTTATTTTCCATGACGGCGCTTCGGTGACGGTGGGGGCGATGTCCAAAAAACGCCACGAGGGTATACGTGACACAAGTGTAACATCACAAAATAGAGCTAATTTTGTAGTGGGTTCCAATACTCGACAATGCCAAGAATAATGGCAAAAAGCATCTGAAGCACACTGAAAGCTCTCTCCGCATCCTTTCTTGCCGACTCTTGACATACTGCAAAGTGGGATCTCTTGTTGCCTTGAGGAAGCGGGGTTGTCTTCACAAAGTGCCCCATAGAGGATAGATACCATCTGCAAGGTAGTACCCCATCTTGTATAGACGACCACTGCAAACAAAACGGCAAGGAGGAACATCTTCGACAACAAGCCTTCCGAACAATGTTGATCTCAACAACACATTTAGGTCATTATGAGAGCCAAACAATCCAAGCATGAATGTCAAATCCATAGATCCTCTGATGCAACTGCCTCAAGAATGATTGTTTGATCTTTGGGCTGACCTTTGTAGTGATTTTTCCATCCCACAAGACAATTCTACCATGTATAGTGAATGCAATCAATTGATCCAAGCATCCCAAGCCGTCCTCGTTCTTCACTAAAACCCAAGTTTCTCTCGGTGTCTTCATCATTGGTTGCCCTCAAGTACTTCGGCTCATAGATCCCAATCACGGTTTGTGTGTATCTTTGAGTGACCTCGAAGATTTAATCTTTCCCAATGTAGAAATGAGGTCATCAATGGCGTCAACCGAACACAGGCAAGCACTCGAACAACCGCGACACACTTCATCAATGGGCTCACACTTATCTTCTGATGCACTCCTTAGTTTAAACCATGGACTGTGCTTCTCCGCAACTTTTGCAGTGCTGAGGAAGAGACTTTGATGCGTTCGAAATCGTTGAGGGAAATACTTCTTCGGATAGGTTGAATTGGGAGTGAAGTAATCCTTCATGAATTGGGAGTGAAGTAATCCTTCATAAGCTTCTTTATTTTGATTGATGTGCAATGACTGAACTGTGATCCTAGTCTTGATCACTGAAAGTTCTCGTTAACGATCACGACATAGTGGCCATTTCAAAATAATCATCATCTTCTTCCTTGTCGTCTGACAAAGATTCGTCAAAGAACATCTCCCTCAACATATCCATTAACACGATGCAACATTCTAGGTTGAATTTGATAGCAAAAACAGGAAAACATAATGAAAAAGAGCCAAAATAATGCACCTAGTAAATTCTTCAAACACTTTGCGGGCGGAGGAGGTGAAAGCCTTGGTCGGCGAGGTTGAGGCGTTGCCGAGGCTAGGGGTGCACGATAGGGCTCTGAGGTGGAAGATTCTCCTACAATCGTGCTTGTCGGTCGCTCGCCATGTTCGTTGCGGCCGAACTGACTTATTCGGAACTTTGCCAGCCTTGTTGCGATTGCGGTGCCGCCTAGCTCCTTCGCGGGTGCTCTGTGTCATATTCGTTATGTGCTAGGTTCATTTCGGAACAAACCAAGCTCGACGGTTGGTTTTCTCATCCACGGGCTCAAAGTGGCGACGGCGTTGAGATGGGTCGATTCCGGTGACGGTGACGAGCGGCGAGCGAATCGAAGTACAGGATGGCGGCGGAGGTAACACCAACGTCGATGTAGTGC
>LR738711.1:152667676-152723297 GCA_902687465.1 Secale cereale | reverse complement strand
GGGTGGATCAAAATTATCCTGAGAAGTGGTTGTGGCCGAGTAAATTTGAGAGCCAGCCAACGCGGCACTTATAATTTTTTAGGAGTTACACCGGAAAAGGGTTCGGCAGGTTTAACTCGACAAATTTAAACATGTATGGAGTTAAAGTTTTTTAAAGAATCGGCTAGACATGCTCTAAAGGTTACCAAAGAGACTGTCAAACGTCAGCTTAAAATGTGTTCAGGACCTTTCCTGAACACGCCAACTCAATTTTGTTTGCGGTTATAGAAGATATTTTAGTTTGCATTTCATGGGTGAGTACATAGGTAGGTATGTACGTCTTCAAGACTACTGTAGGATGCATGCATGTGGTATACGTAAGTACCATACTAGCTAATGTTCGTACAGATAGAGAATCGAGAGAAAAGGTAGGGATTGGAGTCTTGTACCTGAAGACTGCCCCAAGAAAGCGACCAACCCTAATTATTGCACAGGGAATTCGATGCACCATGCAAATACTCTCACACACACCTTTCTCCTCTCTCTCTCTCTCTCTCTCTCTCTCTCTCTCTACCCCTGGTAGTATCATACAAGCTGTGTGTGTGGGGATAGAGAGATCTAGAGAGAGAGAGAGGAAGGAATCTTCTTAGCTTCCTGCCCACTTCCTCAAAAAGCTAGGAGTAGTAGCAGCAGGGGAGATTCTCACTCACACCCCCTCTTTCTCTCTCTAAAGCACACCCCATGTCTCCTCTCTTTGTGTCCTTCTTTGTGTGTGCTGTATGTTGATACCCCCCAAAGCCTAAGATATTCCTTGCTTCAGCCATGCTAATATATTCCCCTGTGAATGCAAAGTGCACCGCCAGTACAGTACGTGGTAGTTCTTGAGGCATATACACACATGTGTCCTTGCACACACAAACTGATATAAGCCATAATAATGAAGAAGAAGAAGATGAGGAGGAGGAGGAGGAGCTTGTGTGTGAAGGGATGCGCCACCCTTTTCAAAGCAAAGAGAGAAGAATCTTTGCATATCTTTGAGGGCTTGAAGTTGTGTGTGGAGTATATGCTTTAGCACCCCTTTTACCATTTCCTCTCCGTTGATTAATCATGCAGGAATCATTCACTGGAACCCCAGAAAACAAAAGGTGCCGCTGTGTGCGAGCATCTGTGCGTGATATGTTTTCTTTAGCTGTTATCGATTAGGTTTATGATGAATTTGCTCGCCTCCTTTTGGTTTTTGTTAGTGCAAGTAGTAGAGGATGGTGTGATTCCCATTCCGGCTAGCTAGGTATATCTGGTGATTATCCCTTCGTGTGCGTGTCTGAAACCATTCAATATATTGTTAATGGTAAAGGTAAAAATATTCTTCAAGACACCTTGCTGGTTCCTTCTTGGACTTGCAAGGTTCTCTTTGGACTACTTTGAGGAGGTCACCTTTAATTCTTTTGAATCAGGAGCACCAAGAGAAGCTGAGCTAACTTCCTGTGGGTGATGGGTTGATTCCTTGCCGTAAAAACGATTGTAAAACTTAACCTATCACAAAAATGAGGCATCCATGTGAAAAGATTGACCAAGGAAAATACATCCATGTGGCGCTGGATGAGCGGGCAGACTTTCAGCATGACAAGACATAGCCAACAAACCAAAGGTTCCTGGATTTTCATGCATGTAAGATGTCCAGAGATGTTTGATCAGAGGGTGCTGTATGTATATGCTACTTTCAAGGGCATGCGTACGTATATGGGCATATACTAGCTAGGTTCATTTGATTAAAATGGTAGCTGGACAAGGAGAGAGAGTGAGACTCACTGTACATACAGTACAAAGACCAGAAACCACATGACCCCAGCTGTGTCATGCGTGGTCGCCTACTCGCCTTGCTACGGCTATATCCTACTGCACCACCTTGTAGTACATGAAACCTCCTGCATGCATGCATGCAGAGGATATTAGCTTTTGCACCAGCCCTTTGATGTTTGTAAGAAGTTACCATGCCCTTGGCTTTATCCCTCTAGTCTAGCCTGCAGGTCTACAGTACCTAGATCAAAGTATATATCAAACACACACATACTTACAGGGAGAGAACTTTTCCTTTTCACCCCCTCTAAATCCGACTTTATTCTCTCTTCCCTCCCAGAAATCACCCTTAAAAACGAGCCGATTCCGCCCCCGATCCCCCAATCCACACACACCTGATATCTAAGCACGAGCAATATACTGGAGCTTCCCTAGCACCTCACTAGCTGCACCACTTCACACACACATGGATTCCTCGCCGTCTGACCTAACCCTAGACTACACGCCCAACGGCAACGGCGGGGCGGCTGCCGGCGGCGGCTACCCAAAGCAGGCGTCGCCGGTCGTGGACCACCACCATCATCTCTCGGCGGAGCAGGCGACGACGCAGAAGCTGCAGGAGTTCCTGGCCCGCCTCGACGACGAGCGGCTCAAGATCGACGCCTTCAAGCGCGAGCTCCCGCTCTGCATGCAGCTCCTCAACCAAGGTAATTAACGTGCCGAACTGCCCATGCATGTGTGCTTACGTGGAAGGGGATGGAGCTCTGCCTGACTGAATAATGTATGTGTGGGTGCAGCTATGGAGGCGTACAGGCAGCAGCTGGAGGCGTGCCAGATGGGGAGCCATGGCGGCGCGGCGGCGAGGGCGCCGCTGGTGCTCGAGGAGTTCATACCGCTGAAGAACATCGGGATCGACGCGGCGGAGAAGGCGGCCGGGAACGCGCCGTCGGAGAAGGCGAGCTGGATGGTGTCGGCGCAGCTGTGGAACGGGCCGGCTGCGGGGGACGCGGCGGCCAAGGGCCCGCAGACTCCCAAAGAGCGCTCAGAGCACCCGCTGGACACGAGCCCCATGCTCGGCGGGCTCGACGGCGGCGGTGGCAACGGCGTCGGCGCCTTCCTCCCGTTCACCAAGGAAAAGTCCTGTATGGCGGAGAGCGCGGCGCTGCCGGAGCTCGGGCTCGCGCCCGCGGAGAAGGACCGGGAGGCTGACAGAAAGCCGTACCACGACGACGGCGGCAGCAACGGCAGTGTAGTCTCTCGGAGAGACGTCGGTGCACCACCGACGTCGACCGCGCCGGAAGGGCAGTCGGTGCCGCCGCCTCTGCAGACGAACCGGAAGGCTCGGCGGTGCTGGTCGCCGGAGCTGCACCGCCGCTTCGTCAATGCACTCCAAATCCTGGGCGGCGCTCAAGGTATACACACACAGACGTCCACATGTAATGATCTAGGATGCATCAAATTAACCTGCTGAATCTGAATGAATTGCGTGTGCACCCAAGACAAATTCTAAATCCCCTTTGTTGTTTGCAAATTGATTAAAGTGGCGACCCCGAAGCAGATCCGAGAGCTCATGAAGGTGGATGGATTGACCAATGATGAGGTGAAAAGTCATCTCCAGGTAATTATAATCTCATCATCACGCATCTTGCATCCTCCCTTCGTAGAATACGTTCCAGTAATTATGCATGCTGCTGCTTTAATTGTGAGTAGAACGATTAACTGATTATTATATGAACACATGAGACATGGGTGTGTATCTAAATTGAAGTTTTTGTTTGTGTTGCGAGCAGAAGTACAGGTTGCACACGCGACGGCCGATGCCGGCGCCGTCGGCGCCGCCTGCGGGGGCGCCGCAGCTGGTGGTTCTCGGGGGCATTTGGATGCCCCCGGACTACGCGGGGCAGGGGGCGGGACCCACGGCTATCTACGGGGCGCACCCGGCGACGCAGGCGCACTACACGGCGGCGGTGTCGGCCCAGGAGTACTACCAGAACGCCGCCGCGGCCGCGCACCACGGCCACCACATGCAGCACCACCCGGCGGCCTCCATGGTGCACCACCGCGCGGTTGCGCCCCCACCGCCTCCGCCACCGCATAGCGCCTACAAGGTGCACCCAGTGTCCGCAGCAGGCTCCCAGGGGTCGTCGGAGGGCCGGCGCAGCAGCGGCGGCGGCAGGGAGAGGTCGGAGAGCATCGAGGAGGAGGGCGACGAGCGCGAGGACGAGGATGAGGAGGACGACGACGGCATGGCGGGGAACCGCGGCGCCGAGCAGATCAACTACTAATTAAGTAGCGTGCGCACCAATTAGCTAGCCCCTAATTAAGAAGTTGGTATAACGAGATTGTTTTCTACCCGGAAAGTGATTTTTTGGCGCGGAGAACGGAAGCCGGCCGGTCTCTGGCTTGAGTGGAGCAGCGGGAGCCTGAGATTGTCTCATTCGTGATGTGATCGATATACGGATGGATTTCGGGCTTCTTTTCTCTCCTTTTTTCTTCCCCTCCCTTTTGGGCTTTGTTTCTGTGCTAGCAAAATAATTTGGTAAATATTTCATGACGGAAATATATGACTAGCTTTGTAAACTTGGTTGGAGGGAAAAATAATTATTTGGGAGATATGTGTACTGAGGGCTGTGGACCTGTGGTTGTTCCTTGTTTTAAAGTTTCATAAACGTTGTGAATTGTCAGTAAGCAATAATGGAAGGCCATTTCTTTAGTGAATAATTGATTCCACAATTTCTCTGATTCGTGGCATAACCTGTCTAAGTATTTTTTACCTCTGCGGTGGATGTTCGCCTGATATCCAAAGTGAATTCCTTTCACTTTTAAAAGTTTTTTTTTTACTCTTTCTGCACCAAAGTTTACAAAGGTAGATGATATAACACTATAACTTGTTGCATATACATACAGAACTTCAACCAATTTCACATCACTTTGTAACTGGAAATGTACATTTCGCTTGTTTGCATCCAAAAGGTACACGAGAGAAGTGTTTGCAGTTTTTATTCCACGGACAAAAAATATGTCAAACATTTTTCAAATTTCTAGTTTCTTACTAGAGTAATAACTTGATTCTTTTCTGCCAAACAATTAACTTTCATGATTAATGTTTTTTTAAAGGGGCACCTTCTCACGGTAAGGAAAATGTAATCTCACACAAAACCCAAACTTCTCCGGATAAACAAGCCGCACCACTGTGCGATGTGTAAGACATATGATTTGGGAAGTGCTCGACACCCTAAACTGGGGTGTGGCTATCTCATTATATAGAGGTACCCAAGGAGTACAACACAACGTTACAGTATATTACAGAGGCTACGTATATACAGTCTAACACCCTCACTCAATCTTAACTATGGCCTGATGTACAAAGCAAGTTAAGATTGCGCCTACAGCCTACAAATTATGGTTGTGGAAGAGGCTTCGTGAAGATGTCAGCAAGTTGATCCTTTGACGAGATAAACTTGATACAAAGTAGCTTCTGTGCAACACGTTCCCGAACAAAGTGATAATCCACATCAATGTGTTTCGTCCGAGCATGAAACACCGGGTTAGAAGAGAGATATGTAGCACCAATGTTGTCACACCATAGAACCGGAGGATGAGCCTGAGGAACCCGCAACTCTCTCAATAGAGATTGTACCCATATAATCTCAGCAGTCGCATCAACAACAACTTTGTACTCAGCCTCAGTACTACTGCGAGACACTGTTGCTTGCTTACGAGCATTCCATGCGATCAAGTTAGGACCAAGGAACACCGCATAACCCCCCGTGGATCGCCTGTCATCAGGGCTACAGCCCAATCTGCATCAGAAAAAGCTGAGAGCGCATACGAAGGTGCACGCTGAAGAAGCAAGCCATAGGAGGCAGTAAGACTGACATAGCGTAAAATACGCTTCACAGCTGACCAATGAGACGTCCTGGGTGCATGCAGAAATTGACACACACGGTTGACTGCGTAGGAGATATCAGGCCTGGTAATAGTGAGGTATTGTAGACCACCAACAAGGTTGCGATACTCAGTAGCATCATCAGATGAGAGAGAGTCACCATCAAGAGCAGAAAAGTCGATCAGTGGCAGACATCGGAGTGATAGCATGTTTGCATTTGAGCATTCCAGCACGGCGCAATAAGTCCAAGGAGTACTTCTTCTGAGTGAGAGTCAACCCAGCGGAGGATCGTGAAACCTCAAGACCAAGGAAAAAGTGTAGAGCACCTAAATCCTTGATAGCAAAATCATCACGGAGGGCAGTCACAAGACGATCAACAGCAGCACCAGAGGAACTGATGAGAATGATATCATCAACATACACCAAGAGATACATCGTAACCTCAGGGCGCTGTAGAAGAAATAGCGACGTATCAGCAGTGGAGGGAGTGAACCCAAGAGCTCGGAGAACAGATCCAAGGCGAGCATGCCACGCACGAGGAGCCTGTTTGAGTCCATACATCGGCTTAACCAGACGATAGAGATGATGAGGACGTGCCGGATCAACAAAACCAGGCGGCTGACGCATATAAACCTCCTCCTCCAGAATTCCATGTAAGAAAGCGTTCTGCACATCGAGCTGACGAAGAAACCATCCGCGAGTAACCGCAAGAGACAATAGTAATCAAATGGTAGTAGGCTTGATGACTGGACTAAAAGTGTCTTCGTAATCAAGACCATACCTCTGTTTGAAGCCCTTGGCAACTAGCCTTGCCTTGTAGCGTTCAGTTGAGCCATCAGCATGTCTCTTGACTTTAAAGACCCACTTGGAATCAATGACGTTGACGCCTGATACTGGAGGAACAAGATGCCAAGTGTCATTCCTTTGTAGAGCCTGAAACTCTTGTTCCATTGCATCACGCCAGTGAGGAATACTCAGTGCAGCCTGAAAGTGACGGGGTTCTGCAGTAGGATCAGCAGTAGTGTGAGCCATGCACACAGCGAGCCATGCAACCGTCCCGTCCTTGCGTTGTTTCGGACAAAAAATACCGGATTTGCTCCGTGTTCGAGGCCGAAGAGTGACAGCAGCCTGTACTGGCAAAGTCGGTGCAGCAGATGACGTTGACGAGGCCGGCACAAAACCAGGCGAGTCGAGCTCAGGGGAGACCGAGTCAGGGCTGGTCGGTGACCCGGGCGCCAGAACAGTGCTGGCGGGGGCAGGTGACTGCACCTCCGGGCCAGTGAAGGCAGTAGCCGGCCCAGGCGAGAGGCCCGTCAGAACGGGCGAGGCCGGCACCGGGCCGGTCGAGGCGTCGTCCAGTGGACCAGGCGAGTCCAGCCAGGAGCCGTGCGAGCCAGGAGACGCCGGTGCAGGCGAGGCTGGCACTGACGAGGCCAGCACCGGGCCGGGCGGAACCAGTGTGGAGCCGGGCGGGGCTGACGCCCGCGGAGCAGCCGCCACAGGTGAAGCGGGGACGGGTTGGCGGGCGCCACCCAACATGCATGGCACATGCACGTCCCGATCAGGAGACTCCTCCGTTACCTGTTCATCAAGAAGCTCAAGCCGAGCGCCGCGTCCAATACCTGCAACATGATTAGGAAGCAACGCAGGGGCATATGCAACATCCACAAATTGATCATGCGAGGGTATAGGCATGGGCACTAGTGATTTAGAAGTGGTAGAGTTCATCGGAAGTGCACGAAAAGGGAATACATTTTCATCAAACACAACGTCGCGAGAGATGTAGACGCGATTGGTAGGAACATGTAAGCACTTGTACCCTTTCTGTAGAGAACTATACCCGAGAAAGACGCACTTCTTAGACCAAAACACTAGCTTGCGCTTGTTATATGGACGTAGATGAGGCCAACATGCGCACCCGAACACTCTGAGGAATGTGTAGTCTGGAATTTCATTGAGCAAGAGTTCAAGCGGGGTTTGCATTTTCAGAAGTCTTGAGGGAAGCCTATTTATGAGAAAACAGGCTGTGGAGAAAGCATCACTCCAGAACCGAAACGGTACAGATGCATGAGCTAGTAAGGTTAGGCCAGTTTCAACAAGATGACGATGCTTACGCTCGGCATTTCCATTCTGCTGATGTGTATGAGGACATGACACGCGATGCGAAATCCCAAGTTTGTTGAAAAATGAGTTGAGGCTGTGGTATCCTCCCCCCCCCCCAGTCGGATTGAACATGGATGATTTTCTGCTTAAGAAGACGCTCAACATGTGCTTGAAACTGAATAAAGACATCAAATACATCAGACTTGCACTTAATAAGATATAGCCAAGTAAACCGACTATAAGCATCAATGAAACTAACATAATAATTGGGCCCACTAACGGATATCTGGGCATGACCCCATGCATCGGAAAACACAAGCTCAAGAGGATGTTTCACAACACGACTAGACTTTGAAAAAGGAAGTTGATGACTCTTACCCTGCTGACAGGCATCACAGATAGTTTCAGCAGTTTTATTGGACACAACTGGTAGTTCATGACGATGCAATACATGTCGAACTATGGGAGCCGCCGGATGACCAAGGCATGCATGCCAGTGCGTAGGCGACACACGAACACCACTAAACGCCTGGGGAGAAGACGCCATGGAAGATGGGCGCAGTGCATCAAGTGCATACAGGCCATGGCGAAGACGACCGCTAAGAAGAACGGCCCTCGTGTCCCGATCCTTGATAAAGAAACGAAAAGGGTGAAACTCAGGAAGGACATTATTATCACGAGTAAGTTGAGGAATAGACAACAAACTACGTGTAGCGGAGGGAACTCGAAGGACATTGGAAAGATGCAACGTGCGAAAATTGTGTGCAAGGAGAGAGGCCTGACCAACATGGGAGATGCGCATAGTTGCTCCACTGGCGGTGTGCACCTGATCATGACCACGATATGGCTCCTAAGTAGAGAGCTTGCCCATCTCACTGGTGAGGTGGTTGGTAGCTCCAGTGTCCATGTACCACGCAGGATCGATGGAGTAAGACGGAGTGCGGCCATGATCATGACTCATCACCGCGGCGGCAACCTGTTTGTCATTCCCCTTGCCATTGTTGCCGAGGCCCAAAAAGTCTTGCTTGTAGCGACGATGACATCGAGAGGCAATGTGACGCTCAAGGCCACACAACTGGCAGGCCTGCGGTGCACCACAGGAAGAACAGCACGTCACCGGCCGGTTACCACCCGTGATGGTCGGAGCATTGCCCCGCGAGGCCGGTTGCGAGGACGGCGCCGATCTGCCACCTGAAGACGATGGCCATGGTGGTTTACCACGAGTCGCAGCATTGGCGGAGGCAAAGCCGGGAGAGGCGCGACGCGCCTTAATGCGCTGTTCACGACCAAAGAGTCGTGCATAGAGCTCACGAGGTGGGAGCGGATCATCACGGCCATGGACATTCTCAATGAGATTGTCATAATCATCATCAAGCCCGTTAAGCACGAATGTGTTAAACTCCTCATCCTGCAGCGACTGACCAACTGAGGCCAACGCGTCGGCGAGACCCCGCATCTTGTTGAAGTAGTCCGTGATGCTGAGGTCACCAAGCTTAGTCTAACCCAGCTCAGTTCGTATAGAGTGAGCCCGCGCCTGGGACTGAGAGGCGAAGCTGGTGTGAAGCGCCGCCCACGCCTCCTGGGACGTAGCAGCAAAGATGACCAGCGACGAGACGCTCGGAGTGAGCGAGGACTAGATGGCAGAGAGGATGGCATGATCCTGAGCCACCCATGTGTGATACGCCGGGTGATGAGGGGGGAGGGGGGGACACGGGATGGATCCGTCAACGTAGCCCTCCAGATAGCGACTCCGTAGAAGAGGCAGCACCTGGGCACGCCAGGACAAGTAGTTGTCTGGTGCAAGCTTCACCGGCAGCAGATGCGAGAAGTAAAATGGCGACGACGCCGAGGCCGGATCAGCGGGGGCGTGCGGTGATGCATAAAGACCCATCGACGGGGCTGCCCCAGGATGCGCAACCTGCATCGAGTAGGGCGGGTAGGATCCAGTTCGACCAGCCACTAGGGCTCCGTAGGATGCCGCGACCGGAGCCATATACGGCGAGGCAGCCGCAGCCCCTTACGGCTGCTGAGACGGCGCGGGGTAGTGTTGGAGCTGCGCCGGGTAGGGGTACGGCTGGGCCGCCGAGTAGGATGGCGGCGGCGGCGCACCATAGTAGTGATGAGGCGGCGGGGCACCGTAGGGCTGTTATGGAGGCGACGTCGCGTGGTGAAGGGGCGGCGCTGGCCAGGACGAAGATGGCGGCGGCCCGCCATGGTTCGGCGCGACAACAGTGCCCGTAGAAGAACGAGCGCCAGGGAGTGCCGCAACACTCGGGGAGTTAGCCCGATCGCCTGATCCGATCGGGGAGTTGGGTGCCCGAGAAGCGCCGTAGGCCATCGCGAGAGGCTGCGAGGCGAGAAACGGCGATGCAGGAGCAAGGGCCGGCACCGCGGCGGCGGGAGCGACAGGGGTCGGCGCGACGGCGGCGGTGACGGTGGCGGCAGCGGAAAACATCGTGACCTAATCTGATACCATGTAAGACATATGATTTAGGAACTGCTCGACACCCTAAACTGGGGTGCGGCTATCTCATTATATAGAGGTACCTAAGGGGTACAATACAACGTGACAATATATTACAGAGGCTACGTATATACAGTCTAACACGATGCAACAACCATTTGTCAGCATCCAGGAAAAACTAGAAGAATTAAAATAGCAGGGTTTAAGATTTATATTTTGAGAACAATTTCCTTAAGTTCCTTTTCTTTTTTTGCACCACAAGACTTGCCCCTTTTTAGATAAACTTGCAGTTTTTTAGAACTTCGTGGCCGTGTTGGTAAGGAGAGTGCCTCTGTAGCGCGTTAAGGGCCAAACTTGGGGCACCGCTATACAAGTCCTCATAATTGGCGCCTTTAGCACCGGTTAGGAGATGTGGCACTCATGCGCCAGCTTAGCGGGCAGCGGCCCATAGCACTCGCGCGGTTTGCTTGCTTCGCTTGCTCGCTTCGTACGCCTCACTGGGCCACTGACAGTTGACAGCGAGGAGTTGACTACTGAAGTGGCATCGAACATTGACTTTCAGACCACATGACTTAGAAAAATGAGAGTTAAAAATTCGGAAAAAGTTCATGAATTCAAAAATATTCACAGATTTGAAGAAAACTTCACAAACTTCAAATAAGTTCACGATTGGAAATGGGTTCATTTGTTTTTAAAAAAGGTTGTCAAATTGGAAAAAAAGATCATCAGTTTGGGAGAAAAGTTCGCCAATTTTAAGAAGCCCATCGATTTTGAAGAAATTTCAACAATTCCATAAACAAATGTGTATATGTTGAACAAAAGTTCAAAATTTTGAAAAACATTCATCGATTTTGGAAAAAAAGTATCATTGATTTATAAGAAATCATCAATTATGAAGAAAAATTCATCAATTTGGAAAAAAAGTTCACAAGTTTTCAAAAACATCATCAATTTGAAAAATAAATCATGGATAAAACCGAACAAAAAATATTAAAATGTTTGTGCAAAAGAATTTGAAAATGAAATCATAGATATTGGATTGGAGAGAGAAAACCGAGCGGAAAAAAATAAGAAAAGAAAAGAAAATAAGGAGAATAAATTTGACCAAAAACCTACCTAAAATGGAAGGGAAAACCCTGTTGGTTTTTTCTTCCTATTGTATTTCGCCTTTTTTAATATTTTTTGTTTCTTCTTTTTATTTTATTAATATTAGAAATTTTATAAATTTAGACAATACAAAATATTTAATTTACGTAACAATATAAAAATTAAATCATGCAATTTAAAAATCTGAAACATGTATAAAAATGTTTCTAATACATAATGAAAATGGGTCATCAAGAACATTTTCCATCCTAGACAAGTCATCTGCTATAGGGTTGAGTTTCTGTCCGAGAGCCTCCCGAAGGGCTGTCCTAGGGAGAGTTCGAGTTTCTTCGGAGAGCCTCCCGAAGGGTTGTCTGAGGGATCGTCTGACGTAGTACATCCTCGTGGTTGGGAGATTGTAAAATCCTAGCTGTGGGGATCTGCACCAACGATATCCGCCAACTCTCCTTCGTTGCGCTACGAGTCGGTAATGATTAGATCAAAACTGGTAAGCATTTTCATAGTGGTCCTGGGCTGGTGCGTAGATCGGATTTTTTTTTGTTTTCTAATGCATTCCCCTACATTAATACAATAGGTAGGACATGTACTAAATGCATCATGGAGCTCGTGGGAGATGCCTATTGTAAAGTATTCATGTTAACCTATCGTTGGGTCCTACTGGTAGGATATGACCGAATGGTAGCCCTATCTGATTGATAGATCCTGCCTGAGTGGCTGCCCCACTTTGTTTGGCCATGGCCCTTACTTGTAGCTGCTATCTACACCGTAACGTCTACGGGTCTGGGCTTTTAGTTAGAACACATGTCGTCACGGGCCTACCAGGCAGGGCTTCCCTCATAATTAGCACCCGAGTCTGCCTAGGTCTCGTTGAGGGAATTGATTGAACCCTTGCTGGTAGAAGATCTCGACTGACAAGCATACTTGAAGACGTGTTGATCTTACTCGTAAAGAGACCCTGACTGACTCAAAAGAGCACAACTGGGTGTAAATGATAGTTTTTTAAAAAATATGGAAAGGCTCGGTGATACTCTATCATCTCTAGGAAGATGTTGACTACCAGACCGGTTGAGGGTGTATCATCCGAATTACTCCTATTAAGGATGATGTAGTACCCGCCTCCTAGGAGGCTTCAGAGCCGAAGAACGCCTCTGCGCCGGCCGTTTCTAGGTGGCATGTCGTGAGGGCCTCTCAGGGGTTGTCCGCGTCGTCCGATCTGCCCGAACGACTCGGATCTAGGCGACCTCCCTAGGTGGCCCATGAAGGGTGGACCACACACACACCCGGGGCCATCGTCATGCAGATTATTTGTGTCATGATGATATGTTTCCGTCGTATCTACTTTTCCAAACACTTTTGCTCTTATTTTGGACTCTAATTTTCATGATTTGAATGAAACTAACCAGGACTGGCTTTGTTTTCAGCAGAATTGCCATAGTGTTATTTTTGTGCAGAAATCAAAGTTCTCGAATTTACCTGAAAATTTACGGTGATTTTTTGTGGAATATATAAATAATATTGGCGAAAGAATATACTAGAGGGGGGCACCCAGGAGCCACAAGCTGAGGGGGCGTGCCCTCCGGGCTTGTGCCCTCATGGACCTCTGAAACCTTAACTCCATCTCCATGTATACCTATTCGCTAAGAAAAAAATTTGAGAGAAGGATTCATCGCGTTTTACGATACAGAGCCGCCGCCACCTCCCGTTCTTCATCGGGAGGGCTGATCTGGAGTCTGTTTGGGGCTCCGGAGGGTGGAATCCGTCACCATCTACATCATTAACCTTCCTCCATCGCCAATTTCATGATGCTCACCGCCGGGAGTGAGTAATTCCTTCGCAGGTTTGCTGGACGGTGATGGGTTGGATGAGATTTATCATGTAATCGAGTTAGTTTTGTTAGGCCTTGATCCCTAGAATCCACTATGTTGTGAGATTGATGTTGCTTTGACTTTGCTATGCTTAATGCTTGTCACTATGGCCTGAGTTTCATGATTTCAGATCTAAAACTATTATGTTTTCACGGATATATGTGTATTCTTGATCCTATCTTGCAAGTTATATGCACCTATTACGAGTTATGATCTGCATACCCCAAGGTGACAATAATTGAGATTATTTCCGGTGATTACCGTAGTTTGAGGAGTTCATGTATTCACTAAGTGCCAATGGTTTGTCCAGTTCTCTACTAAAAGGAGGCCTTAATATCCCTTAGTTTCTTTATGGACCCCGCTGCCACAGGAGGGTAGGACAAAAGATGTCATGCAAGTTCTTTTCCATAAGCATGTATGACTATATACAGAATACATACCAACATTACATTGATGAATTGGAGGTAGTTCTGTGTCGCTCTAGGTTATAACTGCTACATGATAAATATTATCCAAGACAATTATCCATCGTTGATCCAATGCTAAGTTACTTTTGCTGTTGCTGCTGTTATAATCACTACAAAACTGCTACTATCATTGTTACCGTTACTATTGCTACTGTTACTGCTACTATCAAATTACCATACTACTTTGCTGAAGATATTAAGTCTTTCAGGTGTGGTTGAATTGACAACTCGACTGCTAATACTTGTGAATATTCTTTGGCTCCCCTCGTGTTGAATCAATAATTTTGGGTTGAAAACTCTACCCTCGAAAACTGATGTGACCCCTATACTTGTGGGTTACCAAGACCTTTTTATGGCGCCGTTGTCGGGGATCATAGCTATATTTGTTGAGTCACTTCGGATTTATATCTGTTGAACACTATGAGGAATATTAAGGATGATAGAACCAAGATCGTTCCCTCTAAGATGAGCGAAGGTAAGGAACTGCCATCTAGCTCTGCACTTGATTCACCTTCTGTTTTGAGGAAACTTGTGACACCACTACCTGCTATTAATCCTAATATGTCGCAAGTAATTAATGATGCTACTTCTGCTATGAATGATAATATGATGATGCTAGTACTTTGCTTGATAAGACAGTGCCACTGGGTGAATTCCTTAATGAACAACTTCCAGAGCTAAAGATATTGAGAATGCTGAAACTGATGAAATTGTTGAAACTAATGAAGTCTTTGAAACTGATAATTATGAAACACTTATTAGACCTAGCTCTCCTAGATATGAATCGCCCGATATAGATGAGGGTTGTGTTATGGATGGAGACGTAGCTTGGGATTTTCTTGCTTGTAAGGATAGAGATGATCTTAAGGAGTTACTAATAAGGATTATGAATTCTCTGTCGATCCCGACTTAATTAATTTGGTTGAATCTGATCCTTCCACTGGTTATGAATCTGAAACTGTTGTGGCACATCTTACTAAATTAAATGATATAGCCATCCTATTTGATCATGAGAATTTTTTTTGCTACTACTATATTCTTAAGTTGTTTCCTTTCTCATAAAAGGGTGATGCTAAGATATGGTTTAATTCTCTTGCTCCCAGTTGTGTGCGTAGTCCCCAGGATATGAATTATTAATTCTCTGAAACATATTTTCCTGCTCATAGGAAACAAGCTTCTTTACAGGAAATACTTAACTTTGTGCAAATTGAAGAAGAGAATCTCCCTCAAGCTTGGGGAAGGCTTCTCCAATTACTTAATGCTTTGCCTGACCATCCTCTGAAGAAAAATGAAATAGTTGATATCATTTATAATGGACTAACCGATGCTTCTAGGGACCACCTAGATAGTTGTGCTAGTTGTATTTTCAGGGAACGAACCGTTGAACAAGCTGAAGAACTATTTAATAATATATTGAGGAATGATAATGATTGGACTCTTCGTGGACCACCTCCTAAGCCAACCCCGAAGAAGAGAGGTTTTTATTTTTCAGTCCTGAAGATATGCAAGGGCAAAGAAACCTATGAAAGAAAAAGGTATTAAAACTAAACATGTTAAGAATTTACCACCTATTGAAGAAATACATGGTCTTGATGCCCCGATACAGGTAGTTGAGGTAAATTTTCTCTATAGAATTGATGAAGGTGATATTCCTTAAACTAAGTCTGCTAGTCAATGCTTGGATGAATTGGATAACTTTATTGTTAAATAAGAAAACTTTAATGCATATGTTAGTAGACAATTGAAACGGAATGCTTACATGATTGAACGCTTGAGTGATTTTATGATTAGAACTGTTAATGATGTTAAGGGTGTGAGTAAACATGCATCCATGATAAAGACTCAAGTATAGCAAGTCCTCAACGCACAAAATGATTTTCTTAATGAGATGGACAATAAGACGAATGATCATGTTTTTAGAGTTATGACTAGAGGTGGTAAAATGACCCAGGAACCTTTGTATCCTGAAGGTCACCCAAAAATAATTGAGAAATATTATTAGAGAATTAATAATGATGCACCTAGTCGACCTAAAAAGAAAAAAGATAATAAGACTTTGCATGCCTCTAGTGAACCTACTGTAGACACACCTAAGAATCCAAATGATATTTTTATTTCTGATGTTGAGACACAATCTGGTGATGAACATGATGAAGGAAATATGCCCTAGAGGCAATAATAAAGATGTTATTTGTATTTCCTTATATCATGATAAATGTCTTTTATTCATGCTAGAATTGTATTAACCGGAAACTTAGTACATGTGTGTATACATAGACAAAATATTATGTCCCTAGTATGCCTCTACCAGACTAGCTCATTGATAAAAGATGGTTATGTTTCCTAGCTATAGACATGAGTTGTCATTTGATCAACGAGATCACATCATTAGGAGAATGATGTGATGGACAAGACCCATCCGTTAGCTTAGCACTATGATCGTTTAGTTTTACTGATATTGCTTTCTTCATGACTTATACATGTTCCTATGACTATGAGAATATGCAACTCCCGAATACCGGAGGAACACCTTGTGTGCTATCAAATGTTACAACGTAACTCGGTGATTATAAAGATGCTCTCAGGTGTCTCCAAAAGTGTACGTTGTGTTGGCATAGATCAACAATAGGATTTGTCACTCTGAGTGTCGGAGAGGTATCTCTGGGCCCTCTCGGTAATGCACATCATAATAAGCCTTGCAAGCAAATGACTAATGAGTTAGTCACGTGATGATGTATTACGAAACAAGTAAAGAGACTTGCTGGTAACGAGATTGAACTAGGTATTGAGATACCGACGATCGAATCTCGGGCAAGTAACATACCGATGACAAAAGGAATAACATATGTTGTTATGCGGTTTGACCGATAAAGATCTTCGTAGAATATGTAGGAGCCAATATGAGCATTCAGGTTCCGCTATTGGTTATTGACTGGAGATGAGTCTCAGTCATGTCTACATAGTTCTCGAACCCGTAGGGTCTGCATGCTTAACGTTTGATGACGATCAGTGTTAGGAGTTTATGAGTTTTGATGTAACGATGGTAGTTCGGAGTCCCGGATGAGATCACGGGCAGGACGAGGAGTCTTGGAATGTCCGAGATGTAAAGATCGATATATTGGATGACTATGTTTGGACACCGGAAGGGTTCCAGAAGGTTTCAGGCATATACCGGAGTACCGGGGGAGTTACCGGAACCCCCCGGGGAGTTAAATGGGCCTCATGGGCCCTAGTGGGAGAAGAGGAGGGGCGGCCAGGGCAGTCACGCGCCCCCTCCCCCTCTAGTCCGAATTGGACAAGGAGGGGGGGGGGTGGCGCCCCGCTTTCCTTCTCTTCCTCTCTCGCTTTCTGTCGTGGAATTAGCATGGCAGATGTCCGGTTTAGAGGACTTAGGTGTGAGGCCATCGCGCGGGTTAGCTTGAAGAGGTTAAAAGCACACAAAGGACACAGAGGATTTATACTAGTTCGGCCCCTTCGATGAAGGTAAAAGCCTACGTCTAGTTTGGTGTGGTATTGCTTGTGTGTCGATGAACAGGGAGCAAATCGCTTGCCTGTGTTTCGCGCTGTTGTTTCTTGTCCATGAACCGTCGCCGGGTCGTCCCTTTATATAGGATGCGACGCCCGGTCCGGTTTACAGAGTCCCGAGGCCGGTTCATAAACGTGCCCGCCTCAGTCTCTACTCTTTCTTTCTTACATCCCAAGTTACATGATATGACGGTTTACAAACCGTAGGCCCTACATATGGGCTCTAAGCCTCTATGTGCCGTAATATCTGGTACATATTCTACGGGGCTTGTTATAATACACCTAGATCAGTGTAATCCGGATCTTCCTGGCCGGTTTATACCTGCTAGTAATATCCCTGACATTAGGCCCCAGATTGATTTGAACTTGTTCATGTCAGTCTTCTAAGTCTTGCATAAATTTCTTCCTTGCAATTTATCTGCTTTGTAAACCGGCCATGACGTCATCTCCTGGTATCGCCTTAATCCATCGTGACGTCATCTCTGCACTTTAATGCTCGCCTCTATGTGTTACCTTTATTAAATGCCACACCGAAAATCAAGGCGACAACACAATCTTTATCCAATCTCTGGCCTCCTCGATTCCCGCGCTTATCGTTTTCACCCCTTCGGCTTATAAATACCGCTGGGGCATGCCTTCTTCTCCCCTTCTTCCTTCGTCTTCCTCCATCTCCGTCACCCGAAGCTCCGCCGCCGCTCTTCAAACTCGTCCTCGTCCTCGAGCCAGGCCGCTGCATCACCCTGATCGTGACCAGAGCACTTCACCGCCGCCCTCTTCTTCGCCAGGTACTCCTTCTAGGGTTCCTTCCATAGCTTCTGCCATGAAACCTTGAAGCTTTTACTGTTCGTCCCCATAGGCCAACCTTGGTATAGGCTCAAATAGATTTAGTTTTGACCTGAATCATGCGTTTTCGCTCTGCCATTATAACCCTAGTTCCTCAAACTTTATCAGTTTAGATTAGATCTGTAGAGAGACCTCCGCAGCCCTTTCTGTATATTACTTGCGTTTTATTCCATATTTTCCTTGTGCCTTAGATCTAGATTTACCTCAGCTCTTTGTTGAAGCTGTTTCTTCATACCTCAGATCTGTAGCTCGTCTCACCGGTTCAGCCATTCTTGCACGTCATATGTTTTACTGACGGTTTAGATGTAAGCCCGTATTCGTGATTGACGGTTTATACCTGCCCTCTTCGTCATTATAAACCGGTAGCTGCCTCACTCTTATATGCTTCCGGATTAGTAACGCCATTAGTCCCTTGTGTAAACCAGCAATTTAGATCCATAACTTTATACATTGCTCCGGCTTATGCTTTAGCAATTGGTAAACCGGATTTTGCACTGTAATTTTCAGCACTTCCTCACTCAAGATGACAGCCAAGCAGTTCGTTGCTTGCAACTGGGCCCGTTCCCGCATTACTGAGGATGACTTAACAAACGCCGCTTCCATCGGTATTCTGGGTCCTAAGGAGGTTCTACACTGGCGGGCCCCAGGAGACGAGTGCCCACCTACTCCTAAGGAAGGAGAGGTTATTGTTTTCTTTGATCACCTGGCCCGGGGTTTTAGCCCTCCCGGTTCAAAATTCTTCCGGGATGTGCTAGCCGCTTTTCAGCTTCATCCTCAAGACGTAGGTCCAAATTCTATGTCAAATATCTGCAATTTTCAAGTCTTCTCAGAGGTATATCTTCAAGAAGCACCATCAGTGGATCTGTTTCGAGATTTTTTCCATCTGAACTGGCGGACGGAGTTCACTGACGGGCCGCATCAAGAGTTGGGTGGCGTCAGTATCCAAAAGAGAAAGGATGTGAGCTTCCCTCACGCTACCCTTCACAGCCACCCCAAGGACTGGAACCAAACATGGTTCTATTGTAAAGACACTTCGCCTAAAGGAGAAAACCTACTGCCGGGTTACCGTTCCTATCGTCTGCCAACGGATCACCCCTTGCCGCAGCGCCTCAGCGCCCTGGATCGTGCTCGGTTTGCTCCTCAACTTTCTAAGCTCAGAGCCTTTGTAGCCAACGGCTTAACCGGAGTAGACTTTGTTCGCTGCTGGCTTTCCTGGAGCATTCTTCCGCTGAGCTGGCGCTCGGGCCTGATGTGTGAGTACACTGGTAAACCGGATGATCCTCAGCGCCATATTGATATAATACTTCCTGAAAAAGAAGTTACTGAGTCGGCAAAGAAGATGTTGAATATCCCTTTGGAGGAGTGCAGCCGGACCGGTCTAGCTCCGTTCTGCAAAACCAATAAACCGCCAGAGGTAAGTCCTTGATCTTTTCCTGTTTGTTTTAATCCGGCCATATCAATTGTCTTCTATTTATTTCTTATCTTCTGCACAGGCCACCGATCCTTTTTTGGAAAAGGAAACCTCAAGATAAGGCGGCCAAGCAACCACGCCGGAAAACTTATGCTGTCAAGAAAAATAAGGTTGTTGCCGCCTCCGGTTCACACCCCAAGGAAGATGATCCGGATTCGGAGGTATGAATTAAACCTTGTATGCTTTATCCTCCCTTTGTCTAAATTTATGTTGAACAGTGCCTTTCCACAGGATCTGGCGGAAGGAAGTAAAGCGGCGGAAGTTGAGGTAATTTCTCTCTCTTCTGACTCAGAACCGCTGCCCGCCAAAATCCACCGGGTGACCCGGAAATACCCTTTTTCTCATCCTTATGCTCAATTGGACCCCAACTTTCTTTTGAAGAAGCAGCAGCATGAAGCACGCTGGACCACGCGCCATAGTGGCCATGTGGTGGAGTCATCTGGAATACCTCTTACACCGGCTCGCAGGCGCCGCTCCGAGGTTTTACTTTCTCCAATTCTCCTTCATCCAAAAGCCGGACTCATACGTAAACCGCTTAAACCGTCTGATCCTAACTTTCAGGAGGCTCCTTTGTCCTCTTCCGGCGAGTCGACTGCTACACAGGTCCCTGTGCCGAAGACTGTGCCCGGGTAAGTTCTTTTCAAACATCCGGTTTACTTTCAGATTATTGACTTCATGATTCTCATTATTCCTTTGATTATTTCCAGAAAGCCAAAGCCTAGCAAGAAAGCAAAAGCAACCAAAGCGGCTGTTGAAACCACTACCGTTGAACCGGCAGGTGATCCGGAAGCGGCCATCCTTCCAGAAGACATCCCTGAAGCTCAGCTTGATGATCCTCTCCCTATGGATCGTGATGATGCCGCTGCTCCAGGAGGTGACACTGCGGCTGATCCGGCGAGCCCTGTCCGGGTTAGCCCTCCTCGGGCTAGTCCGGCTCCTGTCAGCCCGGCGCCTATTGCTGCCCCTCTCCAGCCTACTGCCACTTCATCCCCGGATGTTGAAGTAACCTGGTTAGGTTTTACTGCCCCCACTGAGCCTGTCATCTTGGCCAAGCATGCTGCCAAGGATGAAAAACTTCAACAAGAGAAAGGCAAGTGGAGCACGGACTTATACAGTTATGCCGAGTTGAGTGCCCAAGAACTTCATTCCGGGTATCTGAACCGGCTCTTTGCCAGACGCGAATATGAATCCGGGTTAGTTAACATGATGAAGGATAAATACGAGGTAATTTCCTTTCCTTTACTTGTCTTTGTTTTGTGCTCTTGCAATCCTGTCTTCAGGACATAGTAGCCCCCAAGTGCCGGTTTAGCTTCATTGTAGATGAACCGGGACTTCTAGTGTATCCAAAAATGAACTTACATTAGCCCCCAAGTGCCAGGGGTATAACTTGTTTTATGCGCTTGGGACTTGTCTGAAATTCTCTTTTGGTACTTCAACTGCACATTAGCCCCCAAGTGTCAAGTGGATAACTTGTTTATATGCTTGAGACTTGTCTAAAATTCTCTTTTGGTACTTCAACTGCACATTAGCCCCCAAGTGTCAAGTGGATAAATTGTCTATATGCTTGAGACTTGATTGACTTGTCTTTCTAATCCATTTGATTTCTTTGTAGGCTGACTTGACCCGGAGGGCTGCAGAGGCAATTGAACTCCGGAATAGATTGGTTGTTACTGAAAATGCTTCTGCCAAAGCCAAGGAAGAGCTTGTGCTGAACTTAACCAACATGGAAAAATTGAAAAAGGACTTTGAAACGGAGCGGTCCACATGGGAGGTCCAGAGGAATGCTCTTGAGAAAAGAGCAAAAGATGCTGAGGCTGCGCTTAATCCGGTTACACAGGAACTGGCCGGTTTAAGACAACAAATAGAACCCATGACTTCTGCTATCTTCGGTGAGTACCCATCTACATATGTTTGTTATCTTTGCAATCTTTTCTTCTGCTCTGGTTTAACTTGGCCATTGTTTTCAGGGAGGCGCATAACTCATCTTGGAGATGATGTCCGAAAGAAGCTCAAGGCCTCTTATACCCTGGTGGAGCAGCTGTATTCCGACGCTCAAAGGGTTATTAGTGCAATGTCCCATCATAAACCGGCCCCAACTACCATCCAAGGTACTTTGGAGAAGCTATCTGTCCTGGCTGTGCGCCTGGTGGAAGTAAAGAAATCTGCTGCACGAGCTGGCTCTCTTATAGCACTGACCCGGGCCAAGCCATGGGTTCCGGACTTTGATCCGGATGAGGCTATGAATGGATATCCCAGCAATAAAGAGGATGGATCCACCTTCTCTACCGAAAACCTCCGTGCCTTAACCAAAGAGATGCGCCCACTCGCCAGCAAACGCGCCGATGAAGCGGATCTGACAAGGTATCATCCGGCCTATGATTTAGAAAATGAACGGGTGGAGCGTCCGGTTTATGGCACCGAGAATCTGATCCCGCCAGTGCGTGGCCATACTTTCGCTCCAGATATTGATCCGTCCGATCTTATTAATGAGGAAATGTACTTCCGTGCACTCTCCAAGATTGACTGGCGTGTTCCTGACTTCCAGCCACTTCCTGAAGATGAAGAAGATCCGGAACAAGCCGACCCTCAACCTTCGCAGCATGAAGAGGACTCATAAACCACTCGGTTTAATTTGTAGTGGCTGAACACTTTGTCCAAAACTTTAAACTATTCGGGTCTGCAGGTGCCTTGTAATAGGATAGTTAAACATTGTCTTTGTCCCAATGTTGATGTCACAGCTTGACTTGGCGTCTGCCAATTTAATCCCTTGTTTTGCTATGATTGATTCGTTTATGTTATCTGCGCCTGCATAAACAATGCTAAAAGATGTCCTAGCGGTTTACCACCGGACCTATTACATTGTTCTCATAAACATATATTGAAGGAGTATCTGTTTTATATCAAAAAATACCTCATACCTCTGATTAAGTGTGCCTGACGTCCTTAATCCGGTAGGTATAATTGAAAGTATATATGCTGATGAGGCTCTTGGCTCTCTTGGTATTTGCCTACTGATTGATCCGGGTTATGATGAACGCCGGTTTAACTCATGCTGGTGTTCATGACCCAGACTTTTATTGTTGCAGATATATGGTCAACTTTGAAGTTGCCCAATTCCGGGTCAATAGACTTGGTTAACAACAAAACTTGTAAAATCACAGAACCAAAGCTTTTTGACAAATAAGACCATGTAGTCGAGGCTTTTTACGAGCTGCCAGGCTCCAAATCGAGGCTTTTTATGAGCTGCCAGGCTCGAAATCGAGGTTTCTGATTCGAATACGATCAGTAAACCGGACCAAAGGGGTTGAGCTAGGATTCAAATGTGATCATGTAGCCCCCAGTAGCCTTAAGAATTTTTAAGAGGCTTCTGATTCGAATACGATCAGTAAACCGAACCAAAGGGGTTGAGCTAGGATTCGAATGCGATCATGTAGCCCCCAGTGTGTAATGCCCAGGATGGGACTATACCTCCTACGTGTTGAGGCACGACTTAAAGGTATAAGCCCATCCTAGAATGATCTCAAGTTTGGTATCTTTGCACGACTCATGTAAAAGAGGGATTAAATTGCAAAAGAAGATAGTTGGCTTACACTCGCCACTTCACACAATACATTACATGAGCAAAACATCATTCAAAACATCACAACCCGACTACGGGTGAAGATCCAAAAGAAAGATACCAAAACAACATAAAGCCACAGGTCAGGATCGAATCCTAGTAGAAGAACCACTACTGAACATCGAAACATCACAAGCAAACGGCCAAACTCTTCAACGAGCTCCTGGTGAAGCACTGAACCAGCTCCTGCATCGTACTCGGCTGAACCTGCATCTGGTGTGGTGAAGTAACTGTGAGCCACAGAGGACTCAGCAATCCCGTTCCCGGGTAACACGACTATTTAAGCCTCGGGTGAGGACAAGGCTGAAGAAAGAACGAGAGGTGAAGGAACAACAAGAGTCTGCAGCAGCAACTAGCACTAACTTACGTAATAGAGAGCGAGAAGAGAAAGCCTCGGTCGAAAGATGATCACGAAGTGATCCTAACTAAAGCCGGTCAAACATAACCCCACCGTGTTCAACTCCCGAATCCCTATTCGGAAATTGACAGTCACGGTACACACGCTGGTAGTGTATTAGAACATTGTGTCAAGTTATCTACAACCGGATATTAACAAGCTCCCATCTGCCACATAACCGCGGGCACGGCTTTCGAAAGTTCAAACCCTGCAAGGGTGTTCCAACTTGACCCATTACAAGCCCACGATCCGCGGAGTCGCAACTCCAAAGTGGGAAGACCCGAGTATCCTCGGAATCCCGTGCTCGAGTTAAACCGAACTAAGGTAAGGCTAATCCAGCAAATCCTCCCGGCGTGTCGACACCCTGATAGGTAGCCGCGCGTATCTAGTCTCAGGACACGACCCGATGAGACATCCTACGGGTTTTTACCTGACCTCAAGTTTCCTTGAGGTGGCCCCGCAGTCCGCTCGTTTCGGACCAACACTCATGTGGAGCACTGGCCCGGGGGGGTTAAATTAAAATAAAAGGGATAGCTAGTCCACATGCAAGTTTTATTAGTTATTAGGCAAATAGTACCAATGTTGGGATTTGCTGGAAAAGACTTAGCACTTAGCGGTTTATCAAGGGGGTCCCATACACCCCAACCGTGTTAGGAACGCATAATCAAGGAACATAACACCGGTTTATACGGTTCCTAACGGCATGAGTGGAACAAATCACCAAGCAAAAGGCTTAGCCTTCCACCCTGCCAGTATATAGATGATTTCATTTTAAGCATTTATATAGTGTGATATAACCCAACCAAACTTCAACATGAAGCAAGCATCTTCAATCTTCACCTGCAACTAGCAATGCTATAAGAAGGGCTGAGCGAAGCGTACTTAGCCAAGCAACGGTTTGCGTAGGTAGGATGGTTAGACAGGTTCATGGTTACAATAGGAGGCTGACAGGAAAACATGGGCATCGAGGCAAAACTATAGAGCGATACTCTAGCAATAGGCAAAGATAGTAATGTTATCGGGGTTCGGTCATCTTGCCTGGGATTCCACAAGGGAGAAGAACGGATCCAAGAAGAAGACGGAGCAACAGTCGAGCGGATCCTCACAACTCCGGATTGAAACCGAAGCTAACAAGAGAAGCAACCGGAAAGAAGCAAACAACACGGTAAACACCCAAGCATAAGCATGTCATACGATGCACAAGCAAGCATGATGCATCTCCGGTTTAAATAAGCATGGCATGGCAAAGTGCACAAACAACACTACAAGTTAAGTGGAGCTCAATATGCAACGAGTTGCATATTGACAAAACACCACAATTAATTATTTAGTTGACTCTCATTATCAACAAGACAAGATTAAATGTTTTTAACATGGCAAGAGGTGAAGCATAATAAAACTACACTATTAAGGCATTATAAATGAGGCCGGAAAAATAACAACAACATATCCGGAAAATCCCCATGAGCATGTTTAATAATTATAAGCAACAACAATTCACACATATAAGGTTGTTAACATGATGCGGATGACATGATCAAGTGTATGCAAGTTTTTATAAAAAGGTTACCAAGAAGAAGATAAGAAGCATTTGTCACCGTTGTGGAACGAAAGGGTGCCACGGCAACGATCCGAAAATGATGCCACGGCAACATATCGGTTCCGGTAACTCGTTGAGAGTCCGGTGCAAAAGGAAAGATGGCGTGAGCGAGTTGAACAAGATGAAAGAGGTGGGGTGATCCCGTTACCGGGTTCCCACAAGTCGGCGACGAGGCAACCGAGGAACATGAAAAAAGGTCGAAACGGGCACGAAGCACACAAGGGAGACATTTCATACAACCACAAGCATCACACGGGTCACGTCTCGGGGTTATACCTTCGAAACAATTGTTTCGGGGCGGAATCGAGTTCGTAGTGGAAGTAGTCGTTCACGGGGTGTAGTGGAAGTAGGTGTTCCGTTCGGAGAGGAAGTAGACGTTCTCATTTCTTCACCGAAGGTAGTCGTTCTCGTAGCGGTAGTTGTACTCGGGCGACGGTAGTGGTACTCGCGGTCATCGAGTGACGGTAGTGGTACTCGCCGTAGAGGGAAGTAGTTGTTCACGTTCATCGGAGAGGAAGTAGTTGTACACGAGGTCGCCAACGATTAGTCGTTCCGTTTGTAGAGGTACTTGAGGGCCTCGGCGACGGTAGTGGTACTTGGTGTTTCCGGGCGTCGGTAGACGAACTCGTTACGTAGATGTACACATATCCGGAGGGGTACTTGGGGTCTCGGTCTCGTACACGGGTCTCCTGTCAAAACAACAGTACAAGGCAACACAATACAAACAAAACGGCAGCACGACCGTTCGGAGCAGAGGTAGTGCCGCGGCGGCGCTGGAAACGAGACGGGCGGCAGGCTGCTGCCTCGGCCGAAGGAGGACGGGGCGCGCTCCGGCCTGGTGCTGCTGCAGCCTCGGACCGGCAGAACGGCGCTGGAGGTCCAGCGGGCGCGAGAGGAGGGACCCTGGCCGGCCTTGCTGCTGGAGGACGGGAGGGCGACCACGGCGTGCGGGCGATCCGGGCAGAGGGGCGCGGACGGAGGGAGCCGGAGCGCTCGTTGCCCGGCGCTGGAGGCGAGGATGGGTGCGGCCGGCGCTGGAGGACGCGGCGCGGGGCGGCCATCGCCGGCGCTGGGGAGAGGTGGTTGCCGGCTCCCATGGCGAGGGAGCTGCGGTGGCCTAGCAGTGGCCATCGTGGAAGGCGCTGGAAGGAGCTCGCGGACGGAGCAGAGGGCGCTCGAGGCCGCGGGTCCTGGCCGGACGGAGGGAGCGGCGGGCGTAGCCGCTGCGGCCCGGGGCCCCTGGCGCGGGAGGGCCGGCGAGGACGGACTGGAGGGAGCCGAGACACACGGGTCGGAGAGGCTGTCGAAGAGCCTGGCGGCGCATCGAGGGAAGAGAGAGGGGAGAGGAGCGCTGGGATCGGACGTGCGCTAGGGTTCGGTCGGGAAAAGGGCCAAGAGACTGACGGCCAGCTGGGCCTGATGGGCCAGGGCGCGGCTGGATAACCTAGAGGCCGGCTGGGCCGGCTGGAGGTTGAGAGGAGGAGAAGACGGGCCAGGAGGCCTGGAGGCTGAGAAATAAAATAAAAAGAAGGGGTTCTGCTGTTTTCTAAAAAAAACAGAAAAACGGCAAGGAGAAATAAAAGGAAGGAGGAGTTAGGGCAAAAGTTATCACAAGAGGTTATTTTTCTCGGCCATCATAAAATGAGCACGGTCCGAGAAAAATATAAAAGGCATGATCGGAAAATAATTCAAACATATTTGAATTTAATTCAAATAGGTTTGAACTAAGACTTGAATATAGAAGTGTCCAAAAATGTTCGAATTTTCGGAGGAACCTCGATGAATAGGAAAGAATTATTGGCAAGATTTTGAAGGTGAAACTTGAATTAAAGAGGCATGGAGAATATTTGCAAGTGTGTTGGTTAATTCCAAACAACGGAATAATTATTAATATAGCTCCATAAATATTAGGAGGCTTTTATATGTTATAAAGAGAAGACATCTTCCCTCGATTTAAATGGACCGAAGGCCCACACGATTTATTTAGGTTGAGATGCAAAAATAAATGACATGATGACATGATGACATGATGCAATGCAAAAATAAATAAAGCAAGCACAAAGAACACACGGGAGACCCCGGAACATCTGGAATCTTCTGGAATCTTCTGGGATCTTCTGGGACGTCGGTCTCGGGCGTCACAACTCTCCCACACTAACAGAGGATCTCGACCCGAGATCCTAGAGATATCACCGGGTAAAAACGGAAGAGGAAGAGGTAAAACAAAGTTGCTTCTTTGACAGACGAGTGAAACCAAAGAACCTGAGAGGTAGAACAATCTTGAAAGAAAGAATGCAACAGAGATGAACAAATATGAAAAACTCCGTTAGGAAAGGGAACAAGGAACATCACGAGAACCTTGGAGGTTGAAAGACATGAAACAAGAGCTCACGGATGACGAAAGAATAAGAAACCACAATGGTATAGCCAAGGAATAAGAATAACAGAATTTGGACAGCACTCCGTCTGAAAATGGAAGGAATTAACAAGATCTTGAGGAGATGGAATGATACTTGATGAAAACAACAACATATTGCCTCCAAAACAATTAAAAGAATGGCACAAGGGTTAAGAAAGATTTAGACAACACTCCGGTTGAAAGAGAGGTAAAGCTTGATAAGATGAGAGAATTAGAATGGAGGACACAACACTCCGGTTAAATGATAAGCAAGGGAAAGAACATGATCTCGATAAAACGATATGATGGTTTGGAGAGAGCAACATCACAATGCCTCCGGAATGAAAGAATAGAAGCAAGATCGTTGGGAGGAAAGAACGGAGAAAAAAATGACAACTTCTCTCAAAATTGAATTTGAAAGAGCATCCTTACGAAGAAGGGTTGAACAGAGTTGTTGGAAAAATCAACAACGAAAAGAATAAGCTCATGTGGTCTTATGGAAAACATCTCAAAGTTATGAGGTGACAACCAGCCACTGACGAAAACATTTGATTGGATTGAGATCAACAAGGAGACGATAAACTTATTTCACCGGAATGATAAATGAAGAACTTGGGTCATTATAAGCACCATGATTAGCAACAATTCTCAAGGAAAGCTTTTAGATGAAATACAACCCAAGATAACTCCAATGAATAGATTGAAGGGTTGAAAAGATCTCCTGAACAAGGAAAAAAAATGATGGGTTTAAATATCTCATTCTTGACAACTTGTGAATCATGAAACATGAAGGAATTAACAAGAATGACATAACACCATCTGAAAAGATAAGGTAGAAAGAATTGCAATTGGAATGCATGATGAAGAATGCTTGAGCTCCAACAAGAATCTTGATGACGACTTCGAGGATGAATTAAATGATGATGAATCACCATGTAGAACTCCGGTAAAGAAGGCATGAGAAGTGAAAGATGAAAAGAATAAGATTCAAGGCATGCGATGAATTAGATGTGGCTTTGAAATGATATAATTGAAATAACTTGGAGCTCCGGAAAAACAGATGAACAACTTAGAACCAAGGATATGATATGATGAACAAGCTCCAGACAAAAGGATTAAATCACCTTGAAGGAATAAGAATAAGAATTATGTCATGCATCTCCTTCACCAATTTAAAATGATGACAACCAAAGGATTTGGCAAACTACTTATTCTCGTTGGAAAGAATTAAAGAGAGATCTCGCACAAGCTTGGGTAAAATCTTCAACAAAGCACCGGTAGGATTATGAAAGAACAAATGAATTAAAATGATAACAACGGAAGGGTAAACTTGAACGAACCACCATAAAAATATGGAGACGAATGAAGAGACATCAATGAAGAAATATTTGGAGGACGAAGTTGAAAACTGAGAACGAAGAATCTTCTGAATTGATGGCCTTCGGAGGATCACAAAGAAAAGAATTCATGAAATGCTCTGAAGGGGCATGAAAACAATTCCCACAATCGAAAACAATTATGAGGATGGCATGAAGCTAGAACCACAACTCATCAAGAAGACGGGCCAAGATTTAAGAGAAACACTTCTCCGGTCTGCAAACGCGGAGAATGAAGACGAGAAATGCCATGAAGAATTGTTTAACACTCCGGAATGAAGAATTAAAAAGGTTGAACCAATGATGAAAAGAATTGAACGCGATCTTGGAAAAGGCATGTGACTGAAGGAAAACATTCTTACGTCACACTTGAAAAGGATTTCAGAATACTCCGGAAAGAAGAGTCAGGTAAGATCCTGGAAAAGACCTGTGGGTTAGGGCCCACTCAAAAGAAATTACCGTTGGAAAAGATTGCCTAAGAGATATTGCACCGGTTGAATTAAATGTCTTGAGTAAGAAGACAATGCTCAAAATAATTTGAACGGAATAAGAATGGAATTATGAATCTTCATCACTCCGGATATGAATAGCAAGAGGAGAATGATTAATTGGTGCACCGGAATAAGAAAGCATTGTGAAATGAGGAAAAGGATAAGATTAACACCGAAATCTTGAATTACATCCACCGGCAGAATATGAGAACAAAGAATGATGAACTTGAAGCTCTTGAGCATCTTCACGAGAATTCACCAGATAAAAACAATGAAGGAAGAATGAAGAAACATCACATGAATAAAATGGATATTTCATTAAGAATTCCAGCTCCATAAGGAAAAGGGAGGGAGGGTGGGGAAAACAAAGACGACTTGGGATGAATGAAACAGACAAATCGTCAGATTTCTCAACGGTGTCCGTATGGAATAACTTGAAAAGAAGGCACACCGGTTGAAAAGGATTTAACATGACCATCTTGATGATCAAGAAGGATTAGCACTCTCATAGAAATATGAGAACATCGATTAGGAAAGGTATGGAATCAACATTTGACATCGAAGCAACTCGAATACCAGAATCAAAACAAAAACAAAGGAAAGATGTGTAGCAGCCTAATCTTCACAATATCATCCGAGCAAAGAATTGAACGAATGAATTCCCAGGTACATCAACTCGACTTGAAGCCACTTGGAGAACAAAAGATAAATAAAAAGGAACAAGGATCAGATAGAACAAATACAAGATAGAAGTTTCGTTCGACATCTTCGTGCTGAAAGCTCATGGAACGTGTTACAAAAGGGTTTTGCAATCCCCGGATCAGCATAGCCAAGGACCCTTTAAGATGCAACTCCCGATCAGAACAAGTCCATAAAACCACTTCACTCAATGTAGAACCCCGAACTCACTAACCTGCATTCGTTGGAAGAATGCCTACGATCTACTGGATAAACCCACCTATAGATTTCCGAAAGATTCCAGTTATGCAATCAGGTGTTGGGGATACACGGGAAGCACCGCGCAATCAACTCTAAACCTACATCCAGGTGTATCCATCCTTCAACACATAACCAGTCTTTCTCGGAAACTGTTTACCTCGGACCTTCGAAAAGCATCCACTATAACAAGCTATGGCAATACTCCCAAACTACCTCCCCAGTACTGGGTGATGTCGGGGTTATCTTGCCACTGGCCGTATAGGAGAGATTTTCGATGTCGGCCGTCTTAAGTATTTAGTACTGCCGCGATAAGCTTGTGACAACAATACCCCGAAGCTCAACTCCTCGGTAACAGGAGGCATCGAGAACAATATCCTTGTCACAAGAACATCGAAACAATCCCAGAATACTCGCGGGATCCTAAAAAAAAATTTGGTGCAATTTTGAAAGTAGAAGAGGCAAGAGTAATCGTCAGGAGTCCTCAAAAGAATGAAAAGAGATGAGGAGCAAAAGAAATCATACTCTCCGATATAATATAGGACTCAAAAAGTTTTCAGTGTGTGCCTAGACTCAACCGTCAACGATTCGATCAATCAGTGGGGGCTTCTAGGTCGGAGAAGGCTCTGAATACTAACTTGTAATGCCCAGGATGGGACTATACCTCCTACGTGTCGAGGCACGACTTAAAGGTATAAGCCCATCCTAGAATGATCTCAAGTTTGGTATCTTTGCACGACTCATGTAAAAGAGGGATTAAATTGCAAAATAAGATAGTTGGCTTACACTCACCACTTCACACAATACATTACATGAGCAAAACATCATTCAAAACATCACAACCCGACTACGGGTGAAGATCCAAAAGAAAGATACCTAAACAACATAAAGCCACAGGTCAGGATCGAATCCTAGTAGAAGAACAACTACTGAACATCGAAACATCACAAGCAAACGGCCAAACTCTTCAACGAGCTCTTGGTGAAGCACTGAACCAGCTCCTGCATCGTACTCGGCTGAACCTGCATCTGGTGTGGTGAAGTAACTGTGAGCCACAGAGGACTCAGCAATCCCGTTCCCGGGTAACACGACTATTTAAGCCATGGGTGAGGACAAGGCTGAAGAAAGAACGAGAGGTGAAGGAACAACAAGAGTCTGCAGCAGCAACTAGCACTAACTTACGTAATAGAGAGCGAGAAGAGAAAGCCTCGGTCGAAAGATGATCACGAAGTGATCCTAACTAAAGCCGGTCAAACATAACCCCACCATGTTCAACACCCGAATCCCTATTCGGAAATTGACAGTCACGGTACACACGCTGGTAGTGTATTAGAACATTGTGTCAAGTTATCTACAACCGGATATTAACAAGCTCCCATCTACCACATAACCGCGGGCATGGCTTTCGAAAGTTCAAACCCTGCAGGGGTGTTCCAACTTGACCCATTACAAGCCCACGATCCGCGGAGTCGCAACTCCAAAGTGGGAAGACCCGAGTATCCTCGGAATCCCGTGCTCGAGTTAAACCGAACTAAGGTAAGGCTAATCCAGCAAATCCTCCCGGCGTGTCGACACCCTGATAGGTAGCCGCGCGTATCTAGTCTCAGGACACGACCGAATGAGACATCCTACGGGTTTTTACCAGACCTCAAGTTTCCTTGAGGTGGCCCCGCAGTCCGCTCGTTTCGGACCAACACTCATGTGGAGCACTGGCCCGGGGGGGTTGAATTAAAATAAAAGGGATAGCTAGTCCACATGCAAGTTTTATTAGTTATTAGGCAAATAGTACCAATGTTGGGATTTGCTGGAAAAGACTTAGCACTTAGCGGTTTATCAAGGGGGTCCCATACACCCCAACCGTGTTAGGAACGCATAATCAAGGAACATAACACCGGTTTATACGGTTCCTAACGGCATGAGTGGAACAAATAACAAAGCAAAAGGCTTAGCCTTCCACCCTGCCAGTATATAGATGATTTCATTTTAAGCATTTATATAGTGTGATATAACCCAACCAAACTTCAACATGAAGCAAGCATCTTCAATCTTCACCTGCAACTAGCAATGCTATAAGAAGGGCTGAGCGAAGCGTACTTAGCCAAGCAACGGTTTGCGTAGGTAGGATGGTTAGACAGGTTCATGGTTACAATAGGAGGCTGACAGGAAAACATGGGCATCGAGGCAAAACTATAGAGCGATACTCTAGCAATAGGCAAAGATAGTAATGTTATCGGGGTTCGGTCATCTTGCCTGGGATTCCACAAGGGAGAAGAACGGATCCAAGAAGAAGACGGAGCAACAGTCGAGCGGATCCTCACAACTCCGGAATGAAACCGAAGCTAACAAGAGAAGCAACCGGAAAGAAGCAAACAACACGGTAAACACCCAAGCATAAGCATGTCATACGATGCACAAGCAAGCATGATGCATGTCCGGTTTAAATAAGCATGGCATGGCAAAGTGCACAAACAACACTACAAGTTAAGTGGAGCTCAATATGCAACGAGTTGCATATTGACAAAACACCACAATTAATTATTTAGTTGACTCTCATTATCAACAAGACAAGATTAAATGTTTTTAACATGGCAAGAGGTGAAGCATAATAAAACTACACTATTAAGGCATTATAAATGAGGCCGGAAAAATAACAACAACATATCCGGAAAATCCCCATGAGCATGTTTAATAATTATAAGCAACAACAATTCACACATATAAGGTTGTTAACATGATGCGGATGACATGATCAAGTTTATGCAAGTTTTTATAAAAAGGTTACCAAGAAGAAGATAAGAAGCATTTGTCACCGTGGTGGAACGAAAGGGTGCCACGGCAACGATCCGAAAATGATGCCACGGCAACATATCGGTTCCGGTAACTCGTTGAGAGTCCGGTGCAAAAGGAAAGATGGCGTGAGCGAGTCGAACAAGATGAAAGAGGTGGGGTGATCCCGTTACCGGGTTCCCACGAGTCGGCGACGAGGCAACCGAGGAACATGAAAAAAGGTCGAAACGGGCACGAAGCACACAAGGGAGACATTTCATACAACCACAAGCATCACACGGGTCACGTCTCGGGGTTATACCTTCGAAACAATTGTTTCGGGGCGGAATCGAGTTCGTAGTGGAAGTAGTCGTTCACGGGGTGTAGTGGAAGTAGGTGTTCCGTTCGGAGAGGAAGTAGACATTCTCATTTCTTCACCGAAGGTAGTCGTTCTCGTAGCGGTAGTTGTACTCGGGTGACGGTAGTGGTACTCGCGGTCATCGAGCGACGGTAGTGGTACTCGCCGTAGAGGGAAGTAGTTGTTCACGTTCATCGGAGAGGAAGTAGTTGTACACGAGGTCGCCAACGATTAGTCGTTCCGTTCGTAGAGGTACTTGAGGGCCTCGGCGACGGTAGTGGTACTTGTTGTTTCCGGGCGTCGGTAGACGAACTCGTTACGTAGATGTACACATATCCGGAGGGGTACTTGGGGTCTCGGTCTCGTACACGGGTCTCCTGTCAAAACAACAGTACAAGGCAACACAATACAAACAAAACGGCAGCACGGCCGTTCGGAGCAGAGGTAGTGCCGCGGCGGCGCTGGAAACGAGACGGGCGGCAGGCTGCTGCCTCGGCCGAAGGAGGACGGGGCGCGCTCCGGCCTGGTGCTGCTGCAGCCTCGGACCGGCAGAACGGCGCTGGAGGTCCAGCGGGCGCGAGAGGAGGGACCCTGGCCGGCCTTGCTACTGGAGGACGGGAGGGCGACCACGGCGTGCGGGCGATCCGGGTAGAGGGGCGCGGACGGAGGGAGCCGGGGTGCTCGACGCCCGGCGCTGGAGGCGAGGATGGGTGCGGCCGGCGCTGGAGGACGCGGCGCGGGGCGGCCATCGCCGGCGCTGGGGAGAGGTGGTTGCCGGCTCCCATGGCGAGGGAGCTGCGGTGGCCTAGCAGTGGCCATCGTGGAAGGCGCTGGAAGGAGCTCGCGGACGGAGCAGAGGGCGCTCGGGGCCGCGGGTCCTGGCCGGATGGAGGGAGCGGCGGGCGTAGCCGCTGCGGCCCGGGGCCCCTGGCGCGGGAGGGCCGGCGAGGACGGACTGGAGGGAGCCGAGACACACGGGTCGGAGAGGCTGTCGAAGAGCCTGGCGGCGCATCGAGGGAAGAGAGAGGGGAGAGGAGCGCTGGGATCGGACGTGCGCTAGGGTTCGGTCGGGAAAAGGGCCAAGAGACTGACGGCCAGCTGGGCCTGATGGGCCAGGGCGCAGCTGGATAACCTAGAGGCCGGCTGGGCCGGCTGGAGGTTGAGAGGCGGAGAAGACGGGCCAGGAGGCCTGGAGGCTGAGAAATAAAATAAAAAGAAGGGGTTCTGCTGTTTTCTAAAAAAAAACAGAAAAACGGCAAGGAGAAAGAAAAGGAAGGAGGAGTTAGGGCAAAAGTTATCACAAGAGGTTATTTTTCTCGGCCATCATAAAATGAGCACGGTCCGAGAAAAATATAAAAGGCATTATCGGAAAATAATTCAAACATATTTGAATTTAATTCAAATAGGTTTGAACTAAGACTTGAATATAGAAGTGTCCAAAAATGTTCGAATTTTCGGAGGAACCTCAATGAATAGGAAAGAATTATTGGCAAGATTTTGAAGGTGAAACTTGAATTAAAGAGGCATGGAGAATATTTGCAAGTGTGTTGGTTAATTCCTAACAACGGAATAATTATTAATATAGCTCCATAAATATTAGGAGGCTTTTATATGTTATAAAGAGAAGATATCTTCCCTCGATTTAAATGGACCGAAGGCCCACACGATTTATTTAGGTTGAGATGCAAAAATAAATGACATGATGACATGATGACATGATGCAATGCAAAAATAAATAAAGCAAGCACAAAGAACACACGGGAGACCCCGGAACATCTGGAATCTTCTGGAATCTTCTGGGATCTTCTGGGACGTCGGTCTCGGGCGTCACACAGTGGCCTTGAGAGTTTTTTTAAGAGGTTTCTGATTCGAATGCGATCAGTAAACCGGACCAAAGGGGTTGAGCTAGGATTCGAATGCGATCATGTAGCCCCCTGTGGTCTTGAGAGGTTTTTAACGACCCTGATTCGAATACGATCCAAGTCGGACCCAAAATGGGTTAAGCTATGATTCAAATGCGATCAAGAAGCCCCCTAGTGAGTTTGGCTATGTTCTCTTTGGTTCGAATACGACCTATGTTTGAACAGGAAGCCCCCTAGTGATTTTGGCTATGTTCTCTTTGGTTCGAATACGACCTATGTTTGAACAAGAAGCCCCCAAGTGATTTTTTTCTTTGTTCTCTTTGGTTCGAATACGACCTATGTTTGAACAGGAAGCCCCCAAGTGATCATAGAGGCCGGGTACCTATCTGGGAATTGTGCTGCGTGGCAAACCCTCTTTGGTCCCTTCGTACATAATTGTTCTGCATATCAAAATAGATATATCAAAGCATCTTGTTTTCTTGATGAAAATGATGTATATCAAGAAATATAAACTTTAGATGGATATCACCTGAGTGAATTCCCATAGGACACTTCTATTTGAAAAAGATGGCTGATCCCCCGGTTTACCGGGGGTGCCGGTTTATTTATTAATCATAATATATACAGGATACATGAAGCGGAGCCCATGGCTCAAGTGTAGTACAGCCGCAGAAGAGCGATGTTCCACGGCCGCTTCGTCTCTTCCTCTGCTGTACGTGAGTCTTTATGCTCTCGAACGTCAATCAGGTAGTATGAACCGTTATGTAGGTTCTTGCTGACCACAAAGGGTCCTTCCCAAGGTGGGGATAACTTGTGCATATCTGTCTGATCTTGGATGAGCCAGAGCACCAGATCCCCCTCCTGGAGCGTCCTGGTCTTAACCCGACGGCTGTGATATCGGTGCAGGTCTTGTTGATAAATTGCTGACCGGGCCGCTGCTGTGTCCCGTTCTTCATCCAGCCGATCTAAGATGTCTTGTCTTGCTTGCTCATTATCCGCTTCAACATAAGCTGCCACCCGTGGTGAGTCATGCCGGATGTCACTAGGGAGAACTGCTTCAGCACCGTATACCATGAAGAAAGGCGTATACCCTGTAGACCTGTTAGGTGTAGTGTTGATGCTCCAGAGGACAGAAGGTAACTCCTCAACCCAGCAACCTGGTGTTCTTTGCAAAGGAGTTATAAGCCGGGGCTTGATGCCTCGCAAGATCTCTTGGTTGGCCCTTTCAGCTCGACCATTGTATTGAGGGTGAGCTACTGAAGACACATCCAGGCGAATATGTTCCCTTTGGCAAAACTCTTTCATCTCTCCTTTAGACAGGTTGGTGCCATTGTCAGTAATGATGCTGTGTGGAAAGCCAAACCGGAAAATTACCTTTTTGATGAATTTAACCACTGTTGCTGCATCACACTTACTGACAGGCTCTGCCTCAATCCACTTTGTAAATTTGTCCACTGCAACCAACAGATGGGTTTTCTAATCTTGGGATCGTTTAAAGGGCCCAACCATATCAAGCCCCGAGGTCGCAAACGGCCAAGTGATTGGAATCATCCGTAGCTCCTGCGCCAGAACATGAGCACGCCTTGAAAACTTCTGACAAGCATCACATCTCCGGACTAGATCCTCCGCATCAGCATGGGCCGTTAACCAGTAGAACCCATGACGAAAAGCCTTAGCTACTAATGACTTTGAACAGGCGTGATGACCACAATCTCCTTCGTGTATCTCTGGAAGAATATCACAACCTTCTTCCGATGACACACAACACTGAAACGCCCCGGAAATACTGCGGTGATGAAGCTCTCCGTTGACGATGGTCATAGATTTGGATCATCGGATTATCTGCCTAGCCTCAACCTCATCATCTGGCAACTCTCCTCGGCTCAGGTACGCCAAGTAAGGGAGTGTCCAATCCGGAATAACGTGAAGAGCTGCAACTAGCTGTGCTTCCGGATCAGGAACAACCAAATCCTCCTCCGATGGTACCTGTACCGATGGACTCTGCAATTCATCCAAGAAGGTGTTTGGTGGAACTGGTTTACGCTGATAGCCCAGCCGGCTTAATGCATCGGCCGCTTCATTCTTCCGCCGGTCTATGTGATCCACCTGATATCCTTTGAAGTATCCTGCAACCCTTCAACTTCTCGCCTGTAAGCTGCCATGAGCGGATCTTTCGAGTCCCACTTGCTAGACACCTGTTGTGCCACCAGATCTGAATCACCAAAACACTTGACCCGGCTCAAGTTCATCTCCTTAGCCATCCGCAGGGCGTGAAGGAGGGCTTCATACTCAGCAGCGTTGTTAGTGCAAGGGAACATTGGCCGGAGGACATAGCAAAACTTGTCACCTCGCGGGGAAGTTAACACGACTCCATCCCCCGAGCCTTCTAATTGCCTTGAACCGTCAAAGTGAATAGTCCAGTATGTATGATCCGGCTTTTCCTCTGGTGCCTGCAACTCTGTCCAATCGTTGATGAAATCTACCAGTGCTTGGGATTTAATAGCAGTACGGGGTACATACTTCAATCCATGTGGGCTAAGCTCAATGGCCCACTTTGCCACTCTGCCCGTGGCTTCTCTGTTCTGGATTATATCCCCCAACGGAGCTGAGCTAACAACAGTAATTGGGTGGCCCTGGAAGTAGTGCTTCAGCTTCCGGTTTGCCATGAACATGCCGTACACTAACTTCTGTCAGTGCGGATACCTTTGCTTTGACTCAATGAGAACCTCACTGACGTAGTAAACCGGGCGCTGAACCGGATATTCCTTGCCTGCCTCCTTGCGCTCCACCACAATTGCCACGCTAACTGCACGAGCATTGGCAGCCACGTATAGCAGCAGCGGCTCGTTGTCAACAGGGGCAGCAAGAACAGGCGGATCTGCTAACTACCGCTTCAAATCCTCGAACGCAGTATTTGCAGCATCGCTCCATATAAACCGATCTGTCTTTTTCAGCATCTGATAAAGCGGAATTGCCTTCTCTCCCAAACGGCTGATGAATCGGCTTAATGCTGTAATCCGGCCTGCTATGCGCTGGACATCATTGATACAAGCCGGTTTAGTCAAGGATGTGATCGCCTTGATCTTCTCCAGATTAGCCTCTATTCCTCTGTTTGACACTAAGAATACAAGGAGCTTGCCTGCCGGAACACCAAAAACGCACTTCTCCAGATTAAGCATCATCTTATAAACCCAGAGGTTGTCGAATGTTTCCTTTAGGTCCTCTATTAGTGTCCCCTCCTTCCTTGACTTTACCACAATGTCATCAACATAAGCATGGACGTTTTTTCCGATCTGCCCTTTGAGACAGTTCTGCACGCAACGCTGGTAAGTTGCTTGGGCACTCTTAAGCCCAAAAGGCATAGATACATAGCAGAAGGCTCCAAAGGGAGTTATGAAAGCTGTCTTCTCCTGGTCCTTGACTGCCATCTTGATTTGATGATACCCTGAATATGCATCCAAAAAACTTAGTCGCTCACATCCTGCCGTAGTATCAATAATCTAATCAATACGGGGGAGAGCAAAAGGATCAGTTGGACAAGCCTTGTTTAGGTCTGCGTAATCCACACACATCCTCCATGTTCCATTTTTCTTTAACACCAGCACCGGACTAGCCAACCACTCCGGATGGAGCACTTCAACTATGAATCCTGCGGCCAAAAGCCTGGCCACTTCTTCTCCTATAGCCTTGCTCCTCTCCTCATTGAAGCGATGCAAATACTGTTTGACCGGTTTGAACTTCGATCAATATTAAGACTGTGCTCAGCGAGTTCCCTCGGTATACCTGGCATGTGAGAAGGTTTCCATGCAAAGATATCCCGGTTTTCACGGATGAACTCGATGAGCGCGCTTTCCTATTTGGGGTCTAGGTTAGCGCTGATAGTGAACTGTTTGGAAGAATCGCCTGGAACAAAGTCAACCTGCTTGGTTTCCTTCGCCGATTTAAACTTCAACGCCGGATCATGCTCCGTAGTTGGCTTTTTAATGGGGACATATCTGCTGGATCAACATTGTCTTTGTAGAACTTCAACTCCTCCGTAGCACACACTGCCTCCGCATAGGCTGCGTCCCCTTCCTCACATTCCAATGCGATCTTGCGACTTCCGTGAACCATGATGGTTCCTTTGTGACCCGGCATCTTGAGCTGCAGATAAACATAGCACGGTCTAGCCATGAACTTGGCGTAAACCGGTCTCCCAAACAGAGCATGATATGGGCTCTTGATCTTTACGACCTCAAAGGTCACTGTCTCTGACCTAGAATCCTGCTCATGCCCAAAGGTGACTTCCAGATCAATTTTACCAACTGGGTAAGCCGATTTACCTGGCACCACTCCATGGAATACTGTGTTGGACTGTCTCAACTTCTTATCTATCAACCCCATACGCCGGAAAGTCTCATAGTATAAGATGTTGATACTGCTGCCGCCGTCCATGAGTACTTTAGTGAACTTGTAGCCACCCACCTGTGGTGCTACCACTAGGGCCAACTGGCCCGGATTAACAACCCGTGGCGGGTGATCTTCTCTGCTCCACACAATAGGTTGTTCCGACCAACATAGAAAACGTGGCGTCGCCGGTTCAACTGCGTGCACTGCCCGTTTCAAAACCTTTTGATCTCGTTTGCACAAACTTGTGGTGAAAACATGATACTGTCCACTGCTTAGCTCCTTCGGATTACTCTGATATCCGCATTGCTGCTGCTGTTGACGCTGCTGATTGCCTTGGTTATTGTAACTACCCTGACCATGTTGTTGGTTCTGTTGATGCTGACCGTTGCTGTTGTTGCTGGGATAGTTGTTGTTACCATTGTGATATCCTGATCCGGAACCATTACCCTGGTAACCCGGACCCTGAAAAACGGAACTCGAGCCGCCGTCGGGGGGTCCGTGGTTATATCTGGCTTGTCTCATGGCCTCTACCATGATCCGGCATTCCTTCCATGTATGTTTAGACGGGTTTCCCTCTATGCTGTGTCTAGGGCAAGGCGCGTTTAACTGTTGCTCTAGATTGAGGAATTGCCCTTCACCACGAGGAGGTGGTTTTCCCTTGCGGCGCTGCCCGTTTCCCTGAACGTTGGTATTGGCCACAAAATCAAAACCACCCTCTGCTTTTCGCTTACCATTGTAACTCATTCCTGCCGGATTAGCTTGCGCCGGTTTACCAGCCTTGTTCGCCTTTCCGGACTTGTCTCCGTCTGTATCTGGGTACTTGGTGTTATCAGAATCCCCATATTTCACCAGAGCGCTCATGAGCGTGCCCATGTCATTGCAATCGCGTTTGAGTCGTCTTAACATCAGTTTCAGAGACTCAAACTGGCAATTGTTTTCCAATGTCACTATCGCCGTAGTAGGGTTGATGCTATTGGAAGAGTGCAGGATTTCTGCTACTCGCCGCACCCAGCTGCTCGTGGGCTCCTGCTCTCCTTGAACACATGCTGCTAAGTCTACCACCGACATTGGCTGCTTGCACGTGTCTTTAATTTTTTTGATAAACTGGCGACGCAACTCACCCCATGATCCGATGGAGTTAGGTGGTAGGCCCTTTAACCATGTCCGGGCCGTACCCTCCAGCATCAAGGTAAAGTACTTGGCGCATGCCGCTTCATCCACATCAAGCATCTCCATAGCCATCTCATAACTTTCAATCCAAGCCTCTGGTGCCAGATCTGCTGAGTAGTTGGGTACCTTGCGCGGGCCTTTGAAGTCTTTGGGTAATTTCATGCTTCGTAAAGCGGGGATAAGACACTGTACTCCAAAGGAACTTGTCGTGACTCCCGTTTCTGCTGTGGTTGGGTGAACCGGCGTTGTTTGACGGGTGTCCTCGCGGGCAGTTTGTCTGGCCCAGTTTATCGCCTATTAGGCGTGCGCTTCTGCTCCCGCCGGATTATCCTGCCTGTGACGGTGACGTCTCCGCTCGCTGCTAGACACAGCTGGTTCATCCCAGTGCCTAGTGTAACTCCGGCTTTGGAGGGGGGTTGAATGAATCCTCTCCCAGCTGTAAGAGTACGCCTGCTGCTGTGTCGGCGCCGTGTCTAGCAATTCCTTAGCCCGACGTGCTTCCATCGCCACAGGGGATGTCCCCTCAATGGGTAAAGCGGCCAGTCGTGAAGCGGCGACGACAATGTTGTCCAACGGGTTAGAATAATGGCCGGGAGGGTTGGGGATGTGTGGTATTGGCACAACTTGGTGGTTTCGCTCTGCGGCCGGCGGCTGAACCGGCTCGCCAGTCCTCGGGCCCCCCCCGGTTTACCTCTGCGTAATTGCTGGCTCCCGCTCCCGACGTGCCAAAGAGATTCCTCGCCTGGTAAACCGGCGGTAGACGAGTTTGCTGTCTTCTGTGCATTACCTCTTGCGTCGAGGTTTGATCCACCCTGAGCCGGAAAGCTTGGGAGTCTAGCTCTGCTTGCCTCGTGGCCATCCTGACTTTCTGTGCGTCCAGATCCCATTTAGCCTGCTCAATCCAGCCCTTCAGTTGAAGGATCTCCGCATCATGTTGCGCCTTGTTGGCATGGGCTGCTTCTGCTGTTACAAGTGCCTTCAATTCTCCAACCAAGGTGGATAGGGCATCAGAGGGCGACGGAGTTTGGTTTCCTGCCCCAGCACCTGCTACCTCTAAGGTGAACGCCCCAGTCGTCGAGGGCTGCTGCATAGACTGTGATCCGGCCATGAAAACAGCCACCCGGTTTGGCGGGTCAAAGGGATCCGGAATACTATCGCCATCGGATACGCCCTTAGACCGGCCGTCCTGCAACAGATACAAAGATTCAGTCTCTCCGGATGAAGATTCATCATCAGAGTAGACAACTGTCTCGCCACCAGAATCCGATCCGTCCTCGGCTTGGACTCCATGTACTGCTCCAACGAAAACATGCTTCACGGCGGGCTGAATCCGGGCCGATCTCGCACGCTGAGCCGGATCGACGATGTCGGGGAAGATGTCCAGCTCAGGTCCCGGTTCACCAATCTTGCCGATGAAGACGTGGATGCCGCCGAAGGGGACCCGGTATCCATATTCGATTGAATCGGCCTCGGGGCCCCAGCCTGCATCGTCGATGTGGATCCGGCCACGACAACTCTTGGTCATCCGGCCAACCGCGTAACCCTTGAGTCCTTCAAAGCTGTCCTTCAAGAACTCGAAACCATCGTGCGATAGCCCCACGGTGGGCGCCAACTATCGTGGAATTAGCACGACAGATGTCCGGTTTAGAGGACTTAGGTGTGAGGCCATCGCGCGGGTTAGCTTGAAGAGGTTAAAAGCACACAAAGGACACAGATGATTTATACTAGTTCAGCCCCTTCGATGAAGGTAAAAGCCTATGTCTAGTTTGGTGTGGTATTGCTTGTGTGACGATGAACAGGGAGCGAATCGCTTGCCTGTGTTTCGCGCTGTTGTTTCTTGTCCTTGAACCGTCGCCGGGTCGTCCCTTTATATAAGAGGCCACGCCCGGTCCGGTTTACAGAGTCCCGAGGCCGGTTCATAAACGTGCCCGCCTCGGTCTCTACTCTTTCTTTCTTACATCCCAAGTTACATGATATGACGGTTTACAAACCGTAGGCCCTACATATGGGCTCTAAGCCTCTATAGGCCGTAATCTCTGGTACATATTCTACTGGGCTTGTTATAATACACCTAGATCAGTGTAATCCGGATCTTCCTGGCCGGTTTATACCTGCTAGTAATATCCCTAACACTTTCCTTCTCCCCTCCTACTCCAACTAGGAAAAGAGGGAATCCTACTCTCGGTGGGAGTAGGACTCCTCCCTTGGCGCGCCCTCCCTGTCGGGGATATACCCCGCGGCGTAACCCGGCCGGAAGTATAACCCGGCCAGACTTGGCGACTCACTAATGACCTGCCCTGACTGGACGACTCACTAAGTGACCCGCCCGAGCCTGGCGACTCATGGGTGACCCGCCGAGTGGGTCAGAGGAACGACAAGACCCGGTGGCCCAGAAGGCGGTTTATGGAAGGCCGGTTCATGTTATGGTGGGCTGGTTTACGAGGAAAGGCATAAGGAATATTCTCCTACAAAGGAAGCAAGACTATAACTCCACTTGTAATAGAGTAATGCTAATCCTACTAGGACTAGTCATGTAACCCGCCCCTTCAACATATATAAGGAGGGGCAGGGCTCCCCAAAGAGGGACATGCAACAATAAACAATCTTAGGGCTAGACACAATATGGAGATTCGGCTTATGCGGCGACTCCGTGAGGATCATAATGAGATCTAGCCACAAACAACATGTAGTGCTATTACGGGATGATGTTTCCCGGGGCCCGAAGCTGTCTAAATACTTGTCTTGTGTTGCGTCTCTTGATTCCGCTCAACTCCTCTCAAGCTACAACATAGACGCGTTGGCCTCGCGACTAAGTCCTCACCCTAGGACATCTGCCGTGACAATTCCACGATAGTTGGTGCCCACCGTGGGGCCTACGCATGATGGTGATGAGTTCTTGAAGGGATCTCTTTCAGGGATCGAGAAGCTCATGATTATCCGTATGAAGAAGCCGGAGCAAAGGATCAACATCATGTACACGATGAGCAAATCCGAATAGCATATATCAAATTGAGTTGTAAATAATTAAGGATTTGGCGTTATGTCGCGGGCGACATGCAATCCGTCGAAATCGACGGGAGGTTAATTCCGTTTGTATGCCGAGTCCTGCAAGCTATAAAATAGTAGTTTTTCATCAAGACGGGCAAAAATAAAGTTTCTGACCAGCCGGATTTTGTAAGGAATCGGATTACTAGTACGAGATTGGAGATCAAGAGGGATTGGGGTTGCGGTCTGTCAGGCCGCCGCCGTTCTACGATTCATCCGGTCACTTTTTACTCCGCTGAAGACCGACTCGATTTCCAACGCGTGGAAATCGCTAAAAGCTGCAGCCGTCCTGGCCGTTTCGCCGAGTTGCTACTGCTGGTTGCTTCAAGTCTCGAGGAGAATCTGTCCAAACCGCTAGAATTCCTGCTGCTACATGCGTCTTCTGCTCCATTACGCAATGCCCGTTTGCTGTCCAGAGGCAATCAACCACGATTGATTTAATTGTTAACTGCTGTTGCTCCACGCCATCACCCAAGGCAAAAGCAATCTGCTACGCTGCCGTGTTGCAGCTTCTCAACGCTTCCACGTACAGACTCATGTGAGTACTAGTTGAGTACTATTAGTCTGGATTTTGTCCTTTTTCATCTTCAATCGCTACGGACCCGACGAAAAATATCAGGTGCTATTTACCCTATTTTATTTTTAAGCACATATGAAATCATCCGAGCAAAACTACTTTTCCCTGCTGTGTTTTATATGCAGGAGAATTATTCATTACAAAGTGGCATTATACCGCGAAGATGGAGGTGTGCCAATATCATTTGGCACAGGTGGTCATCCTTACCCAACGGACTCCGCGCCGGCTTACAACACTGCGAACGGCTCATGTGTCTGTGCTGCCTCTGATGCTGCGGTCGTTTATTGTCAGCCCTGCGGTCTGGCCTACCCAACATGCCGGATTGGCTAACGGACACCGATGAGGATCATAAGGTCCAAATACATCAGGTGATGTCTATCTAGATTATTTTAAATAACACGTATCAACTTTTTCCTTTTGAGAACAATTACTCCAGTTTATGATATTATTTATGCATGACATTTGGTCATTGCAAGGGCGGTAGCGACTCGCCCGCGTCCATACTACCTCTAATATTGCGGTTGTTTTTTCCGTCCGCTTCCGCGGTTCGGCATATATCAACACAATGTGGCTCACTTGCCCGTTCGTACAGTTTACCGCGCCGCTTCACCATGGTGGTCAACTTATCGTCAACTCTACGGCAGATAAATACTGGCCTAACATGTCAGGTGAAATCCATCCAGTATATTTTTGTATTATATATCGCTTTCTTTAAAAGAGCAATTATCCCGGTCTGCAAAGTTATCTAATGCAGGACTCTAAACCGCCATATTGGTGCAAATTTAAAGGCCAACTCACCCGTCCGCCCTCGTGGCCGGTTCACCAGACTGCGCCAGTTTACAACGCCGTGGCCGACTCATTTATCTATATCGCCTCTGATGTTGCGGTCGTCTTTGCTGTCCGACTATCGCGGCCTGGTCTACATCAACATACTGAGCCGCACCTGTCTACATGAGCTATTTATTGAGTATGAGCAAGTCACAGTTTGGGTAGCCCGATTTTCTTTCAATAAAATGGAGGCAAATTATCATATACTATCAACCGCCGTCTGCACTGGGTGGCTCAATGGGCAGGCGCACAAGTCGCCGCCACTACAGTTTGGTTAACTTCAAATCGCTAGTTGGAAGGAACCATTGGCCGAGTTGCTGACATAGCTCGTACGAGATCATTTGTAACCCACCGCAGTCACCTCAACCTTCTGTGGATTCACATCGCGCTATCAACACCATTGATATACACCTTATGCTATGGTCAAATATGGAGAGTCTCAAGCCAACTCCTCGAGTAGTCTCAAGACTCGGGGGGCTACAATGATATGACTCAGCAAGTCTTGCCAATCTCAGCAAATTCAAGAACCCCAGGACGTTGAAGGGAAAGATAACCCGGTCCCGGAGGCTATTGCTATATTGGTGAAAATTTAAAGGCCGTCAGAAAATTTCCGGCTTAAAAAGTAATGATAATTACAAAATCCCGGCTTCAATGAAGAAGTTTCCGGGTCATCAGAAAGGAATCCGGTTTAAAATCCGGCTCAAAGGACATCAGTCTTACTGAAGCTCTCAAATATCCGGTTTACAATCCGGTTCAAGGGGAATTTGTCTCCTATGAAGCTCTAAAGCTCTCAAATCCGGTCTATGAATCTCTGGTTCAAAAAGAATTAATCTCTCGCAAGTTCGAGTTTAAGGGCCTTCAGAAAAATTCCGGCTGAAAATGAATATTCCGGTTTAAGATCCGGTTCAAGGGAAAGATGTCTCCCACAAAACTTTTAAGCTCTCAATATCTAGTTTAAGAATTTCAGGTTCAAAAGAATAATCTCTCGCAAGTTCGAGTTCTCAAGAAAAAATAATTAAAGGGACCAAAGAGAGTTTGTTGCACAACACAACTCAAACATAGGCACCCGGCGAGCACAGCTCAGAAATATATCACTTGGGGGCTTCCTGCTCATGGAGCATAGCTATGACTACCCTTTTTGATCCGGCTATCAAGCCAACATTATCATAAGAGCACAACTCTGGTTACTTCGGTAATCCGGCTATCAAGCCAATGTTATCTTAAGGGGCCAAAGAGAGTCTGCTGCACAGCACAGCTCAAACATGGGTATCTCTTGAGCACAGCTCACAATATCACTTGGGGGCTATGTTCGAACCATAGTCACACCTCTTTATAGGCAGAAGGCCACCAGGGAAATCACTTGGGGGCTTGGTCGTATCCGAACCACAACTACACCTCTTGATAGACAGAAGGCCACCAGGGAAATCACTTGGGGGCTTGGTCGTATCCGAACCACAGCTACACCTCTTGATAGGCAGAAGACCACCAGGGAAATCACTTGGGGGCTATGGGTTCGAACCATAGTTACACCTCTTGATATGCATAAGGGCACTAGGGAAATCACTTGGGGGCTTGGTCGTATTCGAACCATAGCTACACCTCTTGATCGGTGCAATGCCACAATTATGAGTACTTGGGGGCTCTGGTCATATCCAAACCATAGCTTAAACCCTCTTAATCATGCACATACATCATCATATATTGCGTCTTCCCATGCTTTTATTTGACAAATTTTCTCTTTTCGAGGTTTACAACGCTTTATGTTCAACCGGTGTTCATTAACCCGGCTTGGATTTCAACTACAAGTTGTCAGTACATGATCAATTATAATGACCAGTGTTTATTAACCCGGCTTGGCATTGGACTATAAGTCGCCAATATATGATGGTAAATAATATCGGGTGTTTATTAACCTGGCCTGGCTTTCGACTATAAGTCGCTAGTATGAGATAAGATAATGACCGGTGTTTATTAACCCGGCTTAGCTTTCGATTATAAGTCGCCAGTATGAGATAAGATAATGACCAGTGTTCATTAACCCGGCCTGGTTTTGTTCATAAATCGGCAATCTATGATAATTACTAATGTTCAAAATTTGGTTTATCACCCTAACTACACTGGCTTGGTAAAACCAACAGTCTGATCAAATATCACTGGAACCGGTTTTCAAACCGGGTTATATTATTCAAATATTTAAATAGCCAACATGGCTGGATTTTTATTATGGTTATCAATAACCAATATTATGATTGAGGTTTTCAAAGTCGCTTCAGCGCAATGGATATTATTTTATATTTATTCTACAAAGGAATAGTCCCGAGTCGCTGCAGGCTTACAACCCGGCACTTGGGGGCTACATTATTCAAATTGAGATTACATCAAATACGCAAGTCCCTTATCATTGCCAGCATGCACCATGGCACTTGGGGGCTAATGCAAAGTCATTTTTTTGCTCAACTTATTGAAGAGTCGACTCATCACATTGTAGTGACCCGGCCCTTAGGGGCTACCAATTGCTCCTGTCAATAATTCAAGGTACACAAGTATTAATCCATTATATTGAAGGGTCCACTGCTCAGTTGGTAAAGCACAAAGCTCTTAACCTTGTGCACGTGGGTTCAAAGCCCCATGGTGGAGTTACATCATATGATGTTATTTTCGATGAAGCATGATTATATTTATAAAGTCCCTGCTCATCTATAATACCTAAATAGTTGATCCCCACTATCTTATTTCTCTTAACATGCAGCCTATCCACATCAGCACATCTGCCACATCAGCATTCTTTGATTGACTTACAAATGGGACCAACCACTACAAGGCATCTACCACGTAAGCATCAGTTACTTGCAAGGACCCACCACAAGTCCGCAACCTGGCCGTGAGCCCGTGACTCACTAGCGTCTCTCTGCCTGATTCAGCGTTTCGCAAGGTCACATATCCACCTCTCCTTCCCCTTTTCTAGCCCATGGAGGCACAATCCGGCCGTCCTGCGCCGCTCACTGCCTCCGGCAAAACAGCCGGTCAAGGTCACCTCCGCCTCTTACCAGGATTCCCCCTTCCGGTGTGCGTCGTCGAGCCGGCGTCAGATCCATCTTAGCGTGAGGTGCTCCTCCGCCACAATCTGCCCGTCCTGCGCCGCTCACTGCGTGCGGCAAAACGGCCAGTCTAGGTCACCTCCGCTCCGTCGATAGCGGCCTCCAACCCGGCCTCGCCCGCAACAGATATCCGTCAAGTACATCGACCTCGACCGCAACTTCATCCAGGGGCACCGCGAGTGGCTGGTACATCGTAGTTCTTCTGTGCCACAGAGATTCCAGTCACCAAGCAAACATCATTGGTTGGTTCATTGATTCCTTGATCATCGACTGTTCTTTTGTTTCCGGCAAATACAGCTAAGTCCCGGGTACATTGTACATAGGCGAATGGATTCCGTGCAAAAAAAAAGGAATAGTCGGATGGGTGTATTTGGGTCTGCGGATGCCGAGCCACCCACATCTGCCGCAAGGATGGTAGCCATTGTTTTTTTGCCAGGTTGAGCTCATGTGAGTAGGAAGTTCTGGTCATTTTGTCTGTCATAGGTTTGCGGCAAAGACAGCTAACTTCCGGGTACGTCGAAGGTTCTGTACTCTGTTCTTCAGGATTTGTTCTGTTCTTAGTATTTCTTTCTTATAAAAAAGGTCACATTAAGCGTAAACAACTGAATCTAATAATCTATATATTTCCCTCTTCCTTTTTGTGAATCTATATTTCTCTCTTCCACCATCTCTCGGTTTCATCTTGCCATTAATAATTATTGTAGGACCATTTCACCAAGAAATGAATCTGAACCCCCCATCTCATACATCTTAATCATACAGTAGGAAGATATATTCATATCCCATTGAAGGTAATTAGGCACGTACGACTATAGCAAGAAGCAGTCCATGTGTCCTAGCACGAGATCTTTATAACTTTGTTATTATTATCTAACAACATACCATGGTTATTTTGTTTTTCAAATTTTACTATATTGAACTGGGCATCCACTGCGGAACTATGCAAAGAATGGTACATAATTAAATGGGGTTTTCCATTGATGAAAAAGGACTTAACAAACTATCATCGGTCAAGCATTTGGTTTCCTTTTGTTGGCTGGCGTTTAAAATTTGAGATATGACGACCATCGGATATGGCTTCACTTTATATGTTAATGCACACTTTTCAACTTCAGGAGAAAGCCCCCCACTTAGCTTTTTCATTATGGCTTTTAAGATACACAAACGCATATAGGGATCCAAGTAAATAGCAACAACAATTATTAACAGGTTACAGATATTTTCCTTTCGTCTCCCTCTCAATTTGATCTGAAACAGCTCTCCACTACTATTAAATCCCTCTGCTGAAACTGCTCTGCAGGTCCATCTCTTCAGCTTCAGGTCCATTCATCTCTTTAAATTGAGCCATGAGAATGATAAAACACCAAGGCTGGGGATGCCTTCACATCGCCCCTGGCTGCTAATTCGTATTTAGAAACATGTATATAGTGCGATCATTATCAGATGCGCCCGCCTGCTCGAGTCATTGGTTCTGCCACCGGTGTGCACTCTGGAATTGTCGCCCGCTTCCAGTTTTCATCCTCCCACGCTTCCTCTTACCACTGAGCTTATGGCTTTGAATTTTTCAGATTATGCTCTAACTTGAAAGGTGTGCGAAGTTTTGCCGGCAAGGGACACCACTATTTAGTTGATTCTTAGGTATCTTGCTATTTACATGTAACTTCTGTTTGAAGTAGATACCATGATAATTTGCTCCCTTGGATTTTTCCAGGAGATGTATTCCTCTAAAAAAGACCAGCTATGAGCTAAATCGACAATCCCTCCTTCATTTGTACTGTCGCTTAAATCATGAATTAGTGGTCACTAGGTTCATCGACTTCAATTGTAGCCAAGAACACTCTCATTCACCAATGCGTGTATTTGTTCCACAGTTGTGCTACAAAACGTTAATTGCTGCAATATGGCCTGCGTGTTGAGATCAGAGTTTGTCTAGCATTGCTCAAACCACAACTCTTTTGTTTCTTACTGGGCCGATTGATTCTGATGGGTGGTTTTGTTGCTGCAGGAACATGTTACAGAAGATGGACATCAAGGACTCTAATAAGCGATCCAAGCGGCGAAAATAATTGAGTGGGAAGATGAGGGATTGCAAGTGGTAAGTCTGATTGAATGCTGACATGAGCTCTCATAATGCACCATTGTTTGTTTCTACTTTAACATACAGTTTCAGATCTTCTATATGTGGCCTAATGAACTCTTGCAAATCTCTCTATCTGGGTAGTAATACCGAATTCATTTACGATGTCCTAAATATATGTAGATTTGTAGACATTTCTTGCAGCTTAATCAAAGGGTTTCGCCGTGTACGATGCAGAGAAAATCTAGTGGGTGCAGCTACCAATCAACAAACTTTGAGGTAAGAAGTTTAGTGGAGTTCAGAATATTAATTCCCTCATATGTTTCTCTGTTGTTCGACCCCAACATAATAACTAATGCTTACTGGATGTCATGTTTCGGTCCCCAAAAGGAACTTCACGGTAATAGTATAGTCTATTTTTCTCTCACTGGATTGCCTTACGCATTGGAAGGGGATGCAAAGAAGATGGTGCCAATGCAACTCTGGCATGGTCCCATATTGATATGACTTTTAATGTACCTATGTTCTCAGAAATACTAACTTTCTGCGACCATATTATTTTCACCAAGGTAAAACCAATTTGGAATTATTTTGTACTATACTTTATGGTGCAAAGCGAGGGTGTATGTTGTTCCGACCTTTATATTATTGTCTTCTTCAGGTTCGTTCCATAGCTCTCTTATGCATATTTGGTGAGGTTCATTTCTTCATGTATGCTAAAAAAAATCTCATCTTCAAACATAATTGCTTACCAATACTTCCGCAGCAACGCGCGGGGTATCATCTAGTTATTACATAATGACCCGACCCTTGGGGGCTACACTGGTTGAAGTTTTTGAGTATCAGGCAATTATAAGTCCCAGGTTGCTGCAAGCATGACAACCCGACACTTGGGGGCTACATAATATGGAGTATTCAGTTTTTACTAGTGACCTCGGATGAACAATCTGGATTTCTTCAAGGTTGCAACATTTATATTAAAACAAGTCTTAAGCTATCACACTCTTAAGACTTGGGGGCTACATGTAATATGCATATAAAGGAGGAACGTCTTCAAATTCTCAAATTTTGAGTAAACCAGGAGAATCAATTGTGTGACGCAGCGTTGGTAATAATCATGACCCGGTGACTATAATAGTCATGACCCAGAATTACCATTTTTTATAACCCGGCAATGGTGGTAATCGTAAACCGGCATCTTCAAACCGGCTGGATATTAGTTGAATATTCGAAGACCAATATTTTTGTCAAATCAGAGCATTGAAGGCCGATTTAAATGGATTCTTTATTTACAAAATATCTTCTGCAAGCAAATTGATTATGAAGCTGGTCAATTGACTCGGATTTTTTAGAAGGAAGAAATGACAAGGATTTAAGGATGATCAAGTGCCGGTTTATAAGAATATTTAACCCGGAGCACAAGCCACCAAATTTGTTTTTGTGTTTATGTTGCAGATCAGCTTAACATGGATAAATCCAAATTAAACTGGGGGCTAATGTCGGGGATATACCCCACGGCGACCCGGCCAAAAGTATAACCCGACCGGACTTGGCGACTCACTAATGACCTACCCTGACTGGACGACTCACTAAGTGACCCGCCCGAGCCTGGCGACTCATGGGTGACCCCACGAGCGGGTCAGAGGAACGACAAGACCCGGTGGCCCAGAAGGCGGTTTATGGAAGGCTGGTTCATGTTATGGTCGGCCGGTTTACTAGGAAAGGCATAAGTAATATTCTCCTACAAAGGAAGCAAGACTAGGACTCCACTTGTAATAGAGTAATCCTAATCCTACTAGGACTAGTCATGTAACCTGCCCCTTCAACATATATAAGGAGGGGCAGGGATCCCCAAAGAGGGACATGCAACAACAAATAATCTTAGGGCTAGACACAATAAGGAGAGCCGGCTTATGCGACGACACCGCGAGGATCATAATGAGACCTAGCCACAAACAGCATGTAGGGCTATTACTGGATGATGTTTCCCGGGGCCCGAAGCTGTCTAAATCCCTGTCTTGTGTTGCGTCTCCCGATTCCGCTCAACCCCTCTCAAGCTACCACATAGATGCATTGGCCTCACGACAAAGTCCTCACCCTAGGACATCTGCCGTGACAATTCCATGACACTCCCCCTTAGTCGGGCGCCTCCCCCCTAGCTCCTTTATATACGAGGGCAGGAGGGCACCTCTAGACACACAAGTTGATCAAGTTGATCTCTGCCAAACCGTGTGCGGTGCCCCCTCCACATAAACACACCTTGGTCATATAGTTGCTGTGCTTAGGCGAAGCCCTGCGCCGGTAGCTTTATCATCTCCGTCACCACACCGTCGTGCTGACGAAACTCTCCCGCGAAGTTCTACTGGATCAAGAGCTCGTGGGACGTCATCAAGCTGAACGTGTGCTAAATGCGGAGGCTCTGTACGTTCGGTGCTTGATCGATTGGATCGCGAAGAAAGTTCGACTACATCAACCGCGTCACTAGATGCTTCCGCTCCCGGTCTATGACGGTACGTAGACACACTCTCCCCTCTCGTTGCTATGCATCTAGTAGATAGATCTTGCGTGACCGTAGGATTTTTTTTGAAATACTATGTTCCCCAACAGTGGCATCATGAGCCAGGTCTATGTGTAGATGATATGCACGAGTAGAACACAAGTGAGTTGTGGGCGATAATAGTCATACTGCTTACCAGCATCTCATACTTTGGTTCGGCGGTATTGTGAGATGAAACGGCCCGGACCAACATTACGCGTACGCTTACGCGAGACTGGTTTCACCGTTATGAGCACTCGTTGCTTAAAGGTGACTGGCGGGTGTCCGTCTCTCTCACTTTAGTTGAATCGAGTGTGGCTACGCCCAGTCCTTGTGAAGGTTAAAACAACACATACTTGACGAAAAATCGTTGTGGTTTTGTATGCGTAGGTAAGAACTGTTCTTGATAAGCCCGTAGCAGCCACGTAAAACTTGCAACAACAGAGTAGAGGGCGCCTAACTTGTTTTTGCAGGGCATGTTGTGATGTGATATGGTCAAGACATGATGAGTTATACGTTATTGTATGAGATGATCATGTTTTGTAAAGTTATCGGCAACTGGCAGGAGCCACATGGTGTCGCTTTATTTGTATGAAATACAGTCGCCATGTAATTGATTTACTTTATCACTAAGCGGTAGCGATAGTCGGGAAGCAATAGTTGGCGAGATGACAACGATGCTACGATGGAGATCAAGGTGTCACGCCGGTGACGATGGTGATCATGACGGTGCCTTGGAGATGGAGATCAAAAGCACAAGATGATGATGACCATATCATGTCACATATTTTTATTGCATGTGATGTTTATCTTATTATGCTTCTTATTTTGCTTAGTACGACGGTAGCATTATAAGATGATGATAACCCAGAAGTGTAGGGGATCGCAACAGTATTCGAGGGTAAAGTATTAAACCCAAATTTGTTGATTCGACACAAGGGGAGCCAAAGAATACTCTTAAGTATTAGCAGCTGAGTTGTCAATTCAACCACACCTGGTAACTTATTATCTGCAGCAAGATAGTTTAGTAGCAAAGTAATATGATAGTGGCAATAGCAGCAATAAAAGTAACGATAGTGTTTTTGTAGTGTTTGTAATAGTAGCAACGGAAAAGTAAATAAGCGGCAAGCAATATAGGTAAAGATCGTAGGCATTGGATCGGTGATGGGAAATTACGTTGGATGCAATTCATCGTGTAGAAGTTATAACCTAAGCTGACACAGAACTAGCTCCAGTTCATCAATGCAATATAGGCATGTATTCCAAATATAGTCATACGTGCTTATGGAAAAGAACTTGCATGACATCTTTTGTCCTTCCCTCCCGTGGCAGTGGGGTCCTATTGGAAACTAAGGGATATTAGGGCCTCGTTTTAATAGAGTACCGGACCAAAGCATTAACACATAGTGAATACATGAACTCCTCAAACTATGGTCATCACTGGGAGTGGTCCCGACTATTGTCACTTCGGGGTTGCCGGATCATAACACATAGTAGGTGACTATAGACTTGCAAGATAGGATCAAGAACACACATATATTCATGAAAACATAATAGGTTCAGATCTGAAATCATGGCACTCGGGCCCTAGTGACAAGCATTAAGCATAGCAAAGTCATAGTGGATACTAGGGATCAAACCCTAACAAAACTAACTCGATTACATGATAGATCCCATCCAACCCATCACCGTCCAGCAAGCCTACGATGGAATTACTCACATACGGCGGTGAGCATCATGGAATTGGTGATGGAGGAAGGTTGATGATGACGATGGCGACGATCTCCGCTCTCCGGAGCCCCGAACGGACTCCAGATCAGCCCTCCCGAGAGAGATTAGGGCTTGGCGGCGGCTTCGTCTCGTACAACGCGATAATTCTTTCTCCTTGATTTTTTCTCCACGAAACGGAATATATAGGACCTGGGGATACGTCGGTGGGGCACCGGGCTGCCCTCGAGGCAGGGGGGCATGCCCTGGGAAGGGGGGCGCGCCCCCCACCCTCGAGGACGGCCCATGGGCCCCCAGGTGTGGATCTCCTTGTCAGTATTTTTTATATTTTCTGAAATAAATCTCCATTGATTTTCAGGCGATTCCGAGAACTTTTTATTTCTGCACAAAAAAAAAAACACCATGGCAGTTCTGCTGAAAACAGCGTCAGCCCGGTTTAGTTCCATTCAAATCATGCAAGTTAGAGTCCAAAACAAGGGAAAAAGTGTTTGGAAAAGTAGATACGTTGGAGACGTATCAGATGACCCCTTACAAAATTCCAAGGTATAAGTGTTCTCCCTGAGTATGCATCGTTGTGAAAGTTCATCGTTGATACGTCCAAAACGTATCTATAATTTCTGCTTGCTCCATGCCACTTTTGGGTGATATTGCTATGATATTCATACACTTCCATACACTTTTGATCATATTTGGACTAACATACTAATCCAGTGCACCCCAGTGCCTGTTTCTGTTTTCGGCTGTTTTTGTATTTCAGGTTTTCACGTTACGAGAACTGCCAGGAAAAATCCAGAAAAATTATATAAAAAATCAGCGTTCCGGAAACTATCGTGCGTCCGAAGGGCAGCCGAGGGGGGGGG
>LR738711.1:152603001-152667587 GCA_902687465.1 Secale cereale | reverse complement strand
GGGGGGGGGGGGGGGGGGGGGCACCAGGGCTCCAGGCGCCCTGGCGGCGCCCCCCCTGGGCCGCGCCGGGAGGGCGCCTGGGCCCCCCGAAGCTTCCCCGATGCCCCCCTTTGGCATATATTTAAAGCGTCCTCCGAAACCCTCAGAACAGGAAGTCTTTTCGCGATCCCATCTCTGTTCCGCCGCCGCCGCCGCTTCCAAGATCGGGAGCACCAGGAGAACTCTTCCCGGCACCCTGCCGGAGGGGAGGATCACCACCGGGAGCCTCTCCACCACCATGGACGCCTCCCGGATGAGTTGTGAGTAGTCTCCCTTGGACCATGGGTCCATGACCAGTAGCTATGTGATGTTCTCCTCCCCTCTTTGTTCTTCATCGATTAGACCTCGTCAGCTGCCCTACATGATCGAGGCACATATGTAATCCTTATGCTGTTGCTATGTTGAGTTTGCTGGGATCCGATGGATTATGGGATTATGTTCAGATTGATCTTGAGTAATATTTGATCTACCTCTTTTATATTTATGTTCATAAGTAATTCTTGCATGTTCTCCGTTGTTATTTATTGCTTTGGCCAAGTAATACATAGTGACTCCAAGAGGGAACGTTATGCTCGATTGTGGGTTCATGCCCCTCGATGACTAGCTTGAGTGATAGAAACATGAGTCTAGGGGATGTGCTGTTGCCACAAGGGGGAAAACAACGGTGCTTGTGCCCGCGGGTGCAAGGATTGTTTACTTTACGCAAAGTTCTTTTAATGCAGTTGTCTGTTGCATTGAGTTTACACTATGGGTGGGACTCGCAACTTAATACCAGCGAGATGTTCTGGATAGATATCTCAAGGTGGATGATTAGTAGTAGATATTGATGGATTTCGGTCTAGTTATTTTGGCGTACCGCCCATGCTTTAAACCTCAACCTTTCTTGCAATGTAGTCAGCATTGGTTTGCGTTCGTGGTCCTGTCAATTGCCCAGCTGTAATTTGTTCACCTCACATAGCTGTTTTATCTTCTTTTGGGAGAGAGACATCACTAGTGAACATCATGAGACTCCGGTCCATATTACCATCATTGATCACATCCGCTATTTACTTTTCGCTTTTACTTACTATTGCAAAACATTATCTATCACTACTATCATTTGCTTTTAACCCTTTGTGAACTACAAGGCCGGAGGGATTGACAACCTCTCTGTACTCGTTGGGAGCAAAGTTATTTGTATCTGTGTGCAGGTCCACGTTGATTGCTAATTTGCGCCGTTAGCAGTTGACACCTACTTGTTGAACCTAGGAGTCTCTGGGGATTCGATCCTTGGCATCTTTGCTAAGGGAAAACACTTCTACATACTGCATCTTACACCTTCCACTTGGGGTAACCAACGAGGGGTTCGAGGCCCATCAAGGAGTATTTTCTGGCGCCGTTGCCGGGGACTCCACTCTTCAGGATAGGGGAGTTGCACGCTATCTTTTACCTTTGCTTTTTAGTCTTGTTAGTTTACCTTTCAGTTTTTGCTTTAGTACCTCTTATCGAAAATCACAAAAATAGTTATCTTGCTTGCTTGGTACTATGGGTTCCACCGAGAACACCAAGTTGTGTGACTTCACTAGTCACAACAACGATGACTTTATCAGCACACCTATCACTACACCTGCCACTTCAGCACCTTCATATGAAATTAAACCTGCTTTACTAAACTTAGTCATGAAAGATCAATTCTCCGGTGCTGGAGACGGTGCTGCTTTACACTTGAACAACTTTGTTGAACTTTGTGATATGCAAAAGTACCAAGAAATAGATGGTAATATTGTTAAGCTTAAGCTTTTTCCTTTCTCCTTGAGAGGAGGAGCTAAAATTTGGTTTCGGTCTTTGCCTAGAAATAGCATAGATTCATGGGACAAGTGCAAAGATGCTTTTATCGGAAAATACTATCCACCTGCTAAAATTATCCAACTTAGAAGTAACATAATGAATTTTAAACAATTGGATAATGAACACGTTGCCCAAGCTTGGGAACGTATGAAATCTCTTATCAAGAACTGCCCTACCCACGGTTTGACTACTTGGATGGTTATCCAAACTTTTTATGCAGGCTTAAACTTTACCTCGCGGAACTTGTTAGATTCAGCCGCGGGAGGAACTTTTATGTCAACTACACTTGGTGCTGCCACAAAGCTTCTCGATGAGATGATGACCAACTATTCCCAATGGCACACCGAACGCGCTCCAACAGGTAGGAAGGTAAACTCTGTCGAGGAGATTTCCTCCTTAAATGAAAAAGTTGACTTGATCATGTCTCTACTTTCGAAGCAATCTACTGTTGATCCTCGTGATGTTCTTTTAAATTCTTTGATTGCTCAAGAACAAGTAGATGTGAACTTTATCTCTAGAAACAATTTTAACAACAATGCTTATAGGAGTAACTTTGGTAGCAATCCTAGACCGTTCCCCTCTAATTATTATGGGAACAACAATGCTTATCCTAGTACCAAGAACTCCACTACTGAACTAGAGATTATGCTTAAAGATTTCATCACTACCCAAAAAGCCTTTAATAAGAGTGTAGAAGAAAAACTACATAAACTAGATGATCTTTCTTTTACGGTAGACCATTTAGCCAATGAGGTAAAATTGCTAAATATTAAAACTTCTCCTCTTGAGGAGAGGGAAGTCATTCCTATTAATGCTACTCAAGTGCAAATTAATGAAAATATTAGGATGATGGCTAAACTTAAAGAAAGATGGGCTAGAGAAAGGGAGGAAGAAGATAGAATTAAGAGCCTTCCTACCCACCACACTGTTGCTACTATCAAAGTTGTTGAGGATATCCAAACTCTTAACACCCAATGTACTCCTGGTCCCAATGGACCTATTAATGGTGATGCTATGACTATAGAAACTACCAAACAAGTGAACCTAAAGGACACTACTACCACTTTACTTGATGCTCGTGACCTTGATTTTGATAATTGCACTCTTACCGAAGTTATTGATTTCCTTCACAAGATGTCTAGAGACCCCCGCACTAGCACGCTTAATCTTGCCTTCACAGAGCATATCACTAATGCTCTCATCAAAGCTAGGGAGGAGAAACTTAGAGTAGAAGCCTCCATACCTATAAAGCTAGAAGATGGTTGGGATCCTATGATAAAAATTAAATTGAATGACTTCTCTTGTTATGCATTATGTGATGTTGGAGCTAGTACCTCTGTTATGCCCAAAAGAATATATGATATGCTTAAATTGAAACCTTATGATTCTTGTTCTTTTGATGTTCGTCTCGTTGATTCTTCCATAAAGAAACCTTTGGGGAGGATCTACGATGTTCTTATCGTTGTCAATGATAATTATGTTCCCGTTGATTTTACTATTATGGATATTGAATGTGATCCTTCATGTCCAATTATTTTGGGACGTCCCTTTTTGCGCACCGTTGGTGCTATCATTGACATGAAAGAGGGTAATATAAAATTTCAGTTTCCTCTCAAGAAAGGGATGGAACACTTCCCTCGAAAGAAGATCAAGTTACCTTTTGAGTCCGTTGTACGGGCTAGCTATTCTTTTACTCTTGATAAAACTTGATCTATATGCATTATGCCTAGCTTAAAGGCATAAAAGAAAGCGCTTTTGGGAGGCAGCCCACATGAATAATTTTTTTGCTTTTGTTGTGTCTTGATGTTGTTTACTGCTGTAGCATCATCATTGTATCTTTGCTTTTCATATTTGTGCCAAGTATAGCCTCTGATTGCTAGAAAGTTCAAAAGTTGTGAGGTGCTGTCCAGGAAACAGATTCTGTCCTTGGATAGAAAAATTCGTATAAAATCACCAGATCATCTTTTTGGTCTGAATTTTTTCGACAGCGTTCTCTATATAATTTTCTTTCGTGCGTCTGTGCTGAGTTTTTTGATTTGAGTTGCAGAAGTGCCCCGAACAAATCGATTACTACCTGCTGCTCTGTTCTTCATAGATTCTGTCCTGTTTTGCCTTTCCTTCATTTTGCAAATCAAGAGCTTGCTTTTTCTTTGCAAAAACCTTTTGGAAATCTTGAGAAACAGTAGAACTTCAAGAATATCTTTATTTCCAGCAAGGTATAATTATTTTATTAAGGGTACTACCCTCGCTAATCAGATTATGATGAGTTATGTATGAAGGGAGTTTTCAAGTGTGCGAGGGAAGATGATAAAAAGATTCAGGAGTGTCAAGCGCTCAAGCATGGGGATGCCCCCGTGCACCCCAAGAAATATTCAAGGAGACTCAAGCGTCTAAGCTTGGGGATGCCCCCGTGCATCCCCTTCTCCATCAACATTATCAGTTCGTCTTGCGTTTCGCTATATTTTTATCACTTCATGTGTTATGTGCTATGCTTGGAGTGTCTTGCTTTTAGTTTTCTTTTTAGTTTTTCCTAACGAGTCGGAACTCAGCATTCTTTATGTGGGAGAGAAACACGCTCCACTTCTACCGAGAACATAACATAGAATTTTCATGTCTATCTTTGCTGTGTGTGTTCTTTGTCTTTTAATAGCTACTATCATGCTTTGCTCTTAGTATTCATGCTTATCTTTTCAAAGAGCTTTTGTTTAGTTGGTTGCTTGAACTCTCTTTAATTATCATGCTCACCTTATTAAGAGAGTTTGCTTCCGTTGCATTGGTTAATATGTCTATGATAAAGATGCTACGTGCATAATGGCGCTTAGTAGTTCATGTTTTCTTATGGTTAGTCTCAAATAGCTGGGGGGGTTCCCAATGTGTTATTGGAATACCAACATGATTTGTTTTCCTATGATGTGGTATGGTTCAGTAATATCTTCCTTCGATAATTTGTTTTGATTGACTTGGCGTATGCTCACGCATATTTAAGACTGTAAAGAAAGTCTGTCAAGCCTTGATGATCTTTTATTTCTGAGTAGCGATAAAACTACCATGCCTGATTCAATATTGCTTTGTCTCTCTGCTTGATTATGACCGTCATTTGCTCTCTTAGTTGGTCGCTCCCAGTCTTTTGCTAACCTCCACCTGTACTAAGCAAACTAACCTTGCAATACATAGCTCATGAGAAAGTAGCTTAAAAACTATTGTGGTAAAGAATATGTTGCCTATGTATCTTATTTCTTATAAGTTGCTTGCTGAGCGGTAACCATGTTTCTGGGGACGCCATCAACTGTCACACTTTTGTTGAATATCATGTGAGTTGCTATGCATGTTCGTCTTGTCTGAAGTAAGGGTGATTTGCCGTGGGTTGAATGAATATGCATATTGTTAGAGAAGAACATTGGGCCGCCAACCAAAGCCATGTATCATGGTGGAAGTTTTATCTTGGACATTGATCCTCAATCTCTTATGAGAATATGCTTATGCATTAAAGAGGAGTCCATCATCTATTTTCTATGTTGTCCCGGTATGGATGTCCTCAAGTTGAGATCTATCAAAAACGAGAAATCAAATGTGATTTATCTCCTTGGACCTTTGTACAGGTGGCATAGAGGTACCCCTTTGTGACACTTGGTTGAAACATATGTAATGCAATGATAACCCATGGAAATCCGAGCTAATTAGGACAAGGTGCGAGCACTATTGGTATTCGATGCATGAGGCTTGTAACTTATAGGATGTCTTATGCATGACACATATGAAGTACTACTACCGTTGACAAAATTGCTTCCATGTTTTCAAAATAAAAAACTCTAGCACATAACCATTCTTTTACTTTTATGTTGAGTCTCCACCTTCTTTCTTCAAGCACCAACTACTGAGAGCATGATTGTCATTCTAAGTGTAATGTGCATTGTCCCAAAGTAGCATTGTCTTTTGCATGATTGTGATATCGTTTATTTTGAAATCATTGTATCTAGTCATCACCTAAACCTTGAAGGTGCCCCTGCATTTATGTTTTGCTTCACTAAAGGGGGCAAGCTAGATATCACTTTATCATATTTGCACATCATGTTCATTGCAAATCTATTTGATGCTTCAATGTCATGTTGTAAAACTTTCAGTCATTTGTGATTTTCTCATGAGGCAACTTAATTACTATAGAATCATTGTCTCAGTAAGCTTTTGTCATATGACTATGAAAAAGTCCTATATGGTTAATAGCATGTCACCACAGAAATTATTCTTGTTATCATTTACCTACTCGAGGACGAGCAGGAATTAAGCTTGGGGATGTTGATATGTCCAAAACGTATCTATAATTTCTGCTTGCTCCATGCCACTTTTGGGTGCTATTGCTATGATATTCATACACTTCCATACACTTTTGATCATATTTGGACTAACTTACTAATCCAGTGCACCCCAGTGCCAGTTTCTGTTTTCGGCTGTTTTTGTATTTCAGGTTTTCACGTTACGAGAACTGCCAGGAAAAATCCAGAAAAAATTATATAAAAAATCAGCGTTCCGGAAACTACCATGCGTCCGAAGGGCAGCCGGGGGGGGGGGGGCACCAGGGCTCCAGGCGCCCTGGCGGCGCGCCCCCCCTGGGCCGCCCGGGGGGGCGCCTGGCCCCCCCGAAGCTTCCCCGATGCCCCCCTTTGGCATATATTTAAAGCATCCTCCGAAACCCTCAAAACAGGAACTCTTTTCGCGATCCCATCTCTGTTCCGCCGCCGCTGCCGCTTCCAAGATCGGGAGCACCAGGAGAACTCTTCCCGGCACCCTGCCGGAGGGGAGGATCACCACCAGGAGCTTCTCCACCACCATGGACGCCTCCCGGATGACTCGTGAGTAGTCTCCCTTGGACCATGAGTCCATGACCAGTAGCTATGTGATGTTCTCCTCCCGTTCTTGTGCTTCACTAATTAGTCCTCGTGAGCTGCCCTACATGATCGAGGCACATATGTAATCCTTATGCTTTTGCTATGTTGAGTTTGCTGGGATCCGATGGATTATGGGATTATGTTCAGATTGATCTTGAGTAATATATTTGATCTACCTCTTTTATATTTATGTTCGTAAGTAATTCTTGCATGTTCTCCGTTGTTATTTATTGCTTTGGCCAAGTAATACATAGTGACTCCAAGAGGGAACGTTATGCTCGATTGTGGGTTCATGCCCCTCGATGAGTAGCTTGAGTGACAGAAACATGAGTCTAGGGGATGTGCTGCTGCCACAAGGGGGAAAACAACGGTGCTTGTGCCCGCGGGTGCAAGGATTTTTTACTTTACGCAAAGTTCTTTTAATGCAGTTGTCTGTTGCATTGAGTTTACACTATGGGTGGGACTCGCAACTTAATACCAGCGAGATGTTCTGGATAGATATCTCAAGGTGGATGATTAGTAGTAGATATTGATGGATTTCGGTCTACTTATTTTGGCGTACCGCCCATGCTTTGAACCTCAACCTTTCTTGCAATGTAGTCAGCATTGGTTTGCGTTCGTGGTCCTGTCAATTGCCCATCTGTAATTTGTTTACCTCACATAGCTGTTTTATCGTCTTTTGGGAGAGAGACATCACTAGTGAACATCATGAGACTCCGGTCCATATTACCATCATTGATCACATCCGCTATTTACTTTTCGCTTTTACTTACAATTGCAAAACATTATCTATCACTACTATCATTTGCTTTTAACCCTTTGTGAACTACAAGGCCGGAGGGATTGACAACCTCTCTGTACTCGTTGGGAGCAAAGTTATTTGTATTTGTGTACAGGTCCACGTTGATTGCTAATTTGCGCCGTTAGCAGTTGACACCTACTTGTTGAACATAGGAGTCTCTGGGGATTCGATCCTTGGCATCTTTGCTAAAGGAAAACACTTCTACGTACTGCATCTTACACCTTCCACTTGGGGTAACCAACGAGGGGTTCGAGGCCCATCAATCATGCCGAGACACCACGTGATGATCGGGTGTGATAAGCTCTACGTTCACATACAACGGGTGCAAGCCAGTTTTGCACACGCAGAATACTCGGGTTAAACTTGACGAGCCTAGCATGTACAAACATGGCCTCGGAACACTGGAGACCGAAAGGTCGAGCATGAATCATATAGTAGATATGATCAACATAAGATGTTCACCATTGAAAACTACTCCATCTCGCGTGATGATCGAACATGGTTTAGTTGATTTGGATCACGTGATCATTTAGATGACTAGAGGGATGTCTATCTAAGTGGGAGTTCTTTAGTAATATGATTAATTGAACTTTAATTTATCATGAACTTAGTCCTGATAGTTTTTGCATATCTATGTTGTTGTAGATCAATGGCCAGTGCTACCGTTCCTTTGAATTTTAATGCATTCCTAGAGAAAGCTAAGTTGAAAGATGATGGTAGCAATTACACGGACTGGGTCCATAACTTGAGGATTATCCTCATTGCTGCACAGAAGAGTTATGTCCTTGAAGCACCGCTAGGTGACAAGCCCCCTCCCGCTAATGTAGACGCTTTGAACGTCTGGCAGACGCGGTCTGATGACTACACGATAGTTCAGTGTGCCATGCTTTACAGATTAGAACCGGGACTTCAACGATGTTTTGAACGTCATGGAGCATATGAGATGTTCCAGGAGTTGAAGTTAATATTTCAAGCAAATGCCCAGATTGAGAAACATGAGATTTCCAATAAGTTCTACAGCTGCAAGATGGAGGAGAATAGTTCTATCAGTGAACACTTGCTCAGAATGTCTGGGTACTACAATCATATGACTCAACTTGGATGCAAAGTTGACGAAGATAGTGTTATTGATAGAGTTCTTCAATCACTGCCACCAAGCTATAAAGGCTTCGTGATGAACTATAACATGCAAGGGATGCAGAAGACAATTCCCGAGCTCTTCGCTATGCGCAAAGCTGTGGAGGTAGAAATCAAAAAGGAGCATCAAGTGTTGATGGTTAACAAGAATACTAGTTTCAAGAAAAAAGGCAAGGGAAAGAAGGGGAACTTCAAGAAGAATAGCAAGACAGTTGCTACTCCCACAAAGAAACCCAAGTCTGGAGCCAAGCCTAAAACTGAGTGCTTGTACTTCAAAGGGACTGGACACTGGAAGCGGAACTGCCCCAAGTATTTGGCAGATAAGAAGGATGGCAAGGTGAACAAAGGTATATGTGATATACCTGTTATTGATGTGTACCTTACTAATGCTCGTAGTAGCACTTGGGTATTTGATACCGGTTCGGTTGCTAATATTTGTAACTCAAAACAGCGACTACAGATTAAACGGAGATTGGCTAAGGACGAGGTGACGATGCACGTGGGAAATGGTTGCAGAGTCGATGTGATCGGCGTCGGCACGCTACCTCTACATCTTCCTTCGGGATTAGTTTCAGACCTGAATAATTGTTGTTTGGTGCCAGCGTTGAGCATGAACATTATATCTAGATCTTGTTTTTTGCGAGACGGTTATTCATTTAAATCTGAGAATAATGGTTGTTCTATTTATATGAGTAATATCTTTTATGGTCATGCACCCTTGAAGAGTGGTCTATTCTTGTTGGATCTCGATCGTAGTGATACACATATTCATAATATTGAATCCAAAAGATGTCAGGTTCATAATGATAGTGCAACTTATTTGTGGCACTGCCATTTAGGTCATATTGGTGTAAAACGCATGAAGAAACTCCATAGTGATGGACTTTTGGAATCACTTGATTACGAATCACTTGGTGCTTGCGAACCATGCCTCATGGGCAAGATGACTAAAACTCTGTTCTCCAGAACAATGGAGCGAGCAACAGATTTGTTGGAAATCATACATACTGATGTATGTGGACCGATGAGTATTGAAGCTCGCGGCGGGTATCGTTATTTTCTGACCTTCACAAATGATTTAAGCAGATAAGGGTATATCTACTTGATGAAGCACAAGTCTGAAACGTTTGAAAAGTTCAAAGAATTTCAGAGTGAAGTAGAGAATCATCATAACAAGAAAATAAAGTTTCTACGATCTGTTCATGGAGATGAATATTTGATTTACGAGTTTGGTCTTCATTTGAAACAATGTGGAATAGTTTCACAACTCACGCCACCCGGAACACCACAGCGTAATGGTGTGTCCGAACGTCGTAACCGTACTTTATTAGATACGGTGCGGTCTATGATGTCTCTTACCGATTTATCACTATCGTTTTGGGGTTATGCTTTAGAGAGAACTGCATTCATGTTAAATAGGGCACTATCTAAATCCGTTGAAACGACGCTTTATGAACTGTGGTTTGGCAAGAAACCGAAGTTGTTGTTTCTTAAAGTTTGGGGTTGCGATGCTTATGCGAAAAAGCTTCAACCTGATAAGCTCGAACCCAATTTGGAGAAATGTTTCTTCATAGGATACCCAAAGGAGAGTGTTGGGTACACCTTCTATCACAGATCCGAAGGTAAGATATTCGTTGCTAAGAGTGGATCCTTTCTAGAGAAGGAGTTTCTTTCAAAAGAAGTGAGTGGGAGGAAAGTGGAACTTTATGAGGTAATTGGACCTTCTCCCGAATTGGAAAGTAGTACATCACAGAAACTCGTTCCAGTGATTCCTACACCAATTAGTGAGGAAGCTAATGATGATGATCATGAAACTTCAGATCAAGTTTCTGCTGAACTTCGTAGATCAACCAGAGTACGTTCCGCGCTAGAGTGGTACGACAACCTAGTTCTGGAAGTCATGTTGCAAGACCATGATGAACCTACAAACTATGAGGAAGTGATGATGAGCCTAGATTCCACAAAATGGCTTGAGGCTATGAAATCTGAGATGGGATCCATGTATGAGACCAAAGTGTGGACTTTGGTTCACTTACCCGATGATCGGCAAGCCATCAGAAATAAATGGATCTTCAAGAGGAAGACCGACGTTGACGGTAATGTTACTGTTTACAAAACTCGACTTGTTGCGAAAGGTTTTCGACAAGTTCAAGGAGTTGACTACGATGATACTTTCTCACCCGTAGCGATGCTTAAGTCTGTCCGAATCATGTTAGCAATTGCCGCATTATCTGATTATGAAATCTGGCAAATGGATGTCAAAACTGCATTCCTGAATGGATATCTCAAAGAAGAGTTGTATATGATGCAACCATAAGGTTTTGTCGATCCTAAAGGTGCTAACAAAGTGTGCAAGCTCCAGCGATCCATCTATGGACTGGTGCAAGCATCTCGGAGTTGGAATATACGCTTTGATGAGGTGATAAAAGCATATGGTTTTATACAGACTTTTGGAGAAGCCCCTCGGTATTTGATACTGGTTTAGTTGCTAAAGAGTAGTAACTCGAAATGGGAGTTGCATAATGAACAGAAACTAGTTAAAGGATGAAGTGACGATGTGTATTGGAAGTAGTTCCAAGATTGATATGATCATCATCGCACACTCCCTATACTTTCGGGATTAGTGTTGAACCTAAATAAGTGTTATTTGGTATTTGTATTGAACATGAATATGATTTGATCATGTTTATGGCAATACGGTTATTCATGTAAGTTAGAGAATAATTGTTGTTCTGTTTACATGAATAAAACCTTCTATGGTCATACACCCAATGAAAATGGTTTGTTGGATCTCGATCGTGTGATACACACATTCATAATATTAAAGCCAAAAGATGCAAGGTTAATAATGATAGTGCAACTTATTTGTGGCACTGCCGTTTAGGTCATATTGGTGTAAAGCGCATGAAGAAACTCCATAGTGATGGACTTTTGGAATCACTTGATTATGAATCACTTGGTGCTTGCGAACCATGCCTTATGGGCAAGATGACTAAAACTCCGTTCTCCGGAACTATGGAGCGAGCAACAGAGTTGTTGGAAATCATACATACTGATGTATGCGGACCAATGAGTGTTGAAGCTCGAGGCGGGTATCGTTATTTTCTGACCTTCACTGATGATTTGAGTAGATATGGGTATATCTACTTAATGAAGCACAAGTCTGAAACATTTGAAAAGTTCAAAGAATTTCAGAGTGAAGTGGAGAATCATCGTAACAGAAAATAAGAGTTTCTACGATATGATCGTAGAGGTAAAATATTTGAGTTAGCGAGTTTGGCCTTCAGTAAAAACAATGTGAAATAGTTTCACTACTCACGCCACCTGGAACACCACAGCGTAATGGTGTGTCCGAACGTAGTAATCGTACTTTATTGGATATGGTGCGATCTATGATGTCTGTTACCGATCTACCACTATCGCTTTTGGGGTTATGCATTAGAGACAGCTACATTCACGTTAAATCGGGCACCATCTAAATCCGTGGAGATGACACCGTATGAACTTTGGTTTGACAAGAAACCAAAGTTGTCGTTTCTTAAAGTTTGGGGCTGCGATGCTTATGTGAAAAAGCTTCAACCTGATAAGCTCGAACCCAAGTCGGAGAAATGTGTCTTCATAGGATACCCAAAAGAGATTGTTGGGTACACCTTCTATCACAGATCCGAAGGCAAGATATTCGTTGCTAAGAATGGATCCTTTCTAGAGAAGGAGTTTCTCTCGAAAGAAGTGAGTGGGAAAAAAGTAGAACTTGATGAGGTAATTGTACCTTCTCCTGAATTGGAAAGTAGTACATCACAGAAACTAGTTCCAGTGATTCCTACACCAATTAGTGAGGAAGCTAATGATGATGATCATGAAACTTCAGATCAAGTTTCTTCTGAACGTCGTAGATCAACCAGAGTACGTTCCGCACCAGAGTGGTACGGCAACCCAGTTCTGGAAGTCATGTTACTAGACCATGATGAACCTGCGAACTATGAGGGCGATGAGCCCAGATTCCGCAAAATGGCTTGAGGCCATGAAATCTGAGATGGGATCCATGTATGAGAACAAAGTGTGGACTTTGGTTGACTTGCCCAATGATCGACAAGCCATCGAAAATAAATGGATCTTCAAGAGGAAGACCGACACTGATGGTAATGTTACTGTTTACAAAGCTCGACTTATTACGAAAGGTTTTCGACAAGTTCAAGGAGTTGACTACGATGAGACTTTCTCACCCGTAGCGATGCTTAAGTCTGTCCGAATCATGTTAGCAATTGCCGCATTTTATGAAATCTGGCAAATGGATAACAAAACTGCATTCTTTAATGGATTTATTAAAGAAGAATTGTATATGATGCAACCAGAAGGTTTTGTCAATGCTAAAGGTGCTAACAAAATGTGCAAGCTCCAGCGATCCATCTATGGACTGGTGCAAGCATCTCGGAGTTGGAATATACGCTTTGATAAGTTGATCAAAGCATATAGATTTATACAGACTTGCGGTGAAGCCTGTATTTACAAGAAAGTGAGTGGGAGCACTACAACCTTTCTGATAAGTATATGTGAAAGACATATTGTCGATCGGAAATGATGTAGAATTTTTCTGGAAACCATAAAGGAGTGTTTGAAAGGAGTTTTTCAAAGAAAGACCTTGATGAAGCTGCTTACATATTGGGCATCAAGATCTATAGAGATAGATCAAGACGCTTGATAAGACTTTTGATGAGTACATACCTTGATAAGATTTTGAAGTAGTTCAAAATGGATCAGTCAAAGAAGGAGTTCTTGCCTGACTTGTAAGGTATGAAGTTGAGTAAGACTCAATGCCCGACCACTGCAGAAGATAGAGAGAAAATGAAAGTCATTCTCTATGCCTCAGCCATAGGATCTATCATGTATGCAATGGTGTGTACCTTACCATGAGTTTGGCAAGGAGGTACAAAAGTGATCCAGGAGTAGATCACTGGACAACGATCAAAATTATCCTTAGTAACTGGATGACTTAGGAAATGTTTCTCGATTATGGATGTGATAAAGGGTTCGTCGTAAAGGGTTACGCCGATGCAAGCTTTGACACTAATCCAGATGACTCTAAGTATCAATCTAGATGCGTATTGAAAGTGGGAGCAATTAGCTAGAGTAGCTCCATGCAGAGCATTGTAGACATAGAAATTTGCGAAATACAAACAGATCTGAATGTGACAGACTTGTGGACTAAACTTCTCTCACAAGCAAAACATGATCACACCTTATTACTCTTTGGTATTAATCACATAGCGATGTGAACTAGATTATTGACTCAAGTAAACCCTTTGGGTGTTGGTCACATGGCGATGTGAGCTATGGGTGTTATTCACATAACGCTGTGAACTATCGGTATTAAATCACATGGCGATGTGAGCTAGATTATTGACTCTAGTGCAAGTGGGAGACTGAAGGAAATATGCCCTAGAGGCAATAATAAAGTTGTTATTTATATTTCCTTATATCATGATAAATGTTTATTATTCATGCTAGAATTGTATTAACCGGAAACTTAGTACATGTGTGAATACATAGACAAAACAGAGTGTCCCTAGTATGCCTCTACTAGACTAGCTCATTGATCAAAGATGGTTATGTTTCCTAACCATAGACATGAGTTGTCATTTGATCAACGGGATCACATCATTAGGAGAATGATGTGATGGACAAGACCCATCCGTTAGCTTAGCACTATGATCGTTTAGTTTTACTGCTATTGCTTTCTTCATGACTTATACATGTTCCTATGACTATGAGATTATGCAACTCCCGAATACCAGAGGAACACCTTGTGTGCTATCAAACGTCACAACGTAACTGGGTGATTATAAAGATGCTCTACAGGTGTTTCCGAAGGTGTTTGTGGTGTTGGCATAGATCAAGACTAGGATTTGTCACTCCGAGTGTCGGAGAGGTATCCCTGGGCCCTCTCGGTAATGCACATCATAATAAGCCTTGCAAGCAAATGACTAATGAGTTAGTCACGAGATGATGTATTACGGAACGAGTAAAGAGACTTGCCGGTAACGAGATTGAACTAGGTATAGAGATACCGACGATCGAATCTCGGGCAAGTAACATACCGATGACAAAAGGAACAACGTATGTTGTTATGCGGTTTGACCGATAAAGATCTTCGTAGAATATGTAGGAACCAATATGAGCATCCATGTTCCGCTATTGGTTATTGACCGGAGATGAGTCTTGGTCTTGTCTACATAGTTCTCGAACCCGTAGGGTCCGCACGCTTAACGTTTGATGACGATCGGTATTATGAGTTTAAGAGTTTTGATGTACCGAAACTCTCCCGTCGGTATTATGAGTTTAAGAGTTCCGCTATTGGTTATTGACAGACGTTCTCATATCCGTCACCACGTCGTCAAGCAGACGAAACTCTCCCGTGAAGCTCAACTGGATCAAGAGCTCGTGGGACGTCATCAAGCTGAACGTGTGCTGAACGCAGAGGTGCCGTACGTTCGGTGCTTGATCGGTTGGATCGCGAAGAAGTTCGACTACATCAACCGCGTCACTTGACGCTTCCGCTCCCGGTCTACGAGGGTACGTAGACACACTCTCCCTCTCGTTGCTATGCATCTAGTAGATAGATCTTGCGTGATCGTAGGAAAATTTTAAAATACTACGTTCCCCAACAGTGATTGAGCACCACCTTGCTGTCTGTCCTCATGCGCGGCCCGTCAAGCAGAAGGTCGGGAAGCAAGCTTTGGAATGGCAAGAGTTCATCACCGAGGAGATCCGGAAACTGGAAGCTGCGGGTTTGGTAAGAGGACTGCTCCACCCAACGTGGTTGGCCAATCCGGTGGTAGTGCGCAAGGCAAATGGGAAGTGGAGGCTGTGTATTGATTACACAGATATCAATAAAGCTTGTCCAAAGGACCCCTTCCCGTTGACGCGCGTAGACCAGATTGTTGACTCCACGGTAGGGTGTGACCTGCTGTCGTTCCTCGATGCCTACTCCGGCTACCACCAGATCTTCATGGCAAGAGAAGACGAAGAGAAGACATCATTCATCACCCCATGTGGTACGTACTGTTTCGTACGAATGCCTTTCGGGTTGAAGAGTGCTGGCTCGACGTTTGCAAGGGCAGTCCAGATTGGTTTTGAACCCCAGCTCCATAGAAATATGGAAGCTTATATGGATGATATAGTGGTCAAAACCAAGAACAAGGCAACCCTTGTACCGGATTTACAAGAAAGATTTGTAAACCTGCGCAAGATCAACCTCAAGCTGAACCCTGAGAAGTGCATCTTCGGTGTCCCGTCTGGAAAGCTTCTCGGGTTCTTTGTGTCGCAGCATGGGATAGAAGCCAATCTGGACAAGATCAAAGCTATAGAGCATATTGAAGCACCCAAACGGGTCAAGGATGTGCGTCGGCTTGCTGGCTGCATTGCCGCCATGAGCAGATTCATTTCCAAGTCTGCCGAGCGCGCCCTCCCCTTTTTCAAGATTTTGAAAAAGGCAGGCCCAATGGAGTGGACGCCAGAAGCCGAAGCAGCATTACAAGATCTGAAGAGGTATCTTTCCTCCACGCCAATACTAGTTGCGCCTAGACCACAAGAACCGTTGCTGCTATACTTAGCGGCAACAAACCAGGTGGTCAGCGCCACACTAGTGGCGCAGAGAGAAATCGATGATGAGGTGATAGCAGCAACAGAGCCCGATGCCACTTGTGCAGAGGCGACACAGCCGGTTGGAGTGCAGCCGAAGAAGAAAATGATGCAGCACCTGGTCTACTTTGGTAGCTTCCTCTTGCAGGGGGCTAGATCAAGGTACTCCGGTGTGCAGAAATTGCTCTTCGGCCTTCTTATGGCCTCGAGGAAGCTGCATCACTACTTCCAGGCGCACGAGATCACTGTCGTCACTCGCCTCCCTCTGCAACGGATATTGCACAATCCAGACGCGACGGGAAGGATTGTAGAGTGGGCACTGGAGCTGTCCAGCTTTGGCCTCAAGTTTGAAAGTACCTCGATAATTCAGAGCCGAGTCCTGGCGGAGTTCGTCGTAGAATGGACTGCAACGCCTGATGAAGAAGTCCAGGAAACTGCTCTCCCCGGCAAAGAGGCAAGTTGCAACTGGATCATGTACTTTGATGGGGCTTTCTCCTTACAGGGTGCCGGAGCTGGCATACTGCTGGTCGCACCCACTGGAGAGCACCTCAAGTACGTGGTCCAGATGCACTTCCCTAGGGAGGTATCAACGAACAACACTGCTGAGTACGAGGGGCTGCTTGCTGGTCTTAGGATCGCGGCAGACCTCGGAATCAAGAAGCTCATTGTCAGGGGCGACTCGCAGCTTGTCGTCAAACAAGTCAACAAGGATTACCAGAGCCCGTTGATGAAGGCCTACGTCGATGAAGTGAGAAAGTTGGAAGAGCACTTTGATGGTATACAGGCGAAGCACGTTCCTCGAGCGGAGAACGACATCGCCGATTACCTGTCAAAGCACGCCGCCCTCAAGCTACCTGTGGAACCAGGTACCTTTGTGCTTCAGCTTTCTCAGCCATCCGTTGATCCATCAACAGAGTAGAACAAGAGGAGGAAATCAGGGCCCGGCAAGTACTTTCCCGCCGAGCTCCCCGGGGCCGCCTGCAAGGATGTTGCCGGAGACACTCAGCCCGCCAGCGGAGGGCTAACTCCGGCGGAGCGTCAAGCTTTTGCCGTCGAGATGGCCGCTCCCTTGGCAGAGGAAATGCCTTTGGTCCTCCCTGTCAAGCCCGAGGCTCTAGCGTGGGCGCAACATACCGTCCGATTCCTTCAGACTGGGGAACTTCCGGAGGAGCAGGAAGAAGCAGAGAAAGTAGCCCGTCGGTCTGCCATGTACCAGTTCGTCAATGACGTCCTATACAGAAGGAGACCGAACGGTGTGAAATTGAAGTGCATCCCTCGAGAGGAAGGACTAGAGCTGTTGGCAGAGATACATGGAGGCATATGTGGATCCCACATAGGGTCGAGAGCCCTTGCCGGCAAGGCATTACGGCAAGGCTTCTTCTGGCCCACTGCCCTCGAGGATGCGACGGCACTGGTCACCAGGTGTGAAGCGTGCTAGTTCCATTCAAAGAAACTTCATCAACCAGCTCAAGCCCTTTAAACCATTCCTCTCTCCTGGCCCTTCTCGGTCTGGGGGCTCGACATACTGGGCCCTTTCCCCCGCGCCGTCGGGGGCTTTGAGTACTTGTACGTTGCAATCGACAAGTTCACAAAGTGGCCATAGGTGGAAGCAGTAAGGAAGGTCACAACTCAGTCAGCCGTCAAGTTCTTCAAGGGACTAGTGTGCCGTTTTGGTGTACCCAATAGGATCATCACCGACAACGACACATAGTTTACAAGCCGCACCTTCATGCAATATACCCAAGACCTCGGCAGCAAGGTCTGTTTCGCTTCCGTTGCTCACCCCCGAAGCAATGGTCAAGCTGAGCGGGCAAATGCTGAAGTGCTGCGAGGACTAAGGACAAAGACCTTTGGCAGGCTGCACAAGAGCGAGAGGCGCTGGATTGATGAATTGCCAGCGGTTCTTTGGTCGATCAGAACGACGCCAAATTGAGCCACCGGCCAGACGCCCTTTGCCCTGATATACGGGGCAGAAGCAGTTCTCCCCATAGAACTCATATACGGGTCACCTCGAGTGCTCGCTTATGATGAGCTTGAGCAAGAGCAACTGCGACAAGACGACGCAATGCTCCTTGAGGAAGATCGTCTTCGGGCGGCTGTGAGAGCAGCACGCTACCAGCAAGCCTTGTGCCGCTACCATAGCCGCAAGGTCCGTGCCCGAAGCTTTGAGGAAGGCGACCTTGTTCTCCGGCGCGTTCAATCGGCCAGGAATACGAACAAGTCGACGCCGAAGTGGGAAGGCCCTTATCGGGTAATACGAGTCACCAGGCCTGGCGCTGTCTGTTGGAAATATGCCCTAGAGGCAATAATAAAAGAGTTATTATTATATTTCCTTGTTCATGATAATCGTTTATTATCCATGCTATAACTGTATTGATTGGAAACTCAGATACACGTGTGGATGAATAGACAGACTTTGTGTCCCTAGTGTGCCTCTACAGGACTAGCTCGTTGATCAAAGATGACCGCGGTTTCCAGGTCATAAGACATGAGTTGTCATTTGATAACGGGATCACATCATTAGGAGAATGATGTGATGGACGAGACCCAAACGTAAACATAGCTTTTGATCGTGTTAGTTATCGCTATAGTTTTCTGCATGTCAAGTATAAGTTCCTATGACCATGAGATCATGTAACTCACTGACACCGTAGGAGTGCTTTGTGTGTACCAAACGTCACAACGTAACTGGGTGACTATAAAGGTACTCTACAGGTATCTCCGAAGGTGTCTGTTGAGTTGACATGGATCGAGACTGGGATTTGTCACTCCGTATGACGGAGAGGTATCTCCGGGCCCACTCGGTAATACGTCATCTCAATGAGCTCAAAGTGACTAAGTAGTTGGTCACGGGATTATGTATTACGGTAACGAGTAAAGAGACTTGCCGGTAACGAGATTGAACTAGGTATAGAGATACCGACGATCGAATCTCGGGCAAGTAACATACCGACGAGACAAAGGGAACTGTATACGGGATTGCCTGAATCCTTGACATCGTGGTTCATCCGATGAGATCATCGAGAAACATGTAGGAGCCAATATGGGTATCCAGATCCCTCTATTGGTTATTGACCTGGGAGTGTCTCGGTCATGTCTACATGGTTTCCGAACCCGCAGGGTCTACACACTTAACGTTCGGTGACGCTAGGGTTGTTAGTGAGAAGAGTGCATGGTTACCGAAGGTTGTTCGGAGTCCCGGATGAGATCCCGGACATGACGAGGGTCTCCGGAATGGTCCGGAGACGAAGATTGATATATAGGATGAAAGGTTTCGGAGTACCGGAAGTGTTCCGGGGAGCATCGGGAAATCGGCGGAGTACCGGGAAGGTTTTCGGGGGGTCCGGAAGGTGTTCTGGGCCTATTGGGCCACAAGGAGGGACACCACAGCCCTCAGGGGGCTGTGCGCCCCCCCTGGGCCCTCTCTCCATGCGGCTAAGGGGGTGGGACCCCCTAGGGCTGGCCGCACCCCTTGGGCTTGGGGGGCAAGGCACCTAGGGGGGAAACCCTAGGGCCTGGGCGCCTCCCCCTGCCCTGGCCGCCGCCCCCCTCCCCTTGCCCTGGCCGCCGGCCCCTAGGGGGAAACCCTAGGGCGCCCTAACCTCTCCACCCCCCCTATATATAGTGGGGCAAAGGGAGGGCAGCCAACACAGTTTGTGCCTCGGTGCTGCCCTCCCTCTCCCGTCATATCTTCTCCTCCCGCAGTGCATAGGCGAAGCCCTGCTGGAGTTCTTCTCCACCATCACCACCACGCCGTCGTGCTGCCGGTTCTCCATCAACCTCTCCTCCACCCCTTGCTGGATCAAGAAGGAGGAGACGTCCCCGAGCCGTACGTGTGAAGAACGCGGAGGCACCGTTGCTTCGGTGCTAGGTCTTCGGCGATCTGAATCGCGACGAGTACGACTCCATCATCCGCGTTCATAACGCTTCCGCTTAGCGATCTACAAGGGTACGTAGATCACACTCCCCTCTCGTAGTTGCTTCTACTAGATTGATCTTGGTGAACGGTAGGAAAAATTTTTGTTTCCCATGCAACGTTCCCCAACAGTGGCATCATGAGCTAGGATCTTGCGTAGATGCTTTCTCGAGTAGAACACAAAGAAGTTTGTGGCGTTGATGTTTAAATTGCTGCCCTCCTTAGTCTTTCTTGATTCAGCGGTATTATAGGATGAAGCGGCCCGGACCAACTTTACATGTCCACGTACATGAGACCGGTTCAATCGACAGACATGTGACTTTTGTTGCATAAGATGGCTGGCGGGTGTCTGTCTCTCCTATCTTAGTTGAATCGGAATAGAACAAGGCGGTCCTTGTAGAAGGTTAAATAGCAACTTGAATATCACCGTTGTGGTTTTGCGTAGGTAAGAAGCGTTCTTGCTAGATACCCATAGCAGCCACGTAAAACATGCAACAACAAATTAGAGGACGTCTAACTTGTTTTTGCAGGGTATGCATGTGATATGATATGGCCAATGACATGATGAGATATATTTGATGTATGAGATGATCATGTTGTAATAGTTAATATCGACTTGCATGTCGATGCATACGGCAACCGGCAGGAGCCATAGGGTTGTCTTTATTTTTTGTATGACCTGCGTGTCAATCATTAAGCGCTTTGTAATGCTTTACTTTATCGCTAAACGGTAGCAATAGTAGTAAGAGCATGGTGGGCGCGCGACAACCCCGATGGCGACACGATGATGGAGATCATGATGATGGAGATCATGGCGTGGCGCCGGTGACGATGGAGATCATGCCGGTGCTTTGGAGATGGAGATCAAAAGCACGAGTTGATGGCCATATCATGTCACTTATGATTTGCATGTGATGTTAATCCTTTTATGCATCTTATTTTGCTTAGGACGACGGTAGCATTATAAGATGATCCCTCACTAAAATTTCAAGATAAAATTGTGTTCCCCCCGAGTGTGCGCCGTTGCGAAGGTTCGTCGTTTCGAAGCACCACGTGATGATCGGGTGTGATAGACTCTACGTTCGCATACAACGGGTGCAAGCCAGTTTTGCACATGCAGAACACTCGGGTTAGACTTGACGAGCCTAGCATGTACAGACATGGCCTCGGAACACGGAAGACCGAAAGGTCGAGCATGAGTCATATAGTAGATATGATCAACATGAAGATGTTCACCATTAACACCACCTCATCTCACGTGATGATCGGACTTGGGTTGGTGGATTTGGATCATGTCACGCTCAGATGACCAGAGGGATGTCAATTTGAGTGGGAGTTATAAGTAATTGTTGGAAATATGCCCTAGAGGCAATAATAAAAGAGTTATTATTATATTTCCTTGTTCATGATAATCGTTTATTATCCATGCTATAATTGTATTGATTGGAAACTCAGATACACGTGTGGATGAATAGACAGACTTTGTGTCCCTAGTGAGCCTCTACAGGACTAGCTCGTTGATCAAAGATGACCGCAGTTTCCAGGTCATAGACATGAGTTGTCATTTGATAACGGGATCACATCATTAGGAGAATGATGTGATGGACGAGACCCAAACGTTAACATAGCTTTTGATCGTGTCAGTTATCGCTATAGTTTTCTGCATGTCAAGTATAAGTTCCTATGACCATGAGATCATGTAACTCACTGACACCGTAGGAGTGCTTTGTGTGTACCAAACGTCACAACGTAACTGGGTGACTATAAAGGTACTCTACAGGTATCTCCAAGGGTGTCTGTTGAGTTGACATGGATCAAGACTGGGATTTGTCACTCCGTGTGACGGAGAGGTATCTCCGGGCCCACTCGGTAATACGTCATCTCAATGAGCTCAAAGTGACTAAGTAGTTGGTCACGGGATTATGTATTACGGTAACGAGAAAAGAGACTTGCCGGTAACGAGATTGAACTAGGTATAGAGATACCGACGATCGAATCTCGGGCAAGTAACATACCGACGAGACAAAGGGAACTGTATACGGGATTGCCTGAATCCTTGACATCGTGGTTCATCCGATGAGATCATCGAGAAACATGTAGGAACCAATATGGGTATCCAGATCCCGCTATTGGTTATTGGCCTGAGAGTGTCTCGGTCATGTCTACATGGTTTCCGAACCCGCAGGGTCTACACACTTAACGTTCGGTGACGCTAGGGTTGTTAGTGAGAAGAGTGCATGGTTACCGAAGGTTGTTCGGAGTCCCGGATGAGATCCCGGACATGACGAGGGTCTCCGGAATGATCCGGAGACGAAGATTGATATATAGGATGAAAGGTTTCGGAGTACCGGAAGTGTTCCGGGGAGCATCGGGAAATCGGCGGAATACCGGAAGGGTTTTCGGGGGGTCCGGAAGTTGTTCTGGGCCTATTGGGCCACAAAGGGGGACACCACAGCCCTCAGGGGGCTGTGCGCCCCCCCTGGGCCCTCTCCCCATGCGGCTAAGGGGGTGGGACCCCCTAGGGCTGGCCGCACCCCTTGGCCTTGGGGGGCAAGGCACCTAGGGGGGGAAACCCTAGGGCCTGGCCGCCCCCCTGCCCTGGCCGCCGCCCCCCTCCCCTTGCCCTGGCCGCCGGCCCCTAGGGGGAAACCCTAGGGCGCCCTAACCTCTCCACCCCCCCTATATATAGTGGGGCAAAGGGAGGGCAGCCAACACAGTTTGTGCCTCGGTGCTGCCCTCCCTCTCCCACAACATCTTCTTCTCCCGCGGTGCTTAGGCGAAGCCCTGCTGGAATTCTCCTCCACCATCACCACCACGCCGTCGTGCTGCCGGTTCTCCATCAACCTCTCCTCCACCCCTTGCTGGATCAAGAAGGAGGAGACGTCCCCGAGCCGTACGTGTGAAGAACGCGGAGGCACCGTTGCTTCGGTGCTAGGTCTTCGGCGATCTGAATCGCGACGAGTACGACTCCATCATCCGCGTTCATAACGCTTCCGCTTAGCGATCTACAAGGGTACGTAGATCACACTCCCCTCTCGTAGTTGCTTCTACTAGATTGATCTTGGTGAACGGTAGGAAAATTTTTGTTTCCCATGCAACGTTCCCCAACAGTGGCATCATGAGCTAGGATCTTGCGTAGATGCTTTCTCGAGTAGAACACAAAGAAGTTTGTGGCGTTGATGTTTAAATTGCTGCCCTCCTTAGTCTTTCTTGATTCAGCGGTATTATAGGATGAAGCGGCCCGGACCAACTTAACATGTCCACGTACATGAGACCGGTTCCATCGACAGACATGTGACTTTTGTTGCATAAGATGGCTGGCGGGTGTCTGTCTCTCCTATCTTAGTTGAATCGGAATAGAACAAGGCGGTCCTTGTAGAAGGTTAAATAGCAACTTGAATATCACCGTTGTGGTTTTGCGTAGGTAAGAAGCGTTCTTGCTAGATACCCATAGCAGCCACGTAAAACATGCAACAACAAATTAGAGGACGTCTAACTTGTTTTTGCAGGGTATGTATGTGATATGATATGGCCAATGACATGATGAAATATATTTTGATGTATGAGATGATCATGTTGTAATAGTTAACATCGACTTGCATGTCGATGCATACGGCAACCGGCAGGAGCCATAGGGTTGTCTTTATTTTTTGTATGACCTGCGTGTCAATCATTAAGCGCTTTGTAATGCTTTACTTTATCGCTAAACGGTAGCAATAGTAGTAAAAGCATGGTGGGGCGCCGACAACGCCGATGGCAACACGATGATGGAGATCATGATGATGGAGATCATGGTGTGGCGCCGGTGACGATGGAGATCATGCCGGTGCTTTGGAGATGGAGATCAAAAGCACGAGTTGATGGCCATATCATGTCACTTATGATTTGCATGTGATGTTAATCCTTTTATGCATCTTATTTTGCTTAGGACGACGGTAGCATTATAAGGTGATCCTTCACTAAAATTTCAAGGTAAAATTGTGTTCCCCCCGAGTGTGCGCCGTTGCGAAGGTTCGTCGTTTCGAAGCACCACGTGATGATCGGGTGTGATAGACTCTACGTTCGCATACAACGGGTGCAAGCCAGTTTTGCACGTGCAGAACACTCGGGTTAGACTTGACGAGCCTAGCATGTACAGACATGGCCTTGGAACACGGAGGACCGAAAGGTCGAGCATGAGTCATATAGTAGATATGATCAACATGTTGATGTTCACCATTGACACCACCTCATCTCACGTGATGATCGGACTTGGGTTGGTGAATTTGGATCATGTCACGCTCGAATGACCGGAGGGATGTCAATTTGAGTGGGAGTTATAATTAATTTGATTAGGTAATAACTCACTTATCATGAACAATAGTCTAAAAATGTCTTTGCAAATTTATGTTGTAGATGGCTCGCGCAGGAGTTCCCCTGAATTTTAATGCGTTCCTAGAGAAAGCTAAACTGAAAGATGATGGGAGCAACTTTGTGGACTGGCTCCGCAATCTGAGGATCATCCTCACAGCTGCCCAAAAGGTTTATGTCCTAAATGCACCGCTAGGCCAACCCCCCGCTCCTGGAGCCTCTGCGGACGATATGAACGTCTGGCAGACGCGTTCGGATGACTATTCGATAGTACAATGTGCCATGTTGTACGGCTTGGAAGGAGGACTCCAAAGGCGTTTTGAACGTCATGGTGCATATGAGATGTACACGGAGTTGAAATTCATCTTTGAGAAGAATGCTAAGATCGAGAGGTATGAGACCACCGATAAATTCTTCGCTTGCAAGATGGAGGAGAATTCGTCTGTCAGTGAGCACTTACTGAAGATGTCTGGGTACTATACCCGCATAGCTGATCTGGGACTTGTGTTCCCGGATGAGGCTATCATTGACAGAATTCTCCAGTCACTCCCTCCAAGCTACAAGAGCTTCGTCCAGCAGTACAACATGCAAGGGATGAATAAAACCATCGCCGAGCTATTTTCGATGCTGAAAGTCGCTGAGGCAGACATCCAGAAAGAGTATCAAGTGTTGATGGTCAATAAGACCACCAGTTTCAAAAAGAATGGCAAGGGCAAGAAGGGTAACTCTAAGAAGGGTGGCAAAGCAGTTGCTAATCCAGTGAAGAAACCCAAGGCTGGGCCCAAGCCAGAGACTGAGTGTTTCTATTGCAAGGGGAATGGCCACTGGAAGCGGAACTGCCCCAAGTATCTGGCGGACAAGAAGGGGGCCAACAACAACAAAGGTATATATGATATACATGTTATTGATGTGTACCTTACCAACTCTCGTTGTAGTGCCTGGGTATTTGATACCGGTTCGGTTGCTCACATTTGCAACTCTAAACAGGAACTGCGGAATAAACGGAGGCTGGCGAAGGACGAAGTGACGATGCGCGTGGGAAATGGTTCCAAGGTTGATGTGATCGCCGTCGGCACGCTCGCTCTTCGATTACCATCGGGATTAGTTATGAACCTGAATAATTGTTATTTAGTGCCTGCGTTAAGCATGAACATTATATCTGGATCTTGTTTATTGCGAGACGGTTATTCATTTAAGTCAGAGAATAATGGTTGTTCTATTTATATGAGTAATATCTTTTATGGTCATGCACCCGAAGTTAGGGGTTTATTCTTATTGAATCTCGATAGTGATGATACACATGTTCATAACATTGATGCCAAAAGATGTAGAGTAGATAATGATAATACCACTTTCTTGTGGCACTGCCGTCTCGGTCATATCGGCGTGAAACGCATGAGGAAGCTCCATGCTGATGGACTTTTGGAGTCTCTTGATTTTGAATCACTTGACACGTGCGAGCCGTGCCTCATGGGCAAGATGACAAGGACCCCGTTTTCAGGGACAATGGAACGGGCAAGTGACTTATTGGAAATCATACATACTGATGTGTGCGGTCCGATGAGTGTAACGGCGCGCGGTGGATATCGTTATTTTCTCACCTTCACTGACGACTTAAGTAGATATGGGTATATTTACTTGATGAAGCATAAGTCTGAAACTTTTTAAAAGTTCAAGCAATTTCAGAGTGAAGTTGAAAATCATCGTAACAAGAAGATCAAGTTCCTACGATCTGATCGAGGGGGAGAATATCTGAGTTATGAGTTTGGTGATCACTTAAGAAAATGTGGAATTGTTTCACAGTTGACACCACCTGGAACACCACAGCGTAATGGTGTGTCCGAACGTCGTAATCGAACCCTATTAGATATGGTACGTTCTATGATGTCTCTTGCCGACTTGCCACTATCGTTTTGGGGATATGCGTTAGAGACAGCTGCATTCACTTTAAATAGGGCTCCATCTAAGTTCGTTGAGACAACACCGTATGAACTGTGGTTTGGTAAGAAACCTAAGTTGTCTTTTCTCAAGGTTTGGGGTTGCGATGCTTATGTCAAAAGGCTTCAGCCAGAAAAGCTCGAACCCAAAGCGGACAAATGTGTCTTCATAGGATACCCAAAAGAAACAGTTGGGTACACCTTCTATCTCAGATCCGAGGGCAAAGTGTTTGTCGCTAAGAACGGGTCCTTCCTCGAGAAAGAGTTTCTCTCGAAAGAATTGAGTGGGAGGAAGGTAGAACTTGATGAGGTTATTGAACCTCTGCTTCAACCAGAAAGTAGCACAGCACAGAAAGATGTTTTTGTGGAGCCTACAGAGGTTGAAGAGGAAGCCAATGATGATGATCAAGAAACTTCCGATCAAGTTACTACCAAACCTCGTAGGTCGACAAGGGTACGCACTGCACCTGAGTGGTATGGTAACCCTGTCTTGGAGGTCATGTTGTTAGACAACGGTGAACCTACGAGCTATGGAGAAGCGATGGTGGGCCCAGATTCCGACAAATGGTTAGAGGCCATGAAATCCGAGATGGGATCCATGTATGAAAACAAAGTATGGACTTTGGAAGTATTACCTGAAGGGCGGAAGGCCATTCAGAATAAATGGATTTTTAAGAGGAAGACGGACGCTGACGGTAATGTCACCGTGTATAAAGCTCGACTTGTGGCAAAGGGTTTTTCACAAGTTCAAGGGATTGACTACGATGAGACTTTCTCACCCGTAGCGATGCTTAAATCCGTCCGAATCATGTTAGCAATAGCTGCATTTTTCGATTATGAAATTTGGCAGATGGATGTCAAAACAGCGTTCCTTAACGGTTTTCTTAAGGAAGAGTTGTATATGATGCAACCAGAAGGTTTTGTTGATCCAGAGAATGCTGACAAAGTATGCAAGCTCCAGCGTTCCATTTATGGGCTAGTGCAAGCATCTCGGAGTTGGAATCTTCGCTTTGATGAGGTGATCAAAGCGTTTGGGTTTATACAAGTTTACAATGAAGCTTGTATTTACAAGAAAGTGAGTGGGAGCTCTATAGCGTTTCTAATATTATATGTGGATGACATATTGCTGATTGGAAACAATATAGAATTTTTGGATAGCGTGAAGGGGTATTTGAACAAGAGTTTTTCGATGAAGGATCTCGGTGAAGCTGCTTTCATATTGGGCATCAAGATCTATAGAGATAGATCAAGACGCTTGATAGGACTTTCACAAAGCACATACCTTGATAAAGTTTTGAAGAAGTTCAAAATGGATCAATCCAAGAAGGGGTTCTTGCCGGTATTGCAAGGTACAAAGTTGAGTAACACTCAATGCCCAGTGACTGCGGAAGATAGAGAAAAGATGAGTGTCGTCCCCTATGCTTCAGCCATAGGCTCTATCATGTATGCAATGCTGTGCACAAGACCAGATGTCAGCCTTGCCATAAGTATGGCCGGAAGGTTTCAAAGTAATCCTGGTATGGATCACTGGACAGCGGTCAAGAATATCCTAAAGTACCTGAAAAGGACTAAGGAGATGTTTCTCGTTTATGGAGGTGATCAAGAGCTCGTCGTAAAGGGTTACGTCGATGCAAGCTTTGACACTGATCCGGATGACTCTAAGTCTCAAACCGGATACGTATATATTCTCAACGGGGGAGCGGTAAGCTGGTGCAGTTCCAAGCAGAGCGTGGTAGCTGATTCTACATGTGAAGCGGAGTATATAGCTGCCTCGGAGGCGGCAAAGGAAGGTGTCTGGATGAAGGAGTTCATGACAGATCTTGGAGTTGTGCCTAGTGCACTGAACCCAATGACTCTGTTCTGTGACAACACTGGTTCCATTGCTCTAGCCAAGGAACCAAGGTTTCACAAGAGGACCAGACACATAAAGCGACGCTTCAATTCCATCCGCGATTCGGTCAAGGAGGAGGACATAAACATTTGCAAAGTACACACGGATTTGAATGTTGCAGATCCGTTGACTAAGCCTCTTCCACGGGCTAAGCACGATCAACACCAAGACTCTATGGGTGTTAGATTCATTACCTTGTAATGCTAGATTATTGACTCTAGTGCAAGTGGGAGACTGTTGGAAATATGCCCTAGAGGCAATAATAAAAGAGTTATTATTATATTTCCTTGTTCATGATAATCGTTTATTATCCATGCTATAACTGTATTGATTGGAAACTCAGATACACGTGTGGATGAATAGACAGACTTTGTGTCCCTAGTGTGCCTCTACAGGACTAGCTCGTTGATCAAAGATGACCGCGGTTTCTAGGTCATAAGACATGAGTTGTCATTTGATAACGGGATCACATCATTAGGAGAATGATGTGATGGACGAGACCCAAACGTAAACATAGCTTTTGATCGTGTTAGTTATCGCTATAGTTTTCTGCATGTCAAGTATAAGTTCCTATGACCATGAGATCATGTAACTCACTGACACCGTAGGAGTGCTTTGTGTGTACCAAACGTCACAACGTAACTGGGTGACTATAAAGGTACTCTACAGGTATCTCCGAAGGTGTCTGTTGAGTTGACATGGATCGAGACTGGGATTTGTCACTCCGTATGACGGAGAGGTATCTCCGGGCCCACTCGGTAATACGTCATCTCAATGAGCTCAAAGTGACTAAGTAGTTGGTCACGGGATTATGTATTACGGTAACGAGTAAAGAGACTTGCCGGTAACGAGATTGAACTAGGTATAGAGATACCGACGATCGAATCTCGGGCAAGTAACATACCGACGAGACAAAGGGAACTGTATACGGGATTGCCTGAATCCTTGACATCGTGGTTCATCCGATGAGATCATCGAGAAACGTGTAGGAGCCAATATGGGTATCCAGATCCCGCTATTGGTTATTGACCTGGGAGTGTCTCGGTCATGTCTACATGGTTTCCGAACCCGCAGGGTCTACACACTTAACGTTCGGTGACGCTAGGGTTGTTAGTGAGAAGAGTGCATGGTTACCGAAGGTTGTTCGGAGTCCCGGATGAGATCCCGGACATGACGAGGGTCTCCGGAATGGTCCGGAGACGAAGATTGATATATAGGATGAAAGGTTTCGGAGTACCGGAAGTGTTCCGGGGAGCATCGGGAAATCGGCGGAGTACCGGGAAGGTTTTCGGGGGGTCCGGAAGGTGTTCTGGGCCTATTGGGCCACAAGGGGGGACACCACAGCCCTCAGGGGGCTGTGCGCCCCCCCTGGGCCCTCTCTCCATGCGGCTAAGGGGGTGGGACCCCCTAGGGCTGGCCGCACCCCTTGGGCTTGGGGGGCAAGGCACCTAGGGGGAAACCCTAGGGCCTGGGCGCCTCCCCCTGCCCTGGCCGCCGCCCCCCTCCCCTTGCCCTGGCCGCCGGCCCCTAGGGGGAAACCCTAGGGCGCCCTAACCTCTCCACCCCCCCTATATATAGTGGGGCAAAGGGAGGGCAGCCAACACAGTTTGTGCCTCGGTGCTGCCCTCCCTCTCCCGTCATATCTTCTCCTCCCGCAGTGCTTAGGCGAAGCCCTGCTGGAGTTCTTCTCCACCATCACCACCACGCCGTCGTGCTGCCGGTTCTCCATCAACCTCTCCTCCACCCCTTGCTGGATCAAGAAGGAGGAAACGTCCCCGAGCCGTACGTGTGAAGAACGCGGAGGCACCGTTGCTTCGGTGCTAGGTCTTCGGCGATCTGAATCGCGACGAGTACGACTCCATCATCCGCGTTCATAACGCTTCCGCTTAGCGATCTACAAGGGTACGTAGATCACACTCCCCTCTCGTAGTTGCTTCTACTAGATTGATCTTGGTGAACGGTAGGAAAATTTTTGTTTCCCATGCAACGTTCCCCAACACTGTCCGCCTGGAGACCGAGGATGCCGTTCCGGTGAGTAATTCCTGGAACATCGAGCATCTTCGCAAGTTCTACCCATAAGGCGCGGCTTGCCGGGCCCCCCGGCAAGCCACCCTTTTGTACAAGCCTTGCCGGCAAGGCATGTAACCCTTTGTACAAAGCCAGGCGCAGACCCTGAGCATAAGTAAATGAAGCGCTGGCGCCCTAAGTTATAGCATGCATGCTGAGTCGAGTCTCGTCCTTAGTTAGGGTTGATAGTGCTTAGCGGCGGCTAACCCCTAGCTTAGAGGTCGAGTCTTTGTCTTTCCTCTGTATTCTTTGGTTCACAGGACGCGCAGACATCCTTGCGGAAGCCACTTGAGGGAAGGAAAGAAGAACTGACCAGCGCCTAGGCCCCGGCGAGCCATTGTTGCCGGAGGCTGCAAGGGCAAGAATTCGCCCATGGCTGACCAGGGTTGCCGGGGGCTGCAGCTTCAGATAAGTTCTTTATCCCTTATCATGCATTCCATTATGGACTGAGGTATGTGAAACCTCGTTCTTTTCCTTAAGCTACCGTGCTCCCATAACTCTAGGCCCTAGGGCTCGTTCCTGGGACTAAGTTTGGTCGTAGTCGCGACAGCAGAAGGATGAAATGAGGAGCCTGAGCCCACTTCATCCCTGCCTCCGCCAAGGGCGTGAGAAAGGTCGAGCGAAGTAGGGAAACGGCAGGGCCTATTGCCGGGCGAAAAAAAATGTTTGTCTTAAAGATATTAGGGATTTATTCCCTGTTATGGGTTTTTACCTACGAACAAATGACCCGGCAAACATTCCTTTTTCATTAAAAACATTCCATTCAGGTACAGTCTATAGGGAATGAAAAACATGAATAAGGGGATTACAAGTTTTAAACTTAACAGATGCCCGAAGGCTTACAGACTAAAAAGACATAAGATGCCCGTAATGCCTTTCTTGTTCCTCTCCTCAGGAGGCAGGTCAAGGAGGCAAGAAGGGCAAAAGGGGCACCAAGGCGAGCTACGGGTGGCAGAAGACACCGAGAAGGCATCTCGGCGGCCTCCCAAGGGATGGACGGTGATGACGGCGCCGGAGGCAGAGCTCGAAGACGAGGCGGCAGGACGTCAGTACGCGTCGAAGGCGTCGGTGCCCGCGTACTCCGACATGATGACCTTGCCGCCCGCCTTCTTCCTCTTCCTCTTCCGCAGCCTCCCTACGCCAGCAGCCAAGGAGACGGCCCCGAGAAGTTCAAGGAGCCGGCGACGCGGATGATGGGGTCACCAGGAGCGGCGCCCGACACCTAGTCGGACCCGTCATCCTGCCGTCCACCGCCCTCGTCGTCGCTGTCGCTGTCCTCCTCGTCACCCTCGTTCGAGGAGGAGTTTTCGTCATCAAAGGAGCTCTCCACGCAGCACCTCGCGCGAGTCCCGAGGTGCCCGAAGACCTTGACGGAGAGGTGACCGTCCTCCATCAACTTGAAGTGGAGGGTGAGCCCATCCGTCAGGCTGTGGATGCGAGCAAACCTCTTCCATCCTTGGCGAAGATACATCACATGAGGGGCAGGGAAGTCGACGCGGGCCCGCGTGCCACTGATCCCGCAACCCCTCATGTGCAGCCGCAGCAACTCCGACGGATCCACCCCCATCTCCCGCGCAAATGGAGTCGGGAGACGAAGGCGACGGCGCGGCTCCCCCCGCATCCTAACGAAGAACTCACAAGGGTCATCTCCAATATGACCTTCCATTAGAGGAGGAGCTGCTGGCGGGGGCGAGGCCGGCGGGTCGCCCCGTCCTCCTCTTCCCCGAGCACCCCGGCCTCGCCCACGGCCCCGCCCCCTCCCTCTTCCCCTCGTAGCTGGTTCGGCCACTGCAGGTGCAGGAGAAGGGGGGACGCGTTGTCGAGCAGCGACCCTCGCCGCTACCGTTGAGGAGCCGGGGTTTTCTCTCTTCATGGCGGACAGAAGAGAGGAGCAGAAGCTGAAGGAGAAAGAAGATGGAGGAGTGCGGGGCGCCGTCCCTTCCCTCCTCCCTTTATAAAGGTGCGGGGCTGGAGCTCGACCGCCCCGCTCAGCCAATCAAGACGCAGAAGGCGAGGGGGGCCAGGACCGACCCGCCGCCCCAACCAGCGACGGCTCGGTTTCCCGCCTCCACCGCTCGCCACCTCGAACGCATGGAAGGCACGTGGCGAACATGCAGGACCGAAGGGACGGGTGAGGCGACCTCTCCCCACCCCGTGATCGTGGGGAGTGGATGCCTAGACGACCGCGCCTCGGCCCCATCCAGTAAGTGGGCTGCGCCTCCACGCCTCCTCCCGTTTACGGGGAAGGCGCGGGCCGCCTCCTTTCGCATTTACTGCGACGTGATGCATGCCTGCGGAAACCGCCCCACGCATGCTGCCCACGTCACGCACGCCCTTCCATCCCGCGCCGCGCGCGGAAAATTTTACCAGGGTGAAAACTGCCCCGCCTGCCCGCGCACCGTTCTGGGCCTGACCCAACAACGTTTCGCGCTTATGTGTGGCCCAGGCCTGGGGGCTCCTGTCGGTGTACAAAAAGAGGGGTACACTTTTTGTACCCCTATGACTGTGCACGGGCAGTCTGAGCCACGGGCACCACCACACCAAGCATGGGAAGGGAGGTGAGCCGGGGTAAGACCAAAGCTTGATGGAGACTGGAGCAACGCCAGGAACAAGACCACAAGGAGCAAAGGGACAAAGCGGCTTCCCCCGGCAAGGTCCTTGCCGGGAGCCGGCTCTGGCAGCCCCGGCAATACCCTTGCCACGGCAGCTCGCCCCGCGCCTACGGAGCGGATCACCCTTGAGTCCTCCGCCCCCATGGAGCGAGGATTCGGGAGATATCCCCGTGGTGGCATGCATATCTTTGTTAAGACATCCAAGATCAAATACAAGTTAAGAAGATGGTGACCCTTGGCGGGATCCCAGCCAAGGAGAACTACAAGGCCCCCGGCAAGCACCTTGCCGGGGATGACAGCAGGCGCCACAGCAAGACCCTTGCCGGAGCCCCGGCCAGGCCCTTGTCGAGGACACCCGCATGGCCACCATCAGGCCCGCACCAACCGGGTTTCCACCGACCGACGCAGCTGCCAACCCGACCAGCTGGACAGGCTCCTGCGTGGCAACCCACAGATCTTCATGGAGACCCGCCGTTGCGCCACCTCAGCTGTCTGTCTGCCTACATGGCACCTCAGGCACTGCAGGCCAGGGCACGTGTCAACACGAGGAGGGGCGGCGACGGACAAGACGGACGTCTCCCCTCGTCCCCGATAAAGCAAGGACACCTAAGCTAAGCGCATTAAATGCGCCTTGTCCTGTAATGCGAGGGATAACCTCACATCATTGTACCCTTTCCACCTCCTGTGTGCCACTGTGGAGACCCCTTTTCCCTATAAAAGGAGGCCCGAGGCGACCAGGAGGAGGATTCGGATTTTTAGAACTCCTCACGACTCTTTGGGAGCTCCTGACTAGCTGAAGAACACAGACATACAATCCACCAAAGCAGGAGTAGGGTTTTACGCATCTTTGCGGCCCGAACCTGGGTAAAGGAACCGTGTCCCGACTGTTAGATCCGCTCTTCTCTCAACCCCGCGCCCCGCAACCGGAGTAGGGATTCTTGTGATCCCATAGGTGTCGATCCAAATACACCGACAGCGTGATAATAAACGGTATGGTGGAAAGTTGCATGGCAATATATCTCGGAATGGCTATGGAAATTCCATGGTAGGTAGGTATGGTCGCTATTTTGATGAATTTATATGGTGGGTGTATGGTACCGGCGAAAGTTGCGCGGTACAAGAGAGGCTAGCAATGGCGGATGGGTGAGAGTGCGTATAATCCATGTACTCAACATTAGTCATAAAGAACTCACATACTTATTCCAAAAATCTACAAGTCATCAAAACAAAGTACTAAACTCATGCTCCTAGGGGAAGGGTTGGTAGGAGTTAACCATCACACGATCCCGACCTCCACACAAAGGATAACAATCAATAAATAAATCATCCTCCAACTTCATCACGTAACGGTTCACCATACGGGCATGCTACGGGAATCACAAACTTTATCACAAGTGTTTCTCAAATTCAAAATTACTCCACTAGCATGACTCTAATATCACCATCCTCATAACTCAAGACAATCATCAAGTATCAAACTTCTCATAATATTCAATGCACTTTATATGAAAGTTTTTATTATACCCATCTTGGATGCCTATCATATTAGGACTAATTTTATAACCAAACATATTACCATGCTGTTCTAAAGGACTCTCAAAATAATATAAGTGAATCATGAGAGATCAATAATTTCTATAAAATAAAACCACCGCTGTGCTCTAAAATAATATAAGTGAAGCACACGAGCAAAACTATCTAGGTCAAAAGATATAAGTGAAGCACATAGAGTATTCTAATAAATTCCGATTCATGTGTGTCTCTCCCAAAAGGTGTGTACGGCAGGGATGATTGTGGTAAACTAAAAAGCAAATACTAAAATCATACAAGATGCTCCAAGCAAAACACATATCATGTGGTGAATAAAAATATAGTCTCAAGTAAAGTTACTGATAGACGAAGACGAAAGAGGGGATGCCTTCCCGAGGCATCCCTAAGCTTAGGCTTTTGGTTGTACTTGAATTTTACCTTGGGGTGCCTTGGGTATCCCCAAGCTTAGGCTCTTGCCACTCGTTGTTCCATAGTCCATCAAATCCTTACCCAAAAACTTGAAAACTTCACAACACAAAACTTAACAGAAAATCTTGTGAGCTCCGTTAGTATAAGAAAACAAACCACCACTTTAAGGTACTATATTGAACTCATTCTTTATTTATATTGGTGTTAAACCTATTGTATTCCAACTTCTCTATGAATCATACCCCCCGATACTAGCCATAGATTCATCAAAATAAGCAAACAACACACGAAAAACAGAATCTGTCAAAAACAGAATATTCTGTAGCAATCTATAGCTTTAGAATACTTCTATAACACTAAAAATTCTGAAAAAATTGGTGGACGTGAGGAATTTTTCTATTAATCATCTGCAAAAATAATCAACTTAAATCCACTCTCTAGTAAAAAATGGCAGCAAATCTCATGAGCGCAAAAGTTTCTGTTTTTTACAGCAAAATCGCAAAGACTTCACCCAAGACTTCCCAAGGGTTCTACTTGGCACAAACACTAATTAAAACACGAAACCACATATAACCAGAAGCTAGATGTATTATTTATTACTAAACATAACTAAAAAAAATTGGGTTGCCTCCCAACAAGCGCTATCGTTTAACGCCCCTAGATAGGCATGATACAAGAATATATCTAGGTATTGCCATCTTTGGTAGGCAATCCATAAGTGGCTCTCATAATAGATTCATAAGGTAATTTGATTTTTTTTCTAGGAAAGTGTTCCATGCCTTTCCTTAACAGAAATTGGAATCTAATGTTTCCTTCTTTCATGTCAATAATTGCACCAATCGTTCTAAGGAAAGGTCTACCAAGAATAATAGGACATGTAGGATTGCAATCTATATCAAGAACGATGAAATCTACGGGCACGTAATTCCTATTTGCAACAATAAGAACATCATTAATCCTTCCCATAGTTTTCTTAATGGTAGAATCCACAAGATGCAAATTTAGAGAACAATAATCAAGTTCATGGAAACCTAACACATCACACAAAGATTTTGGAATTTTGGAAACATTGGCACTCAAATCACACAAAGCATAACATTCATGATCTTTAATCTTAATTTTAATAGTAGGTTCCCACTCATCATAAAGTTTTCTAGGGATATAAACTTCTAATTCAAGTTTTTCTTCATAAGATTGCATTAAAGCATCAACAATGTGTTTGGTAAAAGCTTTATTTGGACTATAAGCATGAGGAGAATTTAGCATGGATTGCAACAAGGAAATACAATCTATCATAGAGCAATTATCATAATCAAATCCCTTGAAATCCAAAATAAGGGGTTCATTTCTATGTAAAGTTGTCACCTCTTCAATCCCACTTTTAACAGTTTTAGCATCAAGATCTAAAAACTCCAAATCATTGGGACGCCTTTTAACTAAAGTTGACTCATCTCCAGTCCCATCTTTATCAAGATTCATATTAGAAAACAAGGATTTAATAGGACACACATCAATTACTTTTAGATCTTCATCTTTATTATCATGAAAACTAGAAGAACACGCTTTCACAAAGCAATCGCTTTTAGCACGCATCCTAGTGGTTCCTTCTTTGCACTCATCAATGGAAATTTTCATGGCCTTGAGAGACTCATTGATATCATGCTTACGTGGAATAGATCTAAGTTTCAAAGAATCAACATCAAGAGAAATTCTATCCACGTTCCTAGCCAACTCATCAATCTTAAGCATTTTTTCTTCAAGCAAAGTATTGAAATTCTTTTGCGAATTCATAAATTCTTTAACACTTGTCTCAAAATCAGAGGGCATCTTATTAAAATTTCCATAAGAGTTGTTGTAGGAATTACCATAATTATTAGAGAAATTACTAGGGAATGACCTAGAAATAAAGTTTCCTCTATATGTGTTGTTACCAAAATTGTTCCTACCAACAAAATTCACATCCAAAAGATTCATTATTATTCTCAATCAACGGGACAAAGGCATATCATTAGGATCAGAAGAAACACTCTTATTAGCAAATAATTTCATAAGTTCATCCATCTTTCCACTCAATACATTAATCTCTTCAATCGCATGGACCTTTTTACTAGTAGATCTTTCAGTGTGCCATTGAGAGTAATTAACCATAATATTATCTTGGAGTTTAGTAGCTTCGCCTAAAGTGATTTCCATGAAAGTGCCCCCTGCGGCTGAATCTAAAAGATTTCTAGAGGCAAAATTCAATCCAGCATAAAAGTTTTGTATAATCATCCATAAGTTCAAACCACGCGTAGGGCTATTACGTATCATTAGTTTTATTCTCTCCCAAACTTGTGCAACATGCTCATGATCAAGTTGCTTAAAATTCATAATATCGTTTCTAAGAGAGATAATCTTAGCGAGAGGAAAATACTTAGAGATAAAGGCATCTTTGCACTTATTCCATGAATCAATACTATTTCTAGGCAAAGAAGAAAACCAAGTTTTAGCACGATCTCTAAGTGAAAACGGAAATATGTTTAATTTAACAATATCATTATCCACATCTCTCTTCATTTGCATACCGCACAAATCAACAAAGTTGTTTAGATGGGTACCGTCATCTTCACTAGGAAGGCCAGAAAATTGATCTTTCATAACAAGGTTTAACAGAGCAGCATTGATTCACAAGATTCAGCATCGGTAATATCAGCAATCGGAGTGCTAATAAAATCATTATTGTTGGTATTGGAAAAATCACACAGTTTAGTATTGTCTTGGGCCATAGTGACGAACAAGCAACTCAACATACAAGCAAACAAGAAGCAAGCGAAAAGAGGCGAATGGAAAAAGGGCGAATAAAACGAAAAAGGTGAAGTGGGGGAGAGGAAAATGAGAGGCAAATGGCAAATAATGTAATGCGAGGGATAAGAGTTTATGATGGGTACTTTGTATATAACTTGTGCGTAGATCTCCCCGGCAACGGCGCCAGAAATTGGCAAGTTGACGGGAGATCGAATCTTGACTTGACTTGGCATAAGTCTCCCCGGCAACGGCGCCCGAAATTCTTCTTGCTAGCTCTCGAGCATGCGTTGCTTTTCCTTGAAGAGGAAAGGGTGATGCAGCAAAGTAGCGTAAGTATTTCCCTCAGTTTTTGAGAACCAAGGTATCAATCCACTATTAGACTACACCCAAGTCCCTCGTACCTGCACAAACAAATAAGAACCTTGCAACCAATGCAATAAAAGGGTTGCTAATCCTTTCTCGGCCACTTTCAAAAATGAGATCTGATAGAGATAATAGGATAAATATTTTTGGTATTTTTATTGTATAGATTGAAAAGTAAAGATTGCAAAATAAAGAACAATAAAGATAACTAGTTGATGGAAGATCGACCCGAGGGCCATAGGTTTCACTAGTGGCTTCTCTGAAGAAAGCGGTTACTACGGTGGGTGAACAAATTACTGTCGAGCAATTGATAGAAAAGCACATAGTTATGAGAATATCTAGGCATGATCATGTATATAGGGATCATGTCCATGACAAGTAGACCGAAAGGATTCTGCATTTACTACTATTACTCCACACATCAATCGCTATCCAGCATGCATCTAGAGTATTAAGTTCATAAGAACAGACTAACGCCTTAAGCAAGATGACATTATGTAGAGGGATAAACTCATGCAATATGATATAAACCCCATCTTTTTATCCTCGATGGCAACAATACAATACGTGCTTTGCTGCCCCTGCTGTCACTGGGAAAGGACACCGCAAGATTGAACCCAAAGCTAAGCACTTCTCCCATTGCAAGAAAGATCAATCTAGTAGGCCAAACCAAACTAATAATTCAAAGAGACTTGCAAAGATATTTAAATCATGCATAAAAGAATTCAGAGAAGAATCAAATATTGTTCATAGATAATCTTGATCATAAACCCACAATTCATCGGATCTCGACAAACACACCGCAAAAAGAATTACATCGAATAGATATCCAAGAAGATTGAGGAGAACTTTGTATTGCGATCCAAAGAGAGAGAAGAAGCCATTTAGTTAATAATTATGGACCCGAAGGTCTGTGGTAAACTACTCACAACTCATCGGAGAGGCTATGGTGTTGATGTAGAAGCCGTTCGTGATCGATTCCCCCTTCGACGGAGCTTCGAAACAGGCCCCAAGATGGGATCTCACGGGTATAGAAGGTTGCGGCGGTGGAATTAGGGTTTCGTGGTGCTCTCGGATGTTTTCAGGGTATATGAGTATATATAGGACGAAGAAGTATGTCGGTGGAGCTACGAGGGCCCCACGAGGGTGGGGGCGTGCCTACCCCCTGGGTGCGCCCTCCTGCCTCGTGGCCTCCTCGTGGCTTCCCTGGCGTGTACTCTAAGTCTTCTGGGTTGCATTTGTTCCAAAAACGATCCTCACGAAGTTTTCATTCCATTTGGACTCCGTTTGATATTCCTTTTCCGCGAAACACTGAAATAGGCAAAAAAACAACAATTTGCACTGGGCCTTGGGTTAGTAGGTTAGTCTCAAAAATATTATAAAAGTGTATAATAAAGCCCATTAAACATCCAAAACATATAATATAATAGCATGGAACAATCAAAAATTGTAGATACATTGGAGACGTATCAGTGAGCTAGACCTCGAACCACCGCGGGAAGCTGTAGTTCAACCTTGTGAATGGTCGTCGGATTACTTCATGACTCAAGCCGGATTCAAGGAAGAATTTGATATGTACGTGAAAATTGCCAGCTTGACGAACTTCATATCGGATAAGTGCTTGCAATATTCACTACAAAAAAAGACACATCCGTGACATTTTGGGCCGAACGAAACTTTTTTCTGTCATACTTATGACACTACTATGACGATAATTGTGACAAAACCCGGTATCATCATAGATGTGGTGGGGTCCTACTTCTATGAAAAAAATCATGACAGAAAATGGGCTTTTCGTCCTGGGCGGGCCGGAGACGTAGCTGCATGACATTCTTTGGGCCGTCCATGACGGAAAAACCCGTGTTAGAAGCAAGGGCGAGGAAAATGTCGGGGTGTTCTCGGTTACGGTGGGTTGTCGGTGCCGAGCAATGCGTGTTTCTCTCGTACACGCACGCGCGTGGGTGCGAGGCGTTGGGCTCTAACTGAACTCGAGTGAGGCGTTGGGCTCTAACTCAACCCGAGAGATTGCACTGCAGGCTACGCGTTACTGAACCCGAGCGATCGATCGATGGCTGTTAACTAAACCCGATCGAGCGATTCCTTCGCTACTCCTGCTAACTGAAGCCGATCGATGCTGCCACTGCATGAACAGTGAGCGTTGTTGGGAGGTTTGGATGAACAGTTCCTGGTGGGGATGGCTGAACAGGTTCCCGTGTTGTTGCATCTGGATGAACATGACCCCGATCGATTGAGCCAGTTGGGGTTGGATGAACAGGACCCCGTGGAGGGCTGGATGAACAGGATCACCCCATGGAGGGCAGGATGAACAATAGATGGTGGAGGGCTGGATGAACAGTAGTCCGTGGAGGGGTGGTTGAACAGGAGCCCATGGAGAGGGCTGGTTGAACAGTAGCCGATGGAGTAGCGCGCGGTGGAGGCTGAATAGTCGCAGGTGGAGGCAGGAGGAGGTCGACAGTGGATGAACAGTATCCCGTGGAGGCTGGAGGGGGTCGACGGTGGAGATGAACATTATCCCGTGGAGTCCCGTTTTGCGGTACGCCACACCCCTCCCGATGAACAGGACCCCCGTTTCGACCGTAGTGCTCCAACACAAGTCTGTTTCCTCCGTATTGCGATACGCCACACCCCTCCCGATCAACAGGACCCCCGTTTCGACCGTAGCAGGTCCGTTTCCTCCGTTTTGCGATACGCCAGATCCCTCTCGATGAACAAGATCCCGTTTCGAATGTGGCCAATCGAACAGAAGGCCGTTTCCTCCGTTCTGCGGTACGCCAGGCCTTGTTTCCATCGGCTGTTCCGTCCAAGCCCTCCCGATGAACACGACGACGCATTCCGTTCGGACCCAACCGTTTGGCTCCCCATGAACACGACGATGACGCCGTTTCACCGTTCCGACCCAGCCATGTACACGAGCCCTGGCCGTACGTACGCGCAAGTAGGCGTTCGAGACCCCGTCTGTATGTACGTACGTGGCCGTATTTACTTTCTTGCACCCTCGCCGATGTACGTACGTGTACATGCTACGTGCGCGCCTCTGCTACGACACGTGCACCAGTATGTACGTACACGTTCGCGACCAGAATGACAACGCTACGTACGTTTTGACTAGGTGGGTCCCGACTGTTAGGCACTTCCTTGCGTGCGAAGATGTAGCTGGTGGGTCCCAGCAGTCAGGGGGGGCGAATCATTTTTTTTGCCCGGACGCACTTCCTTGCGTGCGAAGATGTAGCTGGTGGGTCCCAGCAGTCAGGGGGATACATTTTTTCGTGAAATACGGTGGCCGGTCCGGTGGGTCCCCGCTGTCAGGTGGAGGAATAATTATTTTGCGCATAATAAGGAGGCACTTCCTTGCTGTGGCCGTGGACCCAGCTGTCAGCCTCTCCACGTATAGTCCACGTCCGATGGAAGCCGTTCCTTGATCATGTTGACCATGCCGCACCAAGAGCACCACGGCGGTGGACGACAACGATGCATAGGAAGGGGATAACGCGAAGCCGGGGAAGTCGCGGCAGTGGATGCCCACGCGTAGAGGAGTACGAGGGTTCACTGGTTCGCTGCGGTGAGAGGCTGTCGTCATCGTAGAATAACAGGGGGTGTGGGTGAGTAGAGGGATGGCCTGGCCAGCACTGGGAATAGTAGGGGGCGGTGAGGCATCCGCGGCAGCACAGCTGGCCACGGGAGGCAAGAGCATGCGGCACGACCGGCGCTGCTTTGGGCGGCTGGAGCAACAAGACCAGAGGTTGAAGAAGCACTACGACCGTTGGATGGACATCGTACGGTCACGGGAGCTAGAATCGTTCATATTGACTAAGTTGACAAAGCACACCATCCCCGTCAACTTAGTAGGCCCACAAATCAGCCTCCCACCAAGGTGGGTCCCAACCAGGAGGGGGAGTATTCATTTTATTTGTGTAATAAGGAGGCACTGTCGGTGGGTTCGAGCTGACAGCGGGGGGAACGTTTTTTCACGCAATACGGTGTCCCATCCGGTGGGTCCCAGTAGTCAGGGAGGAAACATTTTTTTCGCTAAATACGATGGCCCGTCTGATGGGTCCCTGCTGTCAGGTGGAGGAATCATTATTTTCTGCGTAATAAGGAGGCACTTCCTTCCTGCTGTCGTGGACCTAGCTGTCAGCCTCTCCACGTACAGTCCACGTCCGATGGAAGACGTTCCTTGACCATGTTGACCATGCCGCGCCGAGAGCACCAGGGCGGTGGACGACGGCGAGGCCTAGGAAGGGGACGACGTGGAGCCGGGGAAGATGCGACAGTGGAATCCCGCGCGGAGAGGAGTACGAGGGTTCACTGGTTCGGCTACGGTGTGAGGCTGCCGTCGCCGAGGAATAACAGGGGTGTGGGTGAGTAGAGGGATGGCCTGGCCAGCGGTGGGAGTAGTAGGGGCGGTGAGGCCTTAGCGACATCACAGCCGGCCACGGGAGGCAGGAGCACGCAGCACGACCGGCGCTGTTCTGGGCGGCTGGAGCAAGAAGACCAGAAGCTGAAGAAGCACTACGGCCGTTGGATGGATATCATACGGTCACTAGAGCTAGAATCGTTCATGTTGACTAAGTTGACAAAGCACTCTGTCCCCGTCAACTTAGTAGGCCCACAGGTCAGCCTTCGAAACGGTGCGCCCCAGATGTGAGGGGGAGGAATCATTTTTTGGGTGGCTGAAGCAAGAATATCCGAGATTGAAGAAGAAGCACGACATCCGTTGGATGGACATCCAACGGCCACAGCTGCGAGAACCGTGTGTTGTAGACAAAGCCTTGCATACGCGTCAACTTAGTTTTATTAGGGGACGCGTCAACTTAGAAGGCCACAAGTGTGCGGTAGAGAACATATAGCCCATTTGCGATTTGTAAGAATGTACAGCCCATTTTTTAATTCTAACGGAATTTACTACAGCCCATTTACAGTTTGTTAAAAGTACATCCCATTTTCTAGCTAGGACAACCATTAATAATTTCAACCAACCGCTCAAAACAGTATTAAAAAAATTCCCATATTGTTATGGGATCGGAAATATTTTTATTCAAAATTGCTAGTCAGATTAAATATAATTTCAAAATAAAGTTGTATTACGCTAAAATCCAATGAAATATTGCGCGTGCAACAAGTAATGAAATTAAAATGTTCAAATTCCGAAAATGATATATATTTTAAACTAATTACGCATTTGGTGCATTTTTTTATAGTTACTGCCCAGTTATTATAATTACATCCCATTTATTATTTCTTAAAGTCCATTTTCTTGTTAAGCCTAATGCGTACCTCCTAGGAAAGTTTGCAGCCCAGCGGGGCGGAGAATTACAAGTTGACCCGGATATTGTGTACAACTATCGGCCCAGTTGCATTGCTAATGTTGAAAAAAGGTCTGTGTAGTACAGTACAACCTAACATGGCTACTCAGCCCACATCCAGCGACGCCGGAAAGGCCCAAACAAGGCCTCTGTACAACTTTTTGAAGTCACTGAGCTCAATTAATAACTTAAGAAAAAAGTTAGATTACCGTGGAACCTAATTAAAAGCTGTACAACCACTTGTGCGTGTGTGCGTGTGTGCGTGCGTGTGTGTGTGTGTGTGTGTGTGTGTGTGAGAGAGAGAGAGACCCATTGGTCGATGCTCGTAAATACATCATTCAGCCATATGCATTGTGGATGCTTAGTAAAAACTTATATAGTTGACACAATCATATAGAACATCATAGCACACTGAACTTGCATACAAAAATTTCACGCAGGCGGCACAATCAGGATGGAAGCAGTGGATTGCTACGGGTAGGGCTATGTTGAAACCAACGAACTCGTACATAACGGTTCATCGTCTTTATCAATGACAGGGAAATATCTTGAATGTTGTGCAAAGAAAACAGACAGACAACACAAGAAGTTCTGCTAGCACATTAAGTTGACGTACAACCCTTTCTAAAAAAAGTTCAGGTACAAAATTAGAACAGGTCACAATCAAATGTACTAGCACATCAGTGCTTCACACCCATAGCTCGGATTTAACTAGTATCTGACAAGATTCAGTTGTTGCCTCAAATTAGAGCACATCCAGGCAGCCAACCCTGCCTCTTCTCCCAAAGAAGCAGTGGCCTCCGCTGCACGATGGAGTAGGCCCTGTGCCATCCATCATTCCGAGCAACACAGGGAAAGTATGATGTTGACTCCTGTAATGGACGTCGTCGACGGACCCTGGCACCAGCGTCGGCGGCAGGACTTTGATTGATGGATTGACCACTTCTTCGGCATGCACGAACACTCGATACAGGTACATCCCTAACATGGTCCGCGACGGCCTTGGTGGCGACGAAAAGTACAACCCCGGTTCCTGCACCGGTATCTCAACACCAATCGCCTTCGGTATGGTCGACGACTTCTTCACCCATGCCATAACCGTCAGAGCCCGGCTGTCTGGAGGAACAAACATACTTACGAGCTCACCTCCAAGGTCGTTGATAAGCTCATTCATGGACTCGCTGTTCCAAGCGCGTCGAGGCATGCCGTGGAAGGTAAGCTTTGTTAAAAACTCAAGCTCAGAGGGCACGGAGCCCCATCCTGGGTGCCACCGATCAAAGCTCACCTGCGCGCCATCGCAGAACAAACGCCGGGAAGATTCAAAGACACGACTGCAGTCGAAAGTTGTCCGGAACCTGACGAAGAAATCAGCCGGTGGTGGACAGACTTCGACGAGCAAGTCACTTATTTGGATGCCGTGCGCAATGCCAAGGGCTTTGACAAGATCGTCCGGCGAGACGGGAGGCCGGTCACCATTGATGGTTACCATCAGCACTTTGCTGGCAAATTGGTCATCAAGCACCGCCATGCCATTATTGAGCGACAGCACGCAGCGACCGAAGGCAGGACGGACCTCAGGATCTCCGGCTCGGAGATCCGCATTGACCTGCGACTTGATAGTGAGCTTGAGTACATGGAGTACAGGAGGGGGATTTGGGGGAACTGGAGTAGGAATCGAGATTCCAGAGGCGGGGGAGGGGTGGGAGATTGGGGGATGAAAAGGTAGCTTGAATTTCAAACACACGCCCATATGCTCTCGGCGCGCATGTGCACGAAAACACCGGTGGCACCCACATGTCGGCCTAAGAGTCCTTATTCTTTCTTTTTTGGAGAGCCCGACCTTTTTTGAGGATCTTTTGAGAGCCCGGCCTTAGAGTCATAATTGACAGGTTTGGCATTGCGTTACTACTCGGCCCATATTCAACGACACCTAACTGGCCCAAACAAGTGTACATCATCGAAAAGACACTGAGCTCAAATTATATAACTTGAAAAAAGGAGATACACTCTGAACACTGGAGAATGGTGATGCCCTCATTTGTCCACCAGTAGTTCGAGACAATAAGCAGTTCAAAACAACGATATATACAACATTCAAACACTGACTAGTGACTACTACTGACATTAACAGCAAGACATGATAGTTCATAAGAAGTCTTGCTACACCACCAAAACGCACCCATCTGCAGCGCTCAGACTCGCGTGATCCAGACGAGAATGACATTCTAAATAGAGCCAACTATTACATAGTAAGAGTGACATAGACGAGGATGAACAAATGACAAGGAATATGCATAACAAAAGAAAGAACTACCCATCCAGAACAAGCAGCAAAGACAACAAAGTCATTCGAAGAGATGATCCAACACCATCATAATTTACAGCCTCACTTCAGCGACCAATGATCCGGAGACACGAGTACTCCACCCTTTCGATGCAACGACCCAATTACCTATCAACCTGAAGGCTTGAACCACATCACTGCCTGTCGTAATTGAGACATCCAAGGATCAAAGTTAATCCGGATGCCTTTGTCATTCTCACCTTCTTTTGGCTGTAGGCTGTATCATTGACAATCAGGGGAGTTTGCTCCCGAACTCCTAGGGCTCGCCGTGTAGACACAGTTTTCCATAGCAAAGAGAGCCTCTCTGCCATCAAGGTCCTTGCCAACGGTGATCTCCTGGTTAATCGGATAATTGTGTCCGAGAAACAGAGAGTGTGAACCAAGGCTGTTTACCCGCCTCCAACTAAAAAATCCTAAAGGCCCCAACAAGCTGGTATCCTGCTCATAGACGTAACAGCCACTGTTCAGATACTCATGTATTTCATGGTGCTTCTATACAGTGGGGTTTTTGCAATGTAACTTTTCCGGCTCATGTGTCCGAATGATCATCAGTCTTTTGCCGTCGTCTGATTGATCGAGGAACCAGTTGTGCTTCCCTGTTTTTGGCCAAGGTGGTGTGATTACAAAGGTCAATAACGGTAGGGACACTGCATCATATCAAAAAGGACAAGCATTGTTAATGTAAGATCAGCATTGTTCAGAGTATGAGTAGGATAATGCAAGAAACAGCATTGATATGTCCTTGTTGGAGCTGGGAGGAAAATACAGGAAAATGTATACTGGGTTCAAAAATATAGAAGTGACATGCATGGTTATACTCACGTTATCTCACAATCGATTCTTTATAGGAAACTACCATGTCATGCATGTTATGGAATCATGTTCTGTCCTCACAAAAAAATTCTTCAAGGTAACAAACATACCATGCATTATTATATACTCGTGTTATGTGGGCAATTTTTTATGAGGATATTATTCTAGCCATTGATTGCTGAAGGGCGAATATAGGTATGTACACATGGTAAGCATTATAGGATTTCACTACTTCCAAATATAGAGTTCTCCATATGCACATTTACTTCCCTAATGTATGGTCAGATGAAAGCAACAGTGGGGTGCATGTTTCTACATCATGAAAATGAGGAAACTAACATGGCCATTGATACACACTCATATTTAGTAGTAGTATATATATTACTGTAAAATAAGGAGAATATCCATATATTCCTAACCGTTTAATTATTCAGGGGTACAAATTGGCTGTAATGACATGATCACAATCACATGAATTAACTCATTCCAAATATAGCTGATTTACGACATCTCTAATACATTGCTTCTGCTCAAACAGGGATATGCAATCATCACAAAAAGTTCAAACAGTGTCATGGCGTCATCATTAACATGAGACGGAAACAACTTACACACGTCGTCCCAGCAATATGTTGTGCCATCTGCTTTGTCGATCGTGTAGATGATGCCATTGTGTCCAGTAGCATCACAGCAGTGTGTATCAGCTTTGACGATGATCCACTGCGAGCTGAGTTGTCTCTAGCTAAAGAAGGCACCGGCATAAAGATAGGCGAGTCCACAGTCGAACAAGGCAATTAGCTTGAAGTCTGCATAATTCGCATGTCGTGTGGGCACTTGGAAGATTACAATCTTCTGCAAAACAATGTCCGTCCAACTGACGTGGTAATCTAGATGACTAGAACCGCGATGGTAAAACTCTATATAATCCAACGGAGGAAGGATAATCTCATGGGAGGTCTGGAAGTTCACGAGCACCAACTTTTTACCGTCTTCTCTGAAGGGCAACCATCCAGTGGGAGTTCATGCCGACCCAGTACATACCTGCCAAGAAGTTTCGGGCGATGGTGATCGGATCGAAGTCGAGGGAAATGATGTACGACGAAGCACTACATACCTGCAAAGAAGTTTCGGCTAATGGAGATCGGATTGAAGTCGAGGGGCATCCTGTACGCCTCCGTATCATGGTGAGCCAATCTCGCAAGACCAGATAGCAGCAAGCAGGATGTCTTGAAAAGCCTTGGCCTTGCTTCGATGATGGTCGTGTGCATGCCCCTCGAGCATGCAGCCAGCCGCAAGGTGCTCAACATATCCATACACGAACAACAGAGGTCGAGGACGTCACTAGGGAGATTGCTCCAATCGCGGCTCATATGGATCCTGCATGGTTCGCGTTCAACCATGGTGGAGTTTGGAAGGTGGGGTTTTGGGAAGCTTGATTTACGGGGGAGAAGGCTGTCGGTGCTGGAGCGGCTAGCGAGGGAATAGTGGTACTGGGGGAGGCGAGCGAGGCGAGGGTATGCGGGGGCACAGTGAGATAATGAAGAGCGACCTCTGGATCTCCGGCGAGACGGAGATGGAGATGGAGTGGTGCTAGGGGAGAGGGAGACGAGGCGAGGCCTGCTATACAGCGGCGGTGATAGTGACTGCACAGTGCACAAGGTGAGGCTGACTTTGGTAACCCGGACACGCCGCCTGGACTGGTGTCACCTCGGGCGTAGGGTCTTGTCACTTCACTGTGAGGACCGGATGAATAATAGTATTTTGACCATCAAGTGTACCATAGTTGTACTACTACTACTAGTAGGAGTAGTAGGAACATGAGTAGTAATCCCGTGCTAGCATGCCATTAGGGTTCACTTCATCCTCCAGGTATCATCCATATTGCGAGCAGAACCAAATTCTCGTTTGCATAGGTCCCACCTGTCAGGAGGGGTGCAGAAATAAAAAGGAATCATAAAATATCTCGCCACGGTGATTCAAAAGAGTGACCTCAACTAGCAAGTGGCACATGTAGCGCTGGAAGGATGGACATGTACAGGGACAGGCCCCACTCCACAGCCTACCCGCGTAGCCTTTTCGTTTAGTCTACCTAGCCGTCTAATCAACTGCCTGCAGGCCACTTCTACCATTTACTTCTCCATCAGGAACCGATTTTCCTTGGCTTCTTCACTACTCCTTGATCTTCATTTGCATCCAAACCACACTGCATTCACATTGTTTTAACCTCTTCACATCCTCCTGGAGTAATACCGAAGCCCCTATAAATAATCATCTTCTTTAGTTAGACTAGCCATCTAATCCTAATTCTCCAAACCATAGCCCTCCGGTCCAGCGGTTCCAAATTGCGAAAGAGATCGAGATGCAGGTTTTTAGCGTCCAATATGTCCTCGTCGGAGGCTCGTTGAGCATAGTTGCCACAGTCACCGACCACCCAAGGGGTGTTCGAAAGTGGATCAACAATGTATCCAACTCCCTCCAAAAGGTGGAGATGAATGTCATCGGTCTCGACGCAGAGTACACGAATCGTGCCACTAGGAAGATCCAACGCGCCGCCGTCCTTCAGCTGTGCCTCAAAGATGATGTTTTGGTGTACCACATCATACACGCGCCCTCCATACCAGGTGAGCTTCACGATTTCTTGTCTCGGGACGACATATACTTCTGTGGGGCAGCCATCATAGGGGACAAATAGAAGTTGGAGTCGTACAACCTTGATTTGAAAAGCATCGCTGACCTACAAACTAGAATAAAAATTAATGTAGAAGATTGTGATAAACCGACACCATCCCTATTAGACGTAGCAAATTTTGTGCTAGGAACAAATCTTCAGAAGGGTGATGAGACGCTGGCATTAAGGTCGTCTGGATGGGAGAATTATCCCTTGACATACAAGCAGATAAAATATGCTGCCCTCGATGCCCGTGTGAGTTTCGAGATAGCTGCAAGGTCCAGAGAGCTTGTTGCGAAGCCGTCTCCCACAGAAAATGAGAACAAGAAGAAGAAGAAGAAGAAGAAGAAGAAGAAGATGCTGCACCTGCAACAGGGCATTATGGATGGATGAACTATTTCCTCTCTTGTAAAAAAATATTCCCTCTCTATGTATATTGATATAGATGGACTATTTCGATGGTGTGCATGTCTTTGGAACAAGTAGTAGCGTGGGTCCGCTTGACTATAAGGAACTATTTATCCACCTAGCTTTCTCTACTACTCCTTACAGTGATCGGTATGCAATGCATGTGTCCGTAGACATGACAGCTTGTCCATGGAAGTTCAACTACGGCGACCATCACGTTTCATGCACTGCCACTCGCGATTCCCACGACGCCGCTCCAACCCAGGACACCACGTCCCCAGATGTGTGCCTCACCCCTCTCGACCGCACCGCCCCTCTTCCTTTGTGTGCATGACATGTGGGCCACCATAAATGCGGCGATCATCAAGTTTCTACCACAGCCACACGCGATTCCCACGATGCCGCACGAACCCATGACACCACACGTCCCGCACCATCGAATTTTCATCCAGCGCCTGTGACACATTTCGTCCCGGGCATCAATCCTCAGCTGGAGTACTTCTGTACTACATGTAGTACCCGCCGGTGTGGCCATCTATGCCTCGTAACGCCCTGACGCCCAGCTGTGGCACCCTCGCCACGGCCACGCCACCACCGCTCGGTTCATCTCGAACGAGTGAGTCGTGAACCACACCACCACCATGAGAATGACATGTGGGCTAGCCGCATTTAAGGTCCGCATGTCATTGACTCATAGGCCGGGCACTAAGCCATTGAAGTTCGGTCCCGTGGGCCCCGAGAGGGAAATGTAACTCCTGCGGCAGGCCTTGTGGTGCTCCCATAGTATGAGCTCGTGCCAAACCCGGAATTTGTTTCTTACTACTACCAACTACTAGTAAGGTACACATGCATTGCACGCGTGAGATTCTGGTGGTTTGTGCATTATGCTTCTACATGTGGAGTCTTCTAGATTCTACATGTGGCAGAATCTGGTGAAATGTAGATGATATCCAAAGGCCAGTAGTGCTCAGATTTTCCATCTTTGCACCGTCGGATTGGCTTCATCCAACGACCAACTTTCAAAGTTATGGTTTGGTTTGCAGCCTAAGGTTGCCACTCCTAAGCTTAAGCGTGCCACATGTGTGTTTGGTTGCGTTCCCGTCTCAGCATAGTTGTTCCCTCTTCATGCATGCTCAACTCAACACCCCTCTTCATGTATGCTGTCTTCATGCATGCTTCTAGTGTATTTGTGCTAATCTAGTGTGGACTCATGCACCCTCCATACACTCTACCAAACACCAAAAAATGGGTCGAGAAGGGAACTCTTGGGATCATGCACCCTTCATAACCCTACCAAACACACCAGGCATGTGTTTGGTTCATTGCTACACTTGTGGCTTGCCACACTTTTCTAGCTACATGGTCCACATGTCATAGACTCAACTTCTTGCCAAATCTTGCCGCACTTGTGGTGGCCATTTTGTTAGCCACATTTTTTGTGGCAGACACACTTTGCCTAAGCTTAGTTGGGGCAAAGTTAGTCATGAATGAAGTTCAACCATGGAGTCTTCTAGATTCTACATGTGGCAGAATCTGGTGGAATGTAGATGATATCGAACGTCCAGTAGTGTTTGGACTTGCCATCTTTGTACGGTCGGATTGGCTTCATCCAACGACCAACTTTCAAAGTTATTCACACACCATATAGGGTGTATAGATATAGATGTGCCGGCCCGTTGCAATGGATGCAAAGTATATCTGTTTAGTGGAGTGCACTCTAAACACATTATCTATTTTTTTCTAACCTTTCGTAGCCATGCAACCAAGCCACATAAGCTTCATGGGTGCCCCCCAAATCATATTATTCATACTACATTGACAGAAAAAAGATAAATCACCCAAAACAAGATCTTCCCGTTTTTTGTTACTACGATGTTGTGCCGTGCACGTTCCTACTAGTTGTATAGTGGTAGTACTGGTTGAATAGTACAAACTTGGTACTAGTACGAGTAGAGTAGTACAGAATGCTCCTACTCTATCAACGAGCCCCATCTGACACCAAATTTCTTGGCTTCCGTGCTACAGCTAGATCTTCCCCTCGTTTTTGTTTTCCAGCTGGTGGCGGGCGGGGTGCGGTTTGCCAATAGTCAGTTTGCTCAACGACGGTCCCACATGAAAGTGAAAATGCTAGGTAACACGCCTTCCCTAAGCTATGTGTCGTGCCGGACGAGCCGTGGAGTACTCCCTATTCTCGGGCGTGTGTGGGGGGAGTGCGACGCGAACGCGGCATGCCTTTTCCTTTTACTAGCAATATGCCCGTGCGTTGCGACGGATGCAAAGTAGTAGAATAGTAGTACTTGTTCACAAACTTGAAAGAAATCACTCTTGTTTTGATATACTCCTAATATATTACTCCCTCCGTTCCTAAATATTTGACATTTTAGAGATTTAAATGGACTATCACATATGGATTATATAGACATATTTTAAGTGTAGATTCACTCATTTTGCTTCGTATGTAGTCACTTATTGAAATCTCTAGAAAGACAAATATTTTGGAACGGAGGGAGTACTTTTCACTCAAAATATATTTCTCAGGCTGTTTTGATGAGGTGAGGGAGGGATGTGGCTGCTTTTAAGTTAATAAGGGATTTTCTGCAAATTGGAGCAGAGAAGTGAACTATTGTTGCAAAAATGCCAGAACTTACCTCACAGCCGTTAGATGCAGATCTAATGGTCAAAAACGACGGATGGCAGACACGCCACCATCACCAACCGAGTCTTTTATAGGAGTACATATATATATATATTTCTGAGGCTGATTTGATGAGGTGATGGAGGGATGTGGTTGCTTTCAAGATAATAAGGGGTTTTCTGCAAATTGGAGCAGAGAAGTGGGCTATTGTTGCAAAAATGGCACAACTTACCTCACAGCCGTTAGATGCATATATATATATATATATATATATATATATATATATATATATATATATATATATATATATATATATATACATGAGAATAATATTCTCATAACACTTCCGAACTACTTTGTTTTACTACATTGGAATGCTATGCGCACTGCACAGATACTGCAACAGAACCTCATGTTTGAAAAAACTGTACGTGTTATTTTTTCGGTACCTTTTTTGCTCTAGTTTTTTAACCGTGTATAGGAATTATGCATGTAATATACCGTTGAGAAGCTATGGAGTATAAGCAACTTCGCCATATTGAATACTTTTCAAAATTCATCATAGTTTATGAGCAGTTTCGAAAATCGTGTGGCTCACAACGAATGGCAGCGAGCGTTTTATTGCGTTTTTTTCTAAACCGCTCGTCGGAATGAAACGTATGATACACCATTGGAAAGGTAACATCGGCGCACATATTTTTCATATCTATTATTTTTTCTAATTCGCTACGGTTTAAGAGCAGTTTTGAATTTACTAAATCGAGAAATTGTGTTTTTCGAAATTTTTCAAATTTTTGGTACTATTTTCAGTCCAGTTTTCTAACCGTTTGTCGAAACAAGGCGTGTAATATACCGTTAGAAAGCTACGAACGAGGCACAACTTTCATATGTTGAAATGTTTTTGAGATTCCTTGCGGTTTTTAGTTAAATTTGAAAATTGTGTGGCTGACTACGAAGGGCAGTGGCCGTTTTTCGTGAAATTTTTACAAAACGTTGGTCGAAATGATCCAAATGATACACCGTTGGAAAGATATCGTCGAGATGCTACTTTTTCATGTAGAACACCCCCTCTAATTCATTACGGTTTAAGAGCAGTTTTGAAATTACAAAAAGCGGAAACTCTGTTTTTCGCGACACCCAAATCAACGCGTTTTTTGCGCTTCCGAACTGCATGTTACTGCAACACAGAGATGAGCGAACTGCATGTTTGAAAAAACTGTACGTGTTATTTTTCGGTACCTTTTTTGCTCTAATGGTCGGAGAAGTGGCCTATTGTTGCAAAAATGCCACAACTTACCTCATAGCCGTTAGATGCAGATCTAATGGTCAGAAACGATGGATGGCAGACACACCGCCATCACCAACTGAGTCTTTTATAGGAGTAGGAGTAGAGAGACATGCATAAATTGTAACATTTTGCTTTTTCTCCTTGGCATGATCGATAGATAGAAATAATGAGTGGAAACGCTCGGGTGGGGCTATTTTCGCCAGATAAGCAGGGTACGTAGTAGCTAGGTTGGCGCATCGTCAGTTTGGTCATATGCGTTCCGACATGTTCTAGTGTTTCTAGCAAGATGCCCGTGCGTTGCACGAAGTTGATGGAAAAGGTAAGCACAACTTATAAATTAACGGATGGAGTACTAGTTACAGTGATGCATATAATTAAGCAAAGGGATCACACATGTCGGTATTGACTGGAACGAGAATGCAACATCACAATAAGAATTAAGGCCACGATGATGATGCGATCGTAGTGGTGGTTACAGAAGGCAAGAAGAAAGATGCATCCGTCAACGTACGACCTCCTCCTCCTCAACTTAGTGCGTCGGGCCACCGACCGGCGGTTAAGGAGCGGCGGATTTTGCGGCGAGGTCGAGGTGCTTCTCAGCAAAGGCATCCAAGGCTTCCAACCGGTTGAGGAAGGCCAACGCCTTAGCGTCCTCACTGGCCTTGTAGATACCTATGTACACGATTTGCTCGTACACGTGGATGTGTAGGTCGACGAATTCTTGCAGGGCGAGGCGCCTCGCGGCGAGCGCGACCTCTAGGTGGACATTCTTCGTAGGGTCGGCAGGCAGTCGCAGGGCCACCAGTGCTTCAAAGAGGTTCCGGCCATGGAGGCCGATTAGGGTGGCAGGCAATGAGGAGCCCGGGCGCGCGGGCTGGAGGAGTACGGCGATGTCGTCCGTGAGCTTCTTGAGGACGGTAAACTTGTTGGTGGTGGCAACGATCATCTGGTCCAATTGAGAGTCGTAGTTGGCGTCGATGGCGGCCATCCAGCAGCCGGTCTCCAACACCGTCTGGAGACGATCCTCGGCGCCATGCCACAGGCCGACGTCGTGGACCATCTGGCATAGCCGCTGGCCGCTCGCGCTGATGGGCCTCGAACCCCTCGTTGGTTACCCCAAGTGGAAGGTGTAAGATGCAGTATGTAGAAGTGTTTTCCCTTAGCAAAGATGCCAAGGATCGAATCCCCAGAGACTCCTAGGTTCAACAAGTAGGTGTCAACTGCTAACGGCGCAAATTAGCAATCAACGTGGACCTGCACACAGATACAAATAACTTTGCTCCCAACGAGTACAGAGAGGTTGTCAATCCCTCCGGCCTTGTAGTTCACAAAGGATTAAAAGCAATGATAGTAGTGATAGATAATGTTTTGCAATAGTAAATGAAAGCGAAAAGTAAATAGCGGATGTGATCAATGATGGTAATATGGACCGGAGTCTCATGATGTTCACTAGTGATGTCTCTCTCCCAAAAGACGATAAAACAGCTATGTGAGGTAAACAAATTACAGCTGGGCAATTGACAGGACCACGAACGCAAACCAATGCTGATTACATTGCAAGAAAGGTTGAGGTTCAAAGCATGGGCGGTACGCCAAAATAAGTAGACCGAAATCCATCAATATCTACTACTAATCATCCACCTTGAGATATCTATCCAGAACATCTCGCTGGTATTAAGTTGCGAGTCCCACCCATAGTGTAAACTCAATGCAACAGACAATTGCATTAAAAGAACTTTGCGTAAAGTAAACAATCCTTGCACCCGCGGGCACAAGCACCGTTGTTTTCCCCCTTGTGGCAACAGCACATCCCCTAGACTCATGTTTCTGTCACTCAAGCTAGTCATCGAGGGGCATGAACCCACAATCGAGCATAACGTTCCCTCTTGGAGTCACTACGTATTACTTGGCCAAATCAATAAATAACAACAGAGAACATGGAAGAATTACTTATGAACATAAATTTAAAAGAGGTAGATCAAATATATTACTCAAGATCAATCTGAACATAATCCCATAATCCATCGGATCCCAGCAAACTCAACATAGCAACAGCATAATGATTACATATGTGCCTCGATCATGTAGGGCAGCTCACGAGGACTAACTAGGGAAGCACAAGAACGGGAGGAGAACATCACATAGCTACTGGTCATGGACTCATGGTCCAAGGGAGACTATTCACGAGTCATTCGGGTGGCGTCCATGGTGGTGGAGAAGCTCCCGGTGGTGATCCTCCCCTCCGGCAGGGTGCCGGGAATAATTCTCCTGGTGCTCCCGATCTTGGAAGCGGAGGCGGCGGCGGAACAGAGATGGGATCGCGAAAAGAGTTCCTGTTCTGAGGGTTTCGGAGGACGCTTTAAATATATGCCAAAGGGGAGCATCGGGGAAGCTTCGGGGGGCCCAGGCTCCCCCCCCGGCGCGGCCCCGGGGGGGGGGGGGGGGGGGCGCCGCCAGGGCGCCTGGAGCCCTGGTGGCCCCCCAGCTGCCCTTCGGACGCACGGTAGTTTCCAGAATGCTGATTTTTTATATACTTTTTCTGGATTTTTCCTGGCAGTTCTCGTAACGTGAAAACCTGAAATACAAAAACAGCCGAAAACAGAAACTGGCACTGGGGTGCACTGGATTAGTAAGTTAGTCCAAACATGATCAAAAGTGTATGGAAGTGTATGAATATCATAGCAATATCACCCAAAAGTGGCATGGAGCAAGCAGAAGTTATAGATACGTTTTGGACGTATCAACATCCCCAAGCTTAATTATTGCTCGTCCTCGAGTAGGTAAATGATAACAAGAATAATTTCTGTGGTGACATGCTATTAACCATATAGGACTTTTTCATAGTCATATGACAAAAGCTTACTGAGACAATGATTCTATAGTAATTAAGTTGCCTCATGAGAAAATCACAAATGACTTAAAGTTTTACAACATGACATTGAAGCATCAAATAGATTTGCAATGAACATGATGTGCAAATATGATAAAGTGATATCTAGCTTGCCCCCTTTAGTGAAGCAAAACATAAATGCAGGGGCACCTTCAAGGTTTAGGTGATGACTAGATACAATGATTTCAAAATAAACGATATCACAATCATGCAAAAGACAATGCTACTTTGGGACAATGCACATTACACTTAGAATGACAATCATGCTCTCAGTAGTTGGTGCTTGAAGAAAGAAGGTGGAGACTCAACATAAAAGTAAAAGAATGGTTATGTGCTAGACTTTTTTATTTTGAAAACATGGAAGCAATTTTGTCAACGGTAGTAGTACTTCATATGTGTCATGCATAAGACCTCCTATAAGTTGCAAGCCTCATGCATCGAATACCAATAGTGCTCGCACCTTGTCCTAATTAGCTCAGATTTCTATGGGTTATCATTGCATTACATATGTTTCAACCAAGTGTCACAAAGGGGTACCTCTATGCCACCTGTACAAAGGTCCAAGGAGATAAATCGCATTTGATTTCTCGTTTTTGATAGATCTCAACTTGAGGACATCCATACCGGGACAACATAGAAAATAGATGATGGACTCCTCTTTAATGCATAAGCATATTTTCATAAGAGATTGAGGATTAAGTCCAAGCTAAAACTTCCACCATGATGCATGGCTTTGGTTGGCGGCCCAATGTTCTTCTCTAACAATATGCATATTCATTCAACCCACGGCAAATCACCCTTACTTCAGACAAGACGAACATGCATAGCAACTCACATGATATTCAACAAAAGTGTGACAGTTGATGGCGTCCCCAGAAACATGGTTACCGCTCAGCAAGCAACTTATAAGAAATAAGATACATAGGCAACATATTCTTTACCACAATAGTTTTTAAGCTACTTTCTCATGAGCTATGTATTGCAAGGTTAGTTTGCTTAGTACAGGTGGAGGTTAGCAAAAGACTGGGAGCGACCAACTAAGAGAGCAAATGACGGTCATAATCAAGCAGAGAGACAAAGCAATATTGAATCAGGCATGGTAGTTTTATCGCTACTCAGAAATAAAAGATCATCAAGGCTTGACAGACTTTCTTTACAGTCTTAAATATGCGTGAGCATACGCCAAGTCAATCAAAACAAATTATCGAAGGAAGATATTACTGAACCATACCACATCATAGGAAAACAAATCATGTTGGTATTCCAATAACACATTGGGAACCCCCCCAGCTATTTGAGACTAACCATAAGAAAACATGAACTACTAAGCGCCATTATGCACGTAGCATCTTTATCATAGACATATTAACCAATGCAACGGAAGCAAACTCTCTTAATAAGGTGAGCATGATAATTAAAGAGAGTTCAAGCAACCAACTAAACAAAAGCTCTTTGAAAAGATAAGCATGAATACTAAGAGCAAAGCATGATAGTAGCTATTAAAAGACAAAGAACACACACAGCAAAGATAGACATGAAAATTCTATGTTATGTTCTCGGTAGAAGTGGAGCGTGTTTCTCTCCCACATAAAGAATGCTGAGTTCCGACTCGTTAGGAAAAACTAAAAAGAAAACTAAAAGCAAGACACTCCAAGCATAGCACATAACACATGAAGTGATAAAAATATAGCGAAACGAAAGACGAACTGATAATGTTGATGGAGAAGGGGATGCACGGGGGCATCCCCAAGCTTAGACGCTTGAGTCTCCTTGAATATTTCTTGGGGTGCACGGGGGCATCCCCATGCTTGAGCGCTTGACACTCCTGAATCTTTTTATCATCTTCCCTCGCACACTTGAAAACTCCCTTCATACATAACTCATCATAATCTGATTAGCGAGGGTAGTACCCTTAATAAAATAATTATACCTTGCTGGAAATAAAGATATTCTTGAAGTTCTACTGTTTCTCAAGATTTCCAAAAGGTTTTTGCAAAGAAAAAGCAAGCTCTTGATTTGCAAAATGAAGGAAAGGCAAAACAGGACAGAATCTATGAAGAACAGAGCAGCAGGTAGTAATCGATTTGTTCGGGGCACTTCTGCAACTCAAATCAAAAAACTCAGCACAGACGCACGAAAGAAAATTATATAGAGAACGCTGTCGAAAAAATTCAGACCAAAAAGATGATCTGGTGATTTTATACGAATTTTTCTATCCAAGGACAGAATCTGTTTCCTGGACAGCACCTCACAACTTTTGAACTTTCTAGCAATCAGAGGCTATACTTGGCACAAATATGAAAAGCAAAGATACAATGATGATGCTACAGCAGTAAACAACATCAAGACACAACAAAAGCAAAAAAATTATTCATGTGGGCTGCCTCCCAAAAGCGCTTTCTTTTATGCCTTTAAGCTAGGCATAATGCATAGAGGAATCAATAATCATCATAATAATCGGAGTTATAAATTGATTCATAAGGTTCCTCAACAAGTTCACTCTTGTTCCTTCTAGGAAAGGGGTACACAAGAGGATTTGTCCCTTACCTATATCTATGAAGCCTTTTACCGCTCGGAGGAAGTCCCGTCCAAGCACTATATTTCCTTGGTTTGGCTTCATGATGAAGAAATCAATCATTGCAATCCCTTTAAGGAATTTAACTGGCACGTCTTTTATTCTTCCCTGGATTTCAGAAATATCTCCATTAGTGTGTTCATGATAAGATGGTAGTATATCCATGTTAAATTTTAAAGAATCATGAACAGTTTTTGGCATAGTAGAAACCATAGATCCAATATCACAATAAGCAAGGAAGTCTTGATTTGAGATGCTAATCCTGACAAGAGGCTCCCAGTCATTATCTATTTCCAAAATATCTCTCTTATTGGGTTTGGGTTTCTCTACCTTCATTAAGTCCAGAGCATCCATTCTCTTTTCAATAGTAGCAAGTCTATCTATGACAGCATCAAGATTATGATCATAAACAAAGTAACTAGATAGACCATGTATAATTTCAAGAGCTCTAGCTTCATCACACTCTAGGAAATCTCCCTCGGCTATAATGTCAAAAGAGTGTTTACACCATTTAAAAAGACCCTGGTAAAAATTCCTAAGCAAAATTTTTATAGGTATCCAAGGCATAATTCTCCTATGTGCATCAGAAATTCGGTCCCATGCCTTCTTCATATTTTCTCCATCCCTTTGATGGAAATCTAGAACTTCTGATTCCCTCAAGGCACCAAATCCTAACATGTTTAGCTAAACAGAAAGGACTACTAACAGAAAGGTAAATAATTTTTTGTGATTTTTGATAAAAGATACTAAAGCAAAAACTGAAAGGTAAACTAACAAGACTAAAAAGCAAAGGTAAAAGATAGCATGCAACTCCCCTATCCTGAAGAGTGGAGTCCCCGGCAACGGCGCCAGAAAATACTCCTTGATGGGCCTCGAACCCCTCGTTGGTTACCCCAAGTGGAAGGTGTAAGATGCAGTATGTAGAAGTGTTTTCCCTTAGCAAAGATGCCAAGGATCGAATCCCCGGAGACTCCTAGGTTCAACAAGTAGGTGTCAACTGCTAACGGCGCAAATTAGCAATCAACGTGGACCTGCACACAGATACAAATAACTTTGCTCCCAACGAGTACAGAGAGGTTGTCAATCCCTCCGGCCTTGTAGTTCACAAAGGATTAAAAGCAATGATAGTAGTGATAGATAATGTTTTGCAATAGTAAATAAAAACGAAAAGTAAATAGCGGATGTGATCAATGATAGTAATATGGACCGGAGTCTCATGATGTTCACTAGTGATGTCTCTCTCCCAAAAGACGATAAAACAACTATGTGAGGTAAACAAATTACGGCTGGGCAATTGACAGGACCACAAACGCAAACCAATGCTGATTACATTGCAAGAAAGGTTGAGGTTCAAAGCATGGGCGGTACGCCAAAATAAGTAGACCGAAATCCATCAATATCTACTACTAATCATCCACCTTGAGATATCTATCCAGAACATCTCGCTGGTATTAAGTTGTGAGTCCCACCCATAGTGTAAACTCAATGCAACAGACAACTGCATTAAAAGCACTTTGCGTAAAGTAAACAATCCTTGCACCCGCGGGCACAAGCACCGTTGTTTTCCCCCTTGTGGCAACAGCACATCCCCTAGACTCATGTTTCTGTCACTCAAGCTAGTCATCGAGGGGCATGAACCCACAATCGAGCATAACGTTCCCTCTTGGAGTCACTACGTATTACTTGGCCAAAGTAATAAATAACAACGGAGAACATGCAAGAATTACTTATGAACATAAATATAAAAGAGGTAGAACAAATATATTACTCAAGATCAATCTGAACATAATCCCATAATCCATCGGATCCCAGCAAACTCAACATAGCAACAGCATAAGGATTACATATGTGCCTCGATCATGTAGGGCAGCTCACGAGGACTAATTAGTGAAGCACAAGAACGGGAGGAGAACATCACATAGCTACTGGTCATGGACTCATGGTCCAAGGGAGACTACTCACGAGTCATCCGGGAGGCGTCCATGGTGGTGGAGAAGCTCCCGGTGGTGATCCTCCCCTCCGGCAGGGTGCCGATAAGAGTTCTCCTGGTGCTCCCGATCTTGGAAGCAGCGGCGGTGGTGGAACAGAGATGGGATCGCGAAAAGAGTTCCTGTTCTGAGGGTTTCGGAGGACGCTTTAAATATATGCCAAAGGGGAGCATAGGGGAAGCTTCGGGGGGCCCAGGCGCCCCCCCGGCGCGGCCCAGGGGGGGGGGGGCGCCGCCAGGGCGCCTGGAGCCCTGGTGCCCCCCCCCGGCTGCCCTTCGGACGCACGGTAGTTTCCGGAACGCTGATTTTTTATATAATTTTTCTGGATTTTTCCTGGCAGTTCTCGTAACGTGAAAACCTGAAATACAAAAACAGCCGAAAACAGAAACTGGCACTGGGGTGCACTGGATTAGTAAGTTAGTCCAAATATGATCAGAAGTGTATGGAAGTGTATGAATATCATAGCAATATCACCCAAAAGTGGCATGGAGCAAGCAGAAATTATAGATACGTTTTGGACGTATCACGCGCGCATCGCCACCATGGGTCTGGATTGAGCTCTTTTGCGCTTAGTGTATGTGCTTAGGCAAATGCTTAGGTGCGTACGATGTGGTAGATGCATTCGAATGGAGGGGCACCTTTATATGAGGGCAAACTGCATTGCATTCACATCATGCAGCCTCTTTTCCCAGTCCTCCTCCCATTACTTCCCTCATGCATTAATTGAAGGAGGATGCATTGACCGTTCAACATTTCGGGAACCGCTACTCCCTCCCTCATGTGCATTAAAGTCGTATCGGGAACTGCACCGCCCGCTGTCAAATCGAATAGCACTGCGCCGCCCGCTGCACGCCCGGCTGAACACGCCTCCTCGCCTACATCAAACCCCTCCGTTAAACCCGCATGCAAACCGAGAAACCTACTCCGGATACACGTCCATTCATGAGCGGGCCGGAATTAAACACAACACCAGCCGAGCTCCTCCCGTCCGGCCTCAGTTTAAACGAGGCCAGACGCCGGCCAAGCTCCTACCGTCCGCCCTCTATTTACACGAGGCCAGACAGACATAGGGCAAGAATCACACCCCTCCGCCGCTCCCCCATATCCTCCTTCACCATTTTCTCCACTCTTCCGATGGCTTCCGAGGAGCCGTTCTCCGGCATATTACCTGGCTGGGTGGCCCGCCGAGCCCTCCGGATATGGGCGAGGCTGCTCGATGCTTCACCAACCTCGCTTGGCCCGACGAAGCCAGTTGCCACCCCAAGCAGGCACGTGGTTTAGCAACTCGCCGCTCCAATTCAGCTCGATGAGGAGTGGCGATTTGCACCACGCCGGCACGGCGGCGAGCACACCGGTACGGTCGTTGTCGCTGCCGCATCGTACCGCGCCACCAGTGTCTGCGATGCGCGCCTCCCGTGTTTGTGGGCGCGCCTCCCGTGCCTGTGGCAGCGCCATGCAGGCAGAGACAGAAGCTGGGTGCATGTAGAGCGACGAGTCGGTGGCCATCTTCTCCGTGTCCGCCACCATCATCGAGGAGAAGTAGAACACGGGAGGCCGCCACCACTTGGGTCCCATGAAGGCCACCGCCGAGGCGACGACTGCGCATTCAGGTGGTTTCTTTGCTTCTTCGTCTCTTTTGAGGACCTTCGTCGACCCCGCAAAGTGTCTGTCCGACATGAGGAAGACAAAGGGATCCCCGAGCGGCCATTTAGATTATGTACTCCCTCTCCAGCTGGAGGGAAATTTTTGTTCTAAGAATGGATAAATTGTATGTATCTATAACTAAAATAAGTCTAGATACATCCATTTCTAGGACAAGTATTTCCAGACAGAGGGAGTATTAATTATACCAAGAGAGCCGGATTGGCACCACTTAGTTCACGTAAATGTAAAGAAATCCATCATGTTTATATGAAGATCTGACTTTTTTATACGAAATCCTTCATGCTCATATGAAATCAGTCCGTGTTTGCACGAATTTCATCTGGTTGGTTAGAGTTGTGAAAATGTATGCCGCTCGCATTTGATGTCGTCCTCCGCGGAAGGAAGCGGGAGGAAATTTGCCAGCTACCGTTGGAGATGCTCTTATGCTGGAAATAATAGAGTGACATCCAATCCATTCGAGTTAATTGCGTGTATGATTGTTCCTCTATAAAAAGTTAATTGCATGTACAGTGTACACGTGACTTGCAGGGTGGCTACAGCTTCGTACAGAAAGTTAAAAAGAAACAAGTCCATCCTTAATCTTGTATTCTAAGTACTCTCTGGGTTCCACTATCAGTACAGTAGCGAAAGAAGTATATATTAAATGAGTAATATATAATATAAAAATCTAAAGTTAAAGACAGAATTCGAACTCATGTCATCGCGTTGCGAGCATCCGGCGCTAACCAATCCATCACATTTTTGTTGTAGACCATGCCGGAGATATATCTCCATGTCTACTCTTATACTCCATCCGTTCCTAAATATTTGTCTTTTTCAGATTTCAAATGGACTACCACATATGGATGTGTATGTAGACATATTTTAGAGTGTAGATTCACTCATTTTGCTCCATATGTAGTCACTTGTTGAAATCTCTAAAGAGACAAATATTTAGGAACGGAGGGAGTAGAAAATAGAGTTGGTGATGATGGTGTGCGTGCCTTCCTGCAATATAGGCCATCGGATTTATATCTAACGGATAGGAAGAAAACTATGGAAATTTTGCAAGAATATACCCACACCCCTCTCCACATGCGCAAATACGGCCTTCCCTCATTCATCATTTTCTCTCACAAGATAAACTACTCGTACAAATGCATCTTGATGTTCCGTGCAACGCGCGGGCATCTAGATAGTTTCTTTTAAAATAGTTACTGTGATAATTGGGTTGAAGTGATATATTTTATGTCTGCCCCGAACGATTTCAGATTCACTAGTAGTAACAAAGAAAAGGTTGCCTTGTTAATTGACAGAAAACAGGGTGAAAACTATCACATGAGGCCGGTACAAATGAGGCACACTCGGTTCAGCGCCATCGTCACTACAGCTGTGCGCGCGCGAGAAGTCTACATATCGAGGGGGCTACTAAGCGAGGCACAGAGACACAATGTTCGAGAGAGAAACTAATTGACAGATTACGATCAGATCGAGTTGTCACCCTTCTGCTGTCATTGTTGGGGTGGGGGGGGAGGGGGAGGGAGAGAAATACGTATCGAGAGTGTGCGCGGTAGGAACAGAGGTAGAACTAGCGAGTGTGTGTGTTTGAAAGAGTAGTAGATAGATTACTATCAAGATCGAGCTGCCGCCCTACTCCTTCGGTGTCGGGCAGTGTGTGTGCGTGTGTGTGTGTTTGAGAGAGAAGCCAGTCGATAGATTAGTATCAAGATCGAGGTGTCACCCTACTCCTACGGTGTTGGGAAGTGTGTGTGTGTGGTTGTGTGGGTGTGGGTTTGTGTGTCGG
>LR738711.1:152506643-152602855 GCA_902687465.1 Secale cereale | reverse complement strand
CAGGGAGAAGTAGTTTGTGTGACACATATCTAGCTATATTAAGGGATAGGTAGATAGCATTTGTGCGAGGCATACTTAAAGCATCACGAGGATAAACAAAATTGTGTGCATGCAAGTGCCGGAAAAATGAAGCGAGAAACAATGTGTGTGTGTGTGTGTGTGTGTGTGTGTGTGAGAGAGAGAGAGAGAGAGAGAGAGAGAGAGAGAGAGAGAGAGAGAAATATCAAAACAAAAGGTGCTCTATTGAAATCCCATTGTATGTATTCATATGGTTCCGAAACTCGAGTTAACCTTAGGCATATGTGTGAGAGACATTATTATACTTTGAGACATTTGTGGTTGTGGGTGGGAGGAATTAAAGGGGTGGGCGTGTTCGACAGAGAGAGCGTGTGTGTTTCTGTGTGAGAGACTTGTAGGGCGGGGTAGAAAGACGAATTCTAACCTTGACGGAGGGAGAGAAATACATGAAGTGCGCGTGTGTGATTCCGATGCCAACAAGGAAATGAGATATGTATGCGTGTGAGAGAGATTGCACAATTCATTCACGTATCACTATCTAGCGATCGTGGACGTGCATCGCTTGAACATAAATCAATATATACTTCGTATCATGGCCAAAGGTACAATATCGATTCAACGGTATAAAGATTGGACACTCACCTATCACATTTTTTTCTATTTAAATAAACATTTTCAGTTGTGCATGCCAAAGTTACAGTGATGTTTCTTCAAACAACCAATGTAGCTATCATGTACATGCACCATTGTTACTCTTGCATTCAAAATCATTAGTCTTGGATGATTTAAGGTTCTATTATGAAGTAATATATGTAATATTCATATATGAATTCAATGGGTACACATTTTATGAAATGGAGGCTATGTAATCATATGAGGTAACACTTTTAAGTAGCAGACTACAATATCCATTTCTTTTTGTGCGCCTCTACACTAACACGTCAATGCATTGTGTTTAAAGTAAATAACCAATTGCACTAAATTTTCTATTTACACGAGAAATACATAGGCTGAGCGTTTGATCCCTTTTTTGTGAAAGCGCCACTACACCCGTATGATTGGCCGCGCCCGTGTGAACGTCCAAGTTATCGGAGCATCATCCCGAGTTATTGTCTTTTTTCTGGGGTGGACTTCACACCAGCTATTAACCGCTGACGTGTGCCTCGCGCACACAGTCTCGCATGACCTTCCCGCTAGCACGGTCCAAAATTACTTGAAATTGGATACGAACGATCCCGCGGGCGGCAAAATCTCCCGCCTCCTTCTAAAATTTCCGCCACCTTAGTCTTTAGCATGCGAAATTCCCCTTTTGTCCTTGGTGTACGGAGACCAACAGTTTCAATACCGCCCACATCTACATAATAGGTCGGGGCTGCTTTGCTAACTTCCGGTTCCCCCCACTACACGGCACCCCCATTTCCTCTCCCCTCCCCGCAAAAATGACTAACTCCACAGCACCAAAGCATCTCACATCACACCATCCGTACTTCATCGGCCTTTCTCCCCTCCCCTCTCGAAACCCTATACTACTCATCCACCGGCGTACCAGAGCCCATTCACTGCCAGCAGTGTCCACCTCGCCGGATCTGCTTCTGCGGCCGCATCTACCCCTCCCACCTCCCCTAGAAACAAGTAGACTGCTCATCCACCACTGTACCATAGCCCATTCAGTGCCGGCCTTGTCCACGGTGCCGGATCTACTTCGTCAGTACTCTCATCAACCGCAGCGCATCTGCAGCGGCTCATTCGTACTCCCCACCGGTGATGCTTTGTCCACACCCCCTGGAGCCGCCCCACCGACGCCTCGGTCGACGGCCTCTGATCCTCTTCGCCGACACCTTCCTCAACCCTACCGGAGCCGCTTTGCCGACACCATCGTCAACCCCACCAGAGTTGCTTCTCCTATACCATTTTCAATCCTACCGGGGATGCTTTGCCAACTCACAAGTCCACGGCCTCAGACCCGCTTCCTCGCACCCTCATCCAACCTACCGGAGCAGCTTCTAACGCCCCGTCCATGGCCGCATATCCGCATCATCGACACCATCCTTAACCCAACCATCGGAGCAGCTTCACCTACGCCCTCGTCCACGACCACAGATCCGCTTCGCCCACACTGTAGTCCACCCTACCGGAGCCGCTCCACAAGCACCCTACTCGACGGTTCTAGATCTCCTTACCGGACCCCGATAGCCAACGCAGCGTCATCACCCTTGACGTTTCTAACCTGATTCCCACCATCTGGCAAGATGCCAAGCACCCGCCACGGCATAGGTACTTGTCACCTTTAAACCCGTTCAGCATCACCTGCCAGTTGTACTTCAGATATACTAACAGGTCACTGTTACCTGTTATGCAGCTGGCAAAACTACAAGGACGATGTTTCTTCTGGATCTAACAGCTTGGCCAACCAAGATCCTGGACCGAGGCATTGCTATGATCTTGTAAGCGTGTCTCTCTCTCTTGTATTGTTCTGTGCCTGCCTGTGTGCTTTGCTAGGATTTTCGACCATTAATCCCTTTGTGCAGACAATGATTTCTACTACTCGCAGGTAAATTAGATATGTAGATCTCATACATGATACTGCCTCGTCCCTCCGTTCCTAAATATAAGTCTTTCTAGATATTCCGCTATAGGCTACATATGGAGCAAAATGAGTGAATCTACACTCGAAAATGCATCTATATACATCTGTAAGTGGTCCATACTGGAATCTCTACATAGACATATATTTAGGAACAGAGGCAGTACATTACACAAAATCGTAGGTGGCATGTAGGAATTCCAGTACACTACATTAGGCTCCCTTAGAGTGCCTACTAGTCCAGCACACAGAGTCATGGCTAGTTTATGCTACGCACACAATCATTAATTGGTGGTTTAAATATGCGCAAGGGATATGCAATGTATTATCATGTAGAGACGTCTGAAATTAGCCGTGTCAACTTGCAGATAGGGTTACACAATGAAAAAGTACAAGATGTATGTGGCAATTTCATGGAACATCACAAAAAAGGAGAGCCAACGGTGAGCCTATACAGTGTGCTATGGTACGTCACTCCTCCATTGCAACCATCGTGACATGTTATTTGTATGTCAGTTCTATTGGCCAAGTTTCTTAGGGACAGTTATTACGAGTTATCCTAAGAAAATAAGCACATGTGAATATAAGCTCCATGTAATAAGCCAACCAGTTATTTTCATTGCATTTTCATCTTATCTTTGGTATGATCAGTGAAAAGTCTAGATTGCATTATATTTTTTAATTTTTCTGCCCATATGAAAATTAATTTGACTTGCAAACATCACAAATTGAACCCAGTGCAGTAATTAATATGATAGGAAAACAGACCATCACTATTTGCTCAAAATGCAAATACAAAGATACCATCTACTTGGCACAATCTACTTTGGTTAATGTTTTCCATAGAGACCCCATTGCCTAATTTAAACAAAAACGTATGACCATCACTGTTTGCTTTCATTAATTGATGTTCTTGACCTAACACTCTAACAGAGCTTGTCAACGATTTAAACACTAAGGGCTGCTGTAGTGGGGCCTTTTCTAACTCATAGGTGACATAAAGGTTTGGCTATACACTAAAGTAGGCTCTCCAAGAGTACTTGGAGATCCAGTTCGAATGTATGCCTAGTTTTTACATAGTGTAGACATAGTAAATGCTCATTTCATTGTGTGCAAGTGCAAGAGATGCAACATGTTTTATTATGTGGTGTTGTTTTGTTATAATCTCATCCTTTTGTGTTCACAGACTGGAAAGTATGCATATTTATCTTCCAAGGAGACGAGTAACTAGCTTGTGTCACCTTGCAGAGGGGGTCAATGAAGATAAGATTGAGGATTTCCAAGTACAAGATGTTACGAAGGAGCCTTGTAAGAGAAGTAGGAGCTGCGCTGAGCCTCTTCAACCTGTTAAGGTAAGTCACTGTATCCAACTCAACAGTTCAATTCCTTGTTTGTTTCAGGCATAGTTAATTTGCTCTTTTCAATTGCTTTATTTGTCCTCAGTTAATGAGATGCCCAAAGAATGATGCCTGATGTTGGGTACTTGTATAACTATTAGTTGACATAATTAAAGGCCTTACCATTTAATTACTCTGCCAAAGTGTGCCTGAAGCTTTGAAGTCTATTAACCAACTATTATTGAATGAGGGTCACAATCTAGTTTATACTAGGCTAATGATTGCATAGTTTTGCTTGATGTAGTATGTTTGTATGAAAGCATCTGCTATTCATTATGCTCCCTAAGACTTTAATTGAGCTACGGAATGGCCAACTGCTTGCTTACTTCTACGCAACGTGCTGTCTAAATTTGTAACTTGTTTGTGTTTTGGATTGGGCACAACATCATGCTCCTCTCGTGAGCTAAGGGAGATTTATGTATGCAGGCTGCACAGACAACCTTTTTTATAATTTTTAAAATATCACCTTATGCTTCATGACGTGTAACATTATTGTTAGTCCTGTTTTGCCATGTACAAAATAGTCGGTCTTGCTCGCTTCACTGTTGTAACTATATTTTTGCCCTAGTCATGTGTGCTTACAGAAACATTTCAGGATGAAGTGACATCAACACAAAGATCAGCGAGTAGTGCGGCATGGCTGTTACCAAATGATTATGGATTGGAATTGGAATGTGCTGATGTTCTCGAGCATCAACTAGAGGTGGCAAGACAACGTGTACATGATTCTGAACATACAATCAACAAGTTGAGACTGGACATGCAGGTATTAGATGCAGGAGTCAAAAAAATGAAACAAGACACTAAGGTAACAATGAAGGAATTGGAGATTTTGCAGACTGAAATTTGTGCTATCTAAATCTGGCCAATCCTATTTTCTGAAGAGATTATAGTTCAAATGCTAAGTTATGTTGATGCGCGTCCATGATGTATGAGATGTATTTGCCCAGTGTATGTAATTTTTTGTTTGTGTATGCTTTATTATCACTGGTGCCGAACCATAATGCCCAGTGGGTATAATCGGCTATAATTTCTTTATTGTATAGTGTAGGATTATTCTACGTTTTTATGCCTTCGTCTCTTTATTGTATAGTGTATGTTTTTAGAGGTGATAGTATAGAGTAGGATAATTCTTTGAATATGCTATATCGTTCAAACGGGGGCCAACTCGCCCAAATGTTGTAGTGACCATGGCCCTCCACAGGCCGTATGATCCATGGGCCATCTACGGGACGGGCGATCCATGGCCTTCTATGGCCGTCGGATTCGTGGGCCTTCAATGGGCTGTCGGATCCATGGGCCTTCTATCGGCTATCAGATCCATGGGCCTTCTATGGGACGTTGGATCAATGGGCCATCTATGGGCCGTTGGGTCAATGGGCCTTCTACGTCCCGTAGGATCCATGGGCCTTCTACGGGCCGTCTCATCTATGGGCCTTGTACGGGCCGTATAAGGGGCCTTCAACGGGCTAGAGTGGAAATCGTACGTTTTATGGCTGACCATAACGGGCCGTTAATAGGCCGTATTTGATGATGCTATGAAAATGGCCCAACGTATTAACGGGCCACAAATGGGCCGACTATAACCATGGGCTGAATTTGGCCCACAAGTAGAAAATGACAGTAACGGGCCGAAAGTAAACGAATGCTGGAAATGAGCCCAAGAATAAATGGGCCCTGAGAAGGCCGAAAGATAGCATGGGCTGGAAACGGCCCGACGGAATAATGGACCGTTAATGGGTATAACATGATACACTGTTCATTATGGGCCAGTTTTACCGCGGGCCGTTAATGTGCCGACTGTTACTAAGGGCCCCATATGGGCCAAAAGATGTCATGGACCATACATGGGCCGGAAGTTAAAACGCGCTGGAATTATATTGGACGGCCCAGATGATGCTACTGGGCCTAATTCGGACAGGCCGTAAATGGGCCCTGGGTTAGCGGGCTGTAAATGGGCTATATGCGAACATGCCGTTAACAGGCTTGCCGTGGGCCGGGTCACCACCTTTTGACCAAGTCAAACGGGCCAGCCTTTTCACAGCAATGGGCCTCTGTTGGGCCGTGCCACGTGTCGACGTATCATAGGCACTTTGGGTCCAATGAGTAGATGACGCTACTTGGCCTAATTAGGATAGGCCGTAAACGGGCCCTGGGTTAGTGGGCTGTAAATGGGCTATATGCGAATAGGTCGTTAACAGGCTTGCCGTGGGCCAGCCCGCCACCTTTTGAGCAAGTCAAACGGGCCGGCCTTTTCACAGGAATGGGCCTCTATTGGGTCGTGCCACGTGTCGACGTATCATAGGCGCTTTGGGTCCAATGAGTGGATGACATCTGTCCCAACGGTGAGCGACACGTGTTTCCTCCAGCCAATGATGATTTTACACGTGGAAAATCCCCATTGGTCGGGGCTGTTAATGGGTTATCGGATCCAAAACCGGACCCGATAGCTTAACAGCGTTCCGTTACGGTGGATGCCATGTGTCGGTCACCCTTGACGAAAGCACTTCTGTGACGCGTGATTTATCTTCATGGAAGTGGACACTTCCGTGATGATAATTTTGGTAATGTCATGGAACACTTCTACGATAGCACAGGTCTAACTATCTTGATTATGTCATAAATTTGTCATGGATGTACATGCATGACAGAAAACGTGACCTACTGTGACAGACACGTATCATCGCGGAAGTGTATTTTTTTGTAGTGATTACAACCTCACCGATACTTTTGTGCGGAAATTTGAGTATTAAGTCCATCATAATACCCATGTTGTTATATTTAATCTTTATGAAAACTCGTTTCACATGGACCTTGAAGAATTTAATGAAGCGTGCAAAATTCCGCAATGGGGCACTTACACTGAACCTAAGTTTCTCACTAGTATCATTAGGGGTGAAACTAGAGGCGTAACACAAGCTACTATAGGAAGGATGTGCTTTCCTGCTTAACCTTATTTTTCTCTCTTCATAGGTAGATGCATTAATGGTAAACATGATCATAGCCACCTTTGCGCCCCTAATGTGAGATTCTTAAGATTGCGATAATGAACGATAAACAATTTAACTTGGGTGCTATAGATGCACGGTGGTTACATAATAATGCCTTAGATGGAGACTTCTTTGGTGGAATTTATGCCACTCATTTAGCTAACTATCTTGGGGTGCAAATAAAATAAGATGATACCCAGTTACCCCTGCTTTCCTTGATTATGTTGCTATGGAGCATTTACAGTTTCTTGAAAGGGGTGAGCCGCCTTTTCAGTACAGACTCATCTTTAACCGGAGTCGCATTTTCCGTATTACGCTTCCCGCTCCTGCCTTCTTTGACTTTCAGGCTAAACGGAGATATTTTATACTTATGGAGGAGGCAGAGGATTATGAGAGGGCGAGGGAGACTGCTCGCCTTAACGAGGCAGCTCCCCAAGCAGTGCCAGCTGCTATTCTGTACAATCTGAACTACGACTACGGGTATCATCCAAGCCAGCCGTGGCCATAGACCCACTTAGGCAAAAGCCTAAGCTTGAGGGAGTACGTATTTCTCACCGACATTACATTCATGCATCACACATTCATTCCAGTTGTCGATGTTCATCCTTTTTCATTGTATAATCCATGTTAGATTTACTTTGCTTTCTTCCTGTGAGTCTGAGAAACTTTGAAAATCCAAAAATATTTCTCATTTCCTTTTTGTATTTTCTTTCTTGTTTATTTTAAGTAGTTTGTAGAATTATTAGAAAATCCAAAAATATTTCTCGTTCTCGTTTTGATTGTTGGGAGTTTTCTTGTGTAAATAGTTTTCCTCGTTTTGGTTTTCTTTCTTTTGCTTTCCTCAGAAAAAAAGTCCAAAAATATTTAGTGTGTTTCTTTGAAATTCTTTTCTTTTCTTTGAGACGTCGTAAGGAAAAGACCACGATGAAAATGTTGAGTGGCCCTCATATGCCTTACTGTTGAACTAACAAAGAGCCCATGTTACTTTGTCTTCTCCTTTGAATAAATGCTTGCAGATTCCAACTTAGTTCAATGCATGTACACTCTTATTATTATTCACTGCTACTTCTCGAGCATGCGTTGTATTCCCTCGAAGAGGAAAGGGTGATGCAGCATAGTAGCGTAAGTATTTTTCTCAGTTTTAGAGAACCAAGGTATCAATCCAGTAGGAGACCACGCGCAAGTCCCTCGCACCTGCACAAACAAATAAGAACTTCGCGGGCAACGCGATAAGGGGTTGTCAATCCCTTTACGGCCACTTACGAAAGTGAGATCTGATAGAGATGATAGTTTGATATTTTTGGTATTTTTGGATATAAGAACAGAAAGTAAAAGCGGAAAAGTAAAGTAGATTGTAGATTGATATGTTGAGAATACACATGGGGGACAAAGGTTTCTCTAGTGGCTTCTCTCATGATAGCGGTATTCTACGGCGGGTAAACAAATTACTGTCGAGCAATTGATAGAAAAGCGAATAATTATGAGACTATCTAGGCATGATCATTATATATAGGCATCACATCCGAGACAAGTAGACTGAAACAATTATGCATCTACTACTATTACTCCACACATCGACCGCTATCCAGCATGCATCTAGAGTATTCAGTTCATAAGAACAGAGTAACGCCTTAAGCAAGATGACATGATGTAGAGGGATAAACTCAAATAACATGATATAAACCCCATCTTTTTATCCTCGATGGCAACAATACAATATGTGCCTTGCTGCCCCTACTGTCATTGGGAAAGGACACCGCAAGATTGAACCCAAAGCCAAGCACTTCTCCCATTGCAAGAACTATAGATCTAGTAGGCCAAACCAAACCAATAATTAACAGAGACTTGCAAGGATATTATAATCACACATAAAGAGTTCAGAAAGAACCAAATATTTCCCATAGATAATCTTGATCATAAACCCACAATTCATCTGATCTCGACAAACACACCGCAAAAAGAGATTACATCGAATAGATCTCCTCGAAGACCGAGGAGAACTTGGTATTGAGATCCAAAGAGAGAGAAGAAGCCATCTAGATACTAGCTATGGACCCGAAGGTCTGTGGTAAACTACTCACAACTCATGGTGAGGCGATGATGATGATGTAGAAGCACTCCATGGTAGATCCCCCCCCCTCCGGCGGAGCTTCAGAACAGGCCCCAAGATGGGATCTCACGGGAACAAAAGATTGCGGCGGTGGAACTAGGTTTTCTATGTTGTTTTGATGGTTTCGGGGTACGTAGGTATATATAGGAGGAAGGAGGGCACCGGGGGCCAAACGTGGGGCCAACGAGGCAGGGGGCGCGCCCTATAGGGGGGTGCGTTCCCCACCCTCGTGGACGCCACATGTGCCCTACTCCGTGGTTCTCAAGTCTCCCGTGCGTATTTCGCTCCAAAAATATCTCTCTCGAAGTTTCATTCTGTTTGGACTCCGTTTGATATTTCTTTTCTGTAAAACTCTGAAATAGGCAAAAAAAACAGCAATCTGGACTGGGCCTTTGGGTTAATAGGTTAGTCCCAAAATAATATAAAAGTGTATAACAAAGCCCATTAAACATCCAAAACATCATAAATAATAGAATGGAACAATAAAAAATTATAGATACGTTGGAGACGTATCAAGCATCCCCAAGCTTAATTCCTGCTCATCCTCGAGTAGGTAAATGATAAAAACAGAATTTTTGATGTGGAATGCTAACCAACATAGTTTTCTATGTAATTCTCTTAATTTCGGCATGAATGTTCAGATCTGAAAGATTCAAAAAAGTCTATATTGACATAAGAAATAATAATACTTCAAGCATACTAACAAAGCAATCATGTCTTCTCAAAATACTATGGCTAAAGAAAGTTATCCCTACAAAATCATATAGTCTGGCTATGCTCCCTCTTCATCACACAAAATATTCATATCATGCACAACCCCGGTTTCAGCCAAGCACTTGTTTTCATACTCTATCTTTTCAAACCTTTCAACTTTCACGCAATACATGAGCGTGAGCCATGGACATAGCACTATGGGTGGAATAGAGGGGGTTGTGGAGAAGACAAAAAGGAGGGAGATAGTCTCACATCGACTAGGCGTATCAATGCGATATGGAGATGCCCATCAATATATATCAATGTGAGTGAGAACGGATTGCCATGCAACGGATGCACTAGAGCTAAATATGTATGAAAGCTCAACAAAATAAACTAAGTGGGTGTGCATCCAACTTGCTTGCTCACGAAGACCTAGGGCATTTGAGGAAGCCCACCATTGGAATATACAAGCCAAGTTCTATAATGAAAATTCCCACTAGTATATGAAAGTGACTAAACATGAGACTCTCTATCATGAAGAACATGGTGCTACTTTGAAGCACAAGTGTGGAAAAAGATAGTAGCAATTGTCCCTTTTTTCTTTCTTTTTTCTTTTCTTTTTTTGGAGGGGCCTTTTCTTTTGTTCGGCCTTTCCTCACATGGGACAATCCTCTAATAATGATGATCATCACACTTATATTGAATTACAACTCGATATTACAACTCGATACTAGAACAAAGTATGACTCTATTTGAATGCCTCCGGAAGTGTACTGGGATGTGCAATGAATCAAGAGTGACATGTATGAGAAGTTATGCATGGTGGCTTTGCCACAAATACGATGTCAACTACATGATCATGCATGGCAATATGACAATATGAAGCGTGTCATATGAACGGAATGGTGGAAAGTTGCATGGCAATATATCTCGGAATGGTTATGGAAATGCCATGATAGGTAGGTATGGTGGCTGTTTTGAGGAAGATATAGGGTGGCTGTTTTGAGGAAGGTATATGGTGGGAGTATGGTACCGGCGAAAGTTGTGCGGTACAAGAGAGGCTAGCAATGGTGGAAGGGTGAGAGTGCGTATAATCCATGGACTCAACATTAGTCATACGAACTCATATACTTATTGCAAAAATTTACGAGTCATCAAAACAAAGCAATCAACGCATGCTCCTAGGGGGGAGGTTGGTAGGAGTTAACCATCGCGCGCCCCAACCTCCACACAAAGGATGACACTCTACAAATACCTCATGCTCTAACTTCGTCACATAGCGGTTCACCATACGTGCATGCTACGGGAATCACTAACTTTAACACAAGTATTTCTCATTTTCATAATAACTCCACTAGCATGACTCTAATATCACTATCCTCATATCTCAAAACAATTATCAAGCATCCAACTTCTCTTCATATTCAATGCACTTAGTATGAAAGTTTTTACTACATTGATCTTGGATGCCTATCATGTGAAGGCTAGTTTTATAGCCAAAACACATTACCATGCTGATTTAATAGACTCTCAAAAGGATATAAGTGAAGCATGAGAGATCACCAATTTCTACAAAATATAATTACCACCGTGCTCTAAAAGATAAAAGTGAAGCACTAGAGCAAAAACTATTCAACTCAGAAGATATAAGTGAAGCATATAGAGTGTTCTAACAATTCCTAGGCCATATTTATGTCTCTCAAAAAGGTGTGTCAATCAAGGATAATTGTGGAAAACTAACAAGCAAAGACTCAAATGATACACGACGCTCCAAGTAAAACACATATCATGTGGTGAATAAAAATATAGCTCCGAGTATAGTTACCGATAGATGAAGACGAAAGAGGGGATGCCTTCCCGGGGCATCCCCAAGCTTAGGCTTTTGGTTGTCCTTGAATTTACCTTGGGGTGCCTTGGGCATCCCCAAGCTTAGGCTCTTGCTACTCTTTGTTCCATAGTCCATCAAAGCAATACTCAAAACTTGAAAACTTCACAACACAAAACTTAGACAAAAATCTCGTGAGCTCCGTTAGTATAAGAAAACAAACCACTACTCAAAGGTACTGTAATGAACTCAATATTTGTTTATATTGGTGTTAGAGCTACTGTATTGCAACTTCTCTATGATTCATACTCCCCAATACTACTCATAGATTCATCAAAATGAGCAAACAACACACGAAAAACAGAATCTGTCAAAAACAGAACAGTCTGTAGTAATCTGCAACTTTCGCATACTTCTGTAACTCCAAAAAAATTGAAATAATTTGGTAAATTTGAGGAATTTGTCTTTTAATCATCTGCAAAAATATTCAACTAAATAGCAAGATCCAGAAAAATCTGGTGACCATTCTAGCGAGCGCTAACGATTCTGTTTTCCACAGCAAGATCATATAAACTTCACACAAGTCTTCCCAAAGGTTCTACTTGGCACAAGCACTAATTGAAACACAAAACCACATCTAAAGAGAAGCTAGATGCAATATTTTTTTCCTAAATAGAAGCAAAAACAGAAATATAAAATTGGGTTGCCTCCCAACAAGCGCTATCGTTTTACGCCCATAGCTAGGCATGATACATGGATAGATCTAGGGAATGCCATAATGATACGATATATCGCGAAAACTCATCTCATAATCCCTACGTTTAGCAGCAAGTTTTCTCTCTGGCAAGCAAAAGTAATCAAAAGGGCTAAATTTAATGGGACAAAAGTCCCCCATATAAAGCTCAGGAGATATAGGTTCCTCTTTTGGCCCTTTATAGTGTACAACCAATTCATCATTATAGGCATTCTTTTGGCAGAAGGTCATGAGCCTTCGCTCAAGGGAGAAACCCAACCCCTTGTTTAGAATAGCAAAATCATCATTCAACTCAGAAATTCTATCAACCAAGACATCGGTAGGAACTTTTTTCTAAGGTTTTCATTAAAAGCAACATGATCAGGAGATCGCAACTGCATTATGTCTTCTTGATTAAATATCATAGCCTCTATGGGAGGTCGACCAACATCTACCCCGTAATGAGCAAAGATTTCTTTGGCCTCTTTCATGATAAATCTAAATTCATGAGCCAAAAAGATAGTAGCTGCACGCTTAACAGAAGAATGCTCAATATTGGAAAACTCCAGAAAGATTCTCTGAATGCAGGGATGCATATGGATAAATTGCCTTTCAATTTCAACTACAAGCATAGATATAGCATCCGCAAGGCTACTAGTTATGTGAAGAATAGAGACGCCCATAGTGGGCAAAGCACTGACACAAGTAAAGAATTCTTGAAGAACTCCTTTTCCAATAATGTTACCACTACCAACCGAAACTTCTTAATATGTAAAGTGGTAGTTTCATCCGGGGGGTCAACATAGACGTTGCCCTAAACATTAATACCCTTCTCGATAAAATCTTCCCCCATCTCAGGCATGAGGGCAAGCAAACAAAAAACACACGGCAAAAAAAGAAGGGCAAATAAAACGACAAGGATGAAGTGGGGGAGAGGAAACGAGAGGCAAATAAATGTAATACAAAGGATAAGGGTTTGTGATAGGTACTTGGTATATGACTTTTGTGTAAGTCTCCCCGGGAACGACGCCAGAAATTCTTCTTGCTACTTCTCGAGCTTGCGTTGTATTCCCTCGAAGAGGAAAGGGTGATGCAGCACAGTAGCGTAAGTATTTCCCTTAGTTGTTGAGAACCAAGGTATCAATCCAGTAGGATACCACACGCAAGTCCCTCGCACCTACACAAACAAATAAGAACTTCGCAGCCAATGTGATAAGGGGTTGTCAATCCCTTTACGGTCACTTACGAAAGTGAGATCTGATAGAGATGATAGTTTGACATTTTTGGTATTTTTGGATATAAGAACATAAAGTAAAAGCGGAAAATTAAAGTAGAATGTAGATTGATATTTTGAGAATAGACCCGGGGGCCATAGGTTTCTCTAGTGGCTTCTCTCATGATAGCGGTATTCTGCGGCGGGTAAACAAATTACTGTCGAGCAATTGATAGAAAAGTGAATAATTATGAGCTATCTAGGCATGATCATTATATATAGGCATCACGTCCGAGACAAGTAGACCGAAACGATTCTACATCTACTACTATTACTCCACACATTGACCGCTATCCAGCATGCATCTAGAGTATTAAGTTCATAAGAACAGAGTAACACCTGAAGCAAGATGACATGATGTAGAGGGATAAACTCAAATAACATGATATAAACCCCATCTTTTTATCCTCGATGGCAACAATACAATACGTGCCTTGCTGCCCCTACTGTCACTGGGAAAGGACACCGCAAGATTGAACCCAAAGCCAAGCACTTCTCCCATTGCAAGAACTATAGATCTAGTAGGCCAAACCAAACCAATAATTCGAAGAGACTTGCAAGGATATTATAATCATACATAAAGAGTTCAGAAAAGAACCAAATATTTCTCATAGATAATCTTGATCATAAACCCACAATTCATCGGATCTCGACAAACACACCGCAAAAAGAGATTACATCGAATAGATCTCCTCGAAGACCGAGGAGATCTTTGTATTGAGATCCAAAGAGAGAGAAGAAGCCATCTAGATACTAGCTATGGACCCGAAGGTCTGTGGTAAACTACTCACAACTCATGGTGAGGCGATGATGATGATGTAGAAGCAATCCGTGGTAGATCCTCCCTCCGGTGGAGCTCCGGAACATGCCCCAAGATGGGATCTCACGGGAAAAGAAGGTTGCGGCGGTGGAACTAGGGTTTTCTCTGTTGTTTTGATGGTTTCGGGGTACGTAGGTATATATAGGAGGAAGGAGGGCACCGGGGGCCAAACATGGGGCCCACGAGGCAGGGGGGCCGCCCTATAGGTGGGGCGTGCCCCCCACCTTCGTGGACGCCACGTGTGCCCTACTCCGTGGTTCTCAAGTCTCCCATGCGTATTTTGCTCGAAAAATATCTCTCCCGAAGTTTCATTCTGGTTGGACTTCGTTTGATATTCCTTTTCTGTAAAACATTGAAATTGGCAAAAAACAGCAATCTGGACTGGGCCTTTGGGTTAATAGGTTAGTCCCAAAAATAATATAGAAGTGTATAACGAAGCCCATTAAACATCCAAAACATCATAAATAATAGCATGGAACAATAAAAAATTATAGATACGTTGGAGACGTATTATTCACATCGTTCGGTCGTGCAAGTGAAAGGAAATAATGACGAAATTTGATGAATTGATTGAGGTAAAGAAATTCTAGTCTGAACTCAACCTTTTTTGTTTTTGTAAATATGTTTAGCTCATCGTCCTTGATTCAGCCTATTATGAATGAACATGTTTGCAATGACAATTAGAGATCATAGTACTTATGCCATGCTTAAATAGCTAGGAGTGGATAATTGTTTATCTTGTGTGTCAACATGCATTTAAAGTGGCTGTGTTGTAGTATGATAGGATGTCATCTTCCTTTGAATGTTTCGAGTGGCTTGACTTGGCACATGTTCACGCATGTTGTTGAATTAAAACCAACAAAGCCTCAACGATATTTATGTTCATGGTGTTTTATATCCTACTCATGTGATGGAAATATGCTCTAGAGGCAATAATAATATGGTTATCATTATATTTTCTTAATCATGATAAAGGTTTATTGTTCATGTTAGAATTGTATTGACCGGAACTTAAATACATGTGTGAATACATAAACAAATATAGTGTCCCTAGTAAGCCTCTATTGGTCTAGCTCGTTGATCAAAGATGGTTAAGGTTTCCTAACCATACACATGAGTTGTCATTTGATAATGGGATAACATCATTAGGAGAATGATGTGATGGACAAGACATATCCCTTAGCTTAGCATTTGAGCGTTCAGTTTATTGCTACTGCTTTCTTGTATGTCAAATACATGTTCATTCGACCATGAGATCATGCAACTCCCGGATACTGGAGGAATACCTTGTGTGCTATCAAACGACACAACGTAACTGGGTGATCATAAAGATGCTCTACAGGTATTTCCAAAGGTGTCTGTTGAGTTGGCATGCGTCGAGATTGGAATTTGTCACTCCGAGTATCGGAGAGGTATCTTTGGGCCCTTTCGATAATACACATCACTGGAAGCCTTGCAAGCAAATGACTAATGAGTTAGTTACAAGATTATGTATTATGGAATGAGTAAAGAGACTTGCCATTAACGAGATTAAACTAGGTATGGAGATACCAACGATCGAATCTCGGGCAAGTAACATGCCGACAGACAAAGGGAAATACATATGTTGTCATAACGGTTCGACCGATAAAGATCTTCGTAGAATATGTAGGAACCAATATGGTCATCCATGTTCCGCTATTGGTTATTGATCGGAGAGGTATCAGTCATGTCTACATTGTTCTCGAACCCGTAGGATCCGCACGCAACGTTCGTTAACGATATAGTGTTATATGAGTTATATGAGGTGATTACCAAATGTTGTTTGGAGTCCCGGATAAGATCACGGACATGAAGAGGAGCTTCGGAATGGTCCGGAGGTAAAGATTTATATAAGGGCGGTGATATTCGGGCACCGGAAGAGTTTCGGAGTGCATCAGGTAGTCATCGGGTCACCAGAAGTGGTTCCGGACACCCTCGGTAGGTGTATGGGCCTTATGGGCCAAAAGGGGGAGGCATACCAGCCCACAAGGGGGCTGGTGCGCTGATACGTCTCCGTCATATCTATATTTTTTGATTGTTCCATGCCAATATTCTACAACTTTCATATACTTTTGGTAACTTTTTATACTATTTTTAGGACTATTGATCCAGTGCCTAGTGTCATTTTTTTGTTTCGCAGCATATCCATATCAAACGGAGTCCAAATGCGATAAAAACTTACGGAGATTTTTTTTGGAATATGTGATTTTTGGGAAGAAGAATCAACGCGAGACAATGGATGAGGGGGCCACAAGGCAGGGGAGCTCCCTGGACCCGTGTGGTCACCCCGTAAAGTGGTTGGTTCCCTACTTCGGCCGCAAGAAAGCTAATATCCGGATAAAAATCGTGTTATAATTTCAGCCCAAATCGGAGTTACAGATCTCCAGGAATTTAAGAAACAGTGAAAGGCCAGAATCTGGGATCGCAGAAACAGAACGAAACAAAGAGAGAGAGAGAGAGAGAGAGAGAGAGAGAGAGAGAGATCCAATCTCGGAGGGGATCCCGCTCCTCCCATGCCATGGAAGCCAAGGACCATAGGGAAACCCTTCTCCCATCTAGGGGGGGAGGTCAAGGAAGAAGAAGAAGAAGAAGAAGAAGAAGAAGAAGGGGGGATCTCTCCCCCTCTCTCCCGGCGGCACCGGAACGCCACCGGGGCCATCATCGTGATGGCGATCTACACCAACAACTTCGCCGCCGTCATCACCAACTCTCTCCCCCTCTATGCAGCGGTTCAACACCTCTTCTCCCTGCTTTAATCTTTACTTAAACATGGTGCTCAACCCTATATATTATTTCCCAATGATGTATGGCTATCCTATGATGTTTGAGTAGATCCATTTTGTCCTATGGGTTGATTGATGATCGTGATTGGTTTGAGTTGCATGTTTTATCATTGGTGCTGTCCTATGGTGCTCTCCGTGTCGCACAAGCGTGAGGGATCCCTGTTGTAGGGTGTTGCAATATGCTCATGATTTGCTTATTGTCTGCGTTGCGGGGGTGATAGCAGCCTAAACACGAATAAGTGGGTTATGGCGTATGGGAATAAAGAGGACTTGATACTTTAATGCTATGGTTGGGTTTTTACCTGAATGATATTTAGTTGTTACGGATGTTTGCTAGAGTTCCAATCATAAGTGCATATGATCCTAGTAGATAAAGTATGTTAGCTTATGCCTCTCCCTCATATAAAATTGCAATAATGATTATCGGTCTAGTTATCGATTCCCTAGGGACAAATAACTTTCTTGTGACAAAAAACTCTCTACTAAAACTAACTTAGTTGTGTCTTTATCTAAACAACCCCTAGTTTATATTTACCTGCTCTTTATTATCTTGCAAACCTATCTCGTTACACCTACAAAGTACTTCTAGTTTCATACTTGTTCTAGGTAAAGCGAATGATAAGCGTGCGTAGAGTTGTATCGGTGGTCGATAGAACTTGAGGGAATATTTGTTCCACCTTTAGCTCCTCGTTGGGTTCGACATTCTTACTTATCGGAACAGGCTACAATTGATCCCCTATACTTGTGGGCTATCAAGACCTTTTTCTAGCACCGTGGACGGGGAGCAATAGCGTGGGGTGAATATTCTCGTGTGTGTTTGTTTGCTTTATCACTAAGTAGATTTTATTTGTTGTTCTAAGTTTTCTATACCTTTAGTTTTTTGACCATGTTTTTCTCTATCTTTAGTTATGGATATGGAACACGAAATACCAAAAAATAGGTGTACTTGCTACTCATGGATATGGGGAACCTCCTAAAACCCTCGATGCTCATTATGTGAAAAATATTATGCATTACTTTGATAATCCTGAGAAAACCCCATTCAACTATATAATGGGAGTAATGTTGGATCAACGTGAATACTTTAGGGATTATTGCTTACCTCAAGAAGGGAAACTGTTATGGGATCAAATTAATATGTTGCATTGGTATGATCGGGGGCTTTGCTTGAAATATGATTATACTTGTTGCTCTAGGATGAATACTCCACACCTACCCTTTTCAAGTAAATTTAATGATAATAAAACCTTGGCTTCTTATGCTAATGGTAGATATGATTACTATGTGATACGTCTCCAACGTATTTATAATTTTTGATTGTCCCATGCTATTATTTAGGATGTTTTGGATGTTTAATGGGATTTGTTATATACTTTTATATTATTTTTGCGACTAACCTATTAACCCAAAGGCCCGGTCCAGATTGCTGTTCTTTTTGCCTATTTCAGGGTTTTACAGAAAAGGAATATCAAACGGAGTCCAAACAGAACGAAAATTCGGGAGAGATATTTTTGGAGCAAAATACGCACGGCAGACTTGAGAACCACGGAGTAGGGCACACGTGGCATCCACCAGGGTGGGGGCGCCCCCCTATAAGGCGCGCCCCCTGCCTCGTGGGCCCCACATTTGGCCCCCGGTGCCCTCCTTCCTCCTATATATACCTACGTACCCCGAAACCATCAGAAACGGGGAGAAAACCCTAGTTCCACTGCCGCAACCTTCTGTTCCCGTGAGATCCCATCTTGGGGCCTATTCCGGAGCTCCCCCGGAGGGGGGATCTACCATGGAGTGCTTCTACATCATCATCATCGCCTCACCATGAGTTGTGAGTAGTTTACCACAGATCTTCGGGTCCATAGCTAGTATCTAGATGGCTTCTTCTCTCTCTTTGGATCTCAATACCAAGTTCTCCTCGATCTTCGAGGAGATCTATTCGATGTAATCTCCTTTTGCGGTGTGTTTGTCGAGATCCGATGAATTGTGGGTTTGTGATCAAGATTATCTATGAGAAGTATTTGGTTCTTTTCTGAACTCTTTATGTATGATTATAATATCCATGCAAGTCTCTTCAAATTATTGGTTTGGTTTGGCCTACTAGATCTATAGTTCTTGCAATGGAAGAAGTGCTTGGCTTTGGGTTCAATCTTGCGGTGTCCTTTCCCAGTGACAATAGGGGCAGCAAGGCACGTATTGTATTGTTGTCATCAAGGATAAAAAGATGGGGTTTATGTCATATTGTTTGAGTTTATCCCTCTACATCATGTCATCTTGCTTAAGGCGTTACTCTGTTCTTATGAACTTAATACTCTAGATGCATGCTGGATAGCGGTCGATGTGTGGAGTAATAGTAGTAGATACATAATCATTTCGGTCTACTTGTTTCGGACGTGATGCCTATATATATTGATCATGCCTAGATATTATCATAAGTATTCGCTTTTCTATCAAGTGCTCGACAGTAATTTGTTCACCCACCGTAGAACTCCGCTATCATGAGAGAAGCCACTAGAGAAACCTTTGGCCCCAGGGTCTATTCTCAACATATCAATCTACAATATACTTTACTTTTGCGTTTTTACTTTCTATTCTTATATCCAAAAATAACAAAAAGATCAAACTATCATGTCTATCATATCTCACTTTCGTAAGTGACCGTAAAGGGATTGACAACCCCTTATCGCATTGGCTGCGAAGTTCTTATTTTATTGTGCAGGTGCGAGGGACTCGTGCGTGGTCTCCTACTGGATAGATCCCTTGGTTCTCAAAAACTGAGGGAAATACTTACGCTACTGTGCTGCATCACCCTTTCCTCTTCGAGGGAATACAACACAAGCTCCAGAAGTAGCAAGAAGAATTTCTGGCGCCGTTGCCGGGGAGGCTTACGCAAAATTCATATACCAAGTACCTATCACAAACCCTTATCCTTCGCACTACATTTTTTTGCCTCTCGTTTTCCTCTCCCCCACTTCACCCTTGCTGTTTTATTTGCCCTTCTTCTTCCGTGTGTTTACCGTTCGCTTGCCTCTCGTTTGCTTGTGTTGCTATGTGCCCTCAATTAGCTTGCATCTTCACTTGCTAAAGTATGGATGCTCATCCACTTGCTAATCTCTTTAAGAGATCCAATTATGTTGAACCTATTGCTAGTGAGCTACGTGCACTAGATTATCTTTATGAGGTTTGCTTGAAATTCATGAATCTGAAAATTGTGAGGAATTGTTAAAAGAAAAAGTGATTCATGATAATTTCTTAAATAAAAAGCATGATTGCAATGATTTTATTATAAATTCTATTAATATCAATTGTGCTAATGATATGCAAAAGCCTAAGCTTGGGGATGCTTATTTTGCTATGCCCACTACTTGTTGCAATGATCAAGATTGGGGTGATTCTTCTTATGATCTTGAAAATTTATTTAAGCCCCATGATGAATATGAGATTGATGTTAATGTTTGCAATAATATTGAAAGTGGGTTTGGAAGAGTGTCAACTTTAGATCCCACATATTTGGAGAATGTTCAATCTTATGAAATTTTTGTTAAAAGTGGGTTTGGAGAGGTCATGACTTTAGTTAATGTTGATCCCACTATTTTGGAAGAGTGTCAACTTCGTATGCATGTGGATCGTGTTGAGAATATGTTTCGTGATAGCTATATTGTTGAATTTGCTTATGATCCAACATGCAATTATTATGAGAAAGGAGAATATGGTGGTGGAAATTTTCATGTTACTAAATTACCTCTCGTTATGTTGAGATTGCTTTTGTTTCTTTCTTCTTCCTTCCATATGTAAATCTTATTTGTCTAATTCTTTTGCCTATAAAATGCCTATGCATAGGAAGTATGTTAGACTTAGATGTGATTTTCGCATGCGATATGATGCTCTCTTTTGTGCTTCAATTCTTATCTTTCATGTGAGCATCATAGAATTCTCAAGCCTATCTTAATGGCTATAAAGAAAGCACTTGTTGGGAGGCAACCCAATTTTTTTTCTTCTGTTTCGGAATAAATATTGCATCTAGCTTCTGTTTAGATGTGGTTTTGTGTTTTAATTAGTGCTTGTGCCAAGTAGAACCTTTGGGAAGACTTGTGCGAAGTTTATATGATCTTGCTGTGAAAAACAGAATCGTTAGCGCTCGCTAGAATTGTCACCAGATTTTACTGGAGTGTGATATTTAGTTCATTCTTTTTGCAGATGATTAATAAACAAATTCATCACGTTTACCAATTTATTTCAATTTTTTTTGGAGTTACAGAAGTATGCGAAAGTTACAGATTACTACAGACTATTCTGTTTTTGACAGATTCTGTTTTTCGTGTGTTGTTTGCTTATTTTGATGAATCTATGAGTAGTATTGGGGAGTATGAATCATAGAGAAGAGTAGGTTTAACACCAATATAAACAAAGAATGAGTTCATTACAGTAACTTTGAGTGGTGGTTTGTTTTCTTATACTAATAGAGCTCATATGATTTTTGTCTAAGTTTTGTGTTGTGAAGTTTTCAAGTTTTGAGTATTGCTCTGATGGACTACGGAACAAAGAGTGAAAAGAGGCTAAGCTTGGGGATGCCCGAGGCACACCAAGGTAAAATTCAAGGACAACCAAGAGCCTAAGCTTGGGGATGCCCCGGGAAGGCATTTCCTCTTTCGTCTTCATCTATCGGTAACTATACTCGGAGCTATATTTTTATTCACCAAATGTATGTGTTTTACTTGGAGCGTCATGTATAATTTGAGTCTTTGCTTGTTAGTTTGCCACAATTATCCTTGCTGAACACACCTTTTTGAGAGAGATAAATATGGCCTAGGCATTGTCAGAACACTCTATGTGCTTCACTTATATCTTTTGAGTTGAATTGTTTTTGCTCTAGTGCTTCACTTACATATTTTAGAGCACGGTGGTAATTATATTTTGTAGAAATTGTTGATCTCTCATGATTCACTTATATCCTTTTGAGAGTCTATTAAAACAGCATGGTAATGTGCTTTGGCTATAAAACTAGTCTTCACATGATAGGCATCCAAGATCAATGTAGTAAAACCTTTCATACTAAGTGCATTGAATATGATGAGAAGTTGGATGCTTGATAATTGTCTTGAGATATGATGATAGTGATATTAGAGTCATGCTAGTGGAGTTATTATGAAATTTAGAAATACTTGTGTTAAAGTTAGTGATTCCCGTAGCATGCACGTATGGTGAACCGCTATGTGACGAAGTTGGAGCATGAGGTATTTGTAGAGTGTCATCCTTTGTGTGGAGGTCAGGGGCGCGCGATGGTTAACTCCTACCAACCTCCCCCCCTAGGAGCATGTGTTGATTGCTTTGTTTTGATGACTCGCAAATTTTTGCAATAAGTATATGAGTTCTTATGACTAATGTTGAGTCCATGGATTATACGCACTCTCACCCTTCCGCCATCGCTAGCCTCTCTAGTAGCGCGCAACTTTCACCGGTACCATACACCCACTATATACCTTCCTCAAAACAGTCACCATATATCTTCCTCAAAACAGCCACCATACCTACCTATCATGGCATTTCCATAGCCATTCCGAGATATATTGCCATGCAACTTTCCATCGTTCCATTCATATGACACACTTCATATTGTCATATTGCCATGCATGATCATGTAGTTGACATCGTATTTGTGGCAAGGCCACCCTGCATAACTTTTCATACATGTCACTCTTGATTCATTGCACATCCCGGTACACCGCCGGAGGCATTCATATAGAGTCATACTTTGTTCTAGTATCGAGTTGTAAATTAATATAAGTGTGGTGATCATCATTATTAGAGCATTGTCCCATGTGAGGAAAGGCCGAACAAAAGAAAAGGCCCCTCCAAAAAAATAAAAAAATAAAAAAAGAAAAGAAAAACGGGACAATTGCTACTATCTTTTTCCACAGATGTGCATCAAAGTAGCACCATGTTCTTCATGATAGAGAGTCTCATGTTTAGTCACTTTCATATACTAGTGGGAATTTTCATTATAGAACTTGGCTTGTATATTCCAACGATGAGCTTCCTCAAATGCCCTAGGTCTTCATGAGCAAGCAAGTTGGATGCACACCCACTTAGTTTCTTTTGTTGAGCTTTCATACATATTTAGCTCTAGTGCAACCGTTGCATGGCAATACCTACTTTTCTATGGTTCATATCCTCCAATACTACTCATAGATGCATCAGAATAAGCAAACAACACAAGAAAAACAGAATCTGTCAAAGACAGAACAGTCTGTAGTAATCTGCAGGTTTCGCCTACTTCTGGAAGTCCAAAAAATTCAAACTAAATTGGTAAATTTGCGGAATTTGTCTACCAATCACCTTCAAAATGAATCAACTAAAAATCACGCTACAGTAAAATCTCACGACTACTTTAGCGAGCGCTAACAATTCTGGTTTTTCACAGCAAGATCACATAAACTTCATACAAGACTTCCCAAAGGTTCTACTTGGCACAAACACTAAACAAAACATGAAACCACATCTAATCATAGGCTAGATGCAATATTTATTCCCTAACAGAAGTAAAAGCAAAGAAAACAAAATAAAGTTGGGTTGCCTCCCAACAAGCGCTATCGTTTAACGCCCCTAGCTAGGCATGATGATGCTCACATAAAAGATAAGAATTGAAACATAACAGGAGCATCATGAAGCATATGAATAGCACATTTAAGTCTAACCCACTTCCTATGCATAGGTATTTTGTAAGCAAATAACTTATGGGAACGATAATCAACTAGCATAGGAAGGCAAAGCAAGCATAGCTTCAAGATTTTAAGCACATAGAAAGGAAACTTGATATTATTGCAATATGTAGAAGCATGTGATCCTCTCTCATAATAATTTTCAGTAGCATCATTAATGAATTCAACAATATAACCAGCACATAAAGCATTCTTTTCATGATCTACTTGCATAGAAATTTTACTACTTCCATCATAAGCAAAATTCTTCTCATTCATCGTAGTGGGGGCAAACTCAACAAAATAACTATCATGTGAAGCATAATCCAATTGAAAACTAAAATCATGATGAAAAGTTTCATGGTTATCATTATTCTTAATAGCATACAAGTCATCACAATAATCATCATAGATAGCAACTTTGTTCTCATAATCAATTGGAACCTCTTCCGAAATAGTGGATTCATCACTAAATAAAGTCATGACCTCTCCAAATCCACTTTCATAATTATAATCATCATAAATAGGAGGCATTCTTTCATCATAATAAATTTCCTCATCCAAACTTGGGGGACTAAAAATATCTTCTTCATCAAACATAGCTTCCCCAAGCTTGTGGCTTTGCATATCATTAGCATCATGGATATTCAAAGGATTCACACTAACAACATTGCAATCATGCTCATCATGCACATATTTTATGCCAAGCATTCTATGTAATTCTTCTTCTAGTACTTGAGCACAATTTTCCTTCCCATCAATTTCATGAAAGATATTAAAAAGATGAAGCATATGACGTAACCCTAATTCCATTTTTTTGTAGTTTTATTTTATAAACTAAACTAGTGACAAAACAAGAAACTAAAAGATTTGATGGCAAGATCTAAAGATATACCTTCAAGCACTAACCTCCCCGGCAACGGCGCTAGAAAAGAGCTTGATGTCTACTACACAACCTTCTTCTTGTAGACGTTGTTGGGCCTCCAAGTGAAGAGGTTTGTAGGACAGTAGCAAATTTCCCTCAAGTGGATGACCTAAGGTTTATCATTCCGTGGGAGGCATAGGATGAAGATGGTCTCTCTCAAGCAACCCTGCAACCAAATAACAAAGAGTCTCTCGTGTCCCCAACAAACCCAATACAATGATAAATTGTATAGGTGCACTGGTTCGGCGAAGAGATGGTGATACAAGTGCAATATGGATGGTAGATATAGGTTTTTGTAATAGGAAAATATAAAAACAGCAAGGTAGCAAATGGTAAAAGTGAGCATAAATGGTGTTGCAATGATAGAAAACAAGGCCTAGGGTTCATACTTTCACTAGTGCAAGTTCTCTCGACAAGGATAACATAATTGGATCATATTACTAGCCCTCAACATGCAACAAAGAGTTACTCCAAAGTAACTAATAGCGGAGAACAAACGAAGAGATTATGGTAGGGTACGAAACCACCTCAAAGCTATTCTTTCTGATCGATCTATTCAAGAGTCCGTAGTAACGTTGAATCTATCATAGAGTTCGTACTAGAATAACACCTTAAGACACAAATCAACCAAAACCCTATTGTCACCTAGATACTACATTGTCACCTCAAGTATCTGTGGGCATGATTATACGATATGCATCACACAATCTCAGAAACATCTATTCAACCAACACATAGAACTTTAAAGAGTGCCCCAAAGTTTCTACCGGAAAGTCAAGACGAAAATGTGTGCCAACCCCTATGCATAGATTCCCAAGGTCAAGGAACCCGCAAGTTGATCACCGAAACATACATCAAGTAGATCACATGATATCCCATTGTCACCACATATAAACATGTGCAAGACATACATCAAGTGTTCTCAAATCCTTAAAGACTCAATCCGATAAGATAACTTCAAAGGGAAAACTCAATCCATTACAAGAGAGTAGAGGGGGAGAAGCATCATAAGATCCAACTAGAATAGCAAAGCTCGCGATACATCAAGGTCGTGCCATCTCAAGAACACGAGAGAGAGATCAAACACATAGCTACTGATACATACCCTCAGCCCCGAGGCTGGACTACTCCCTCCTCGTCATGGAGAGCGCCGGGATGATGAAGATAGCCACCGATGAGGGTTCCCCCCTCCGGAAAGGTGCCGGAATGGGGTCTAGATTGGTTTTTGGTGGCTACAGAGGCTTTCGGCGGCGGAACTCCTGATCTAGGTTAATTTCCGAAGGTTTCAGTATTTATAGGATTTTTTGGCGTAGGGCACACGTCAGGGGGGCTTCTGGGCTGTCCACGAGATAGGAGGGCGCGCCCCCTGCCCAGGGCGCGCCCCCACCCATGTGGGCAGCCCGTGGCTCTCCTGGCCCAACTCTTTTGCTTCGAGGGCTTCTTTTGGTCCAGAAAAAATCATAAAAAATTGTCTCGTCAATTGGACTCCGTTTGATATTCCTTTTCTGAAAAACCCTAAAACAGGAGAAAAACAGAAATTGGCACTGGGCTCTGGGTTAATAGGTTAGTCCCAAAAATCATATGAAAGTGTATATAAAAGCCCATAAGACATCCTAGAAGGATAATATAATAGCATGGAACAATCAAAAATCATAGATACGTTGGAGATGTATCATACGCCAAGTCGATGTGAGACTATCTCCCTCCTTTTTGTCTTCTCCACAATCACCACTCTATTCCACTTAGTGCTATATCCATGGCTCACGCTCATGTATTGCGTGAAAGTTGAAAGGTTTTAAAGAAGAGAGTATGAAAACAAGTGCTTGGCTGAAACCGGGGTTGTGCATGATATGAATATTTTGTGTGATGAAGAGGGAGCATAGCCAGACTATATGATTTTGTAGGGATAACTTTCTTTAGCCATATTATTTTGAGAAGACACGATTGCTTTGTTAGTATGCTTGAAGTATTATTATTTCTTATGTCAATATAGACTTTTGTCTTGAATCTTTCAGATCTGAACATTCATGCCATAGTTAAGAGAATTACATTGAAAACTATTTTGGTTAGCATTTCACATCAAAAATTCTGTTTTTATCATTTACCTATGCGAGGACGAGCAGGAATTAAGCTTGGGGATGCTTGGTACGTCTCCAATGTATCTATAATTTTTGATTATTCCATGCTAATATTTATGATGTTTTGGATGTTTAATGGGATTTGTTATACACTTTTATATTATTTTTGGGACTAACCTATTAACCCAAAGGCCTAGTCCAGATTGCTGTTATTTTTCCTATTTCAGGGTTTTACAGAAAAGGAATATCAAATGGAGTCCAAACGGAATGAAACTTCAGGAGAGATATTTTTGGAGCAAAATACGCACGGGAGAATTGAGAACCACGGAGTAGGGCACACTTGCCATCCACGAGGGTGGGGGGCGCCCCCCCCCCCTAGAGGGTGCGCCCAACTACCTCGTGGGCCCCACGTTTGGCCCTCGGTGCCCTCATTCCTCCTATATATACCTACGTACCCCGAAACCATTAGAAACAGAGAGAAAACCCTAGTTCCACTGCCGCAACCTTCTGTTCCCATGAGATCCCATCTTGGGGCCTGTTCCGGAGCTCTGCTGGAGGGGGGATCTACCACGGAGTGCTTCTACATCATCATCATCGCCTCACCATGAGTTGTGAGTAGTTTACCACAGACCTTTGGGTCCATAGCTAGTATCTAGATGGCTTCTTCTCTCTCTTTGGATCTCAATACCAAGTTCTCCTCGGTCTTCGAGGAGATCTATTCGATGTAATCTCTTTTTGCGGTGTGTTTGTCGAGATCCGATGAATTGTGGGTTTATGATCAAGATTATCTATGAGAAGTATTTTGTTCTTTTCTTAACTCTTTATGTATGATTATAATATCATTGCAAGTCTCTTTGAATTATTGGTTTGGTTTGGCCTACTAGATCTATAGTTCTTGCAATGGGAGAAGTGCTTGGCTTTGGGTTCAATCTTGCGGTGTCCTTTCCCAGTGACAGTAGGGGCAGCAAGGCACATATTGTATTGTTGCCATCGAGGATAAAAAGATGGGGTTTATATCACTATGTTTGAGTTTGTCCCTCTACATCATGTCATCTTGCCTAAGGCGTTACTCTGTTCATATGAACTCAATACACTAGATTCATGCTGGATAGTGGTCGATGTGTGGAGTAATAGTAGTAGATGCAGAATCATTTTGGTCTACTTGTTTTGGATGTGATGCCTATATATAATGATCATGCCTAGATATTCTCATAAGTATTCACTTTTCTATCAATTGCTCGACAGTAATTTGTTCACCCACCGTAGAATTCCGCTATCATGAGAGAAGCCACTAGAGAAACCTATGGCCCCTGGGTCTATTCTCAACATATCAATCTACAATCTACTTTACTTTTCCGTTTTTACTTTCTGTTCTTATATCCAAAAATATCAAACTATCCTATCTATCAGATCTCACTTTCGTAAGTGACCGTAAAGGGATTGACAACCCCTTATCGCGTTGGCTGCGAAGTTCTTATTTGTTTATGCAGGTGCGAGGGACTCGCGTGTGGTCTCCTACTGGATTGATACCTTGGTTCTGAAAAACCGAGGGAAATACTTACGCTACTGTGCTGCATCACCCTTTCCTCTTCGAGGGAATACAATGCAAGCTCGAGAAGTAGCACTATGATGTGGAATGAATAGAAGAATTTGTTGCTTTTAAGGGTGCTTATGAAATTTATACTTTGTTTGGAAAGTATGAAGCTTTTGATGATGTTGTTTATAGGCCTGAAAATTTTGTGTAATGCCCCGGATGTAATACTTTCCCTTTTGGGCATATAATATATCTCTGGCTTCATCCATTCCATTTCGGGTTCTTCGTCTTTTGGGTTTCGCCGTTTTGTCGTGTTGCGTGTGTGGCATTCATTCATATCATGTAGTCATGAGCATTGCATCGCATTTGTGTTGTCATTTGCATCCGGTCCCACGCGTTCCTTCCCGTTGTCCGTTTCGCGTTCCGGAGCTGCCTCACGTGTCCGTGGCGTCCCGTAGGCCTACTTTGGTGTTTGGCCGTGTAACGTTACCGGTTTGGCGCGAGACTTGTCGTGTGTTGTTGTTTTGATGTGTGTAACCCGCCTGTCAAATCTCGTCGCGTTTGGAGCTCGTTTGCTACCCCAACAGTTATTTCCTTGGGCTCAAAGTGCCTCCACTTTGAGGCCCAAGACACCCCTCCAACAGCCCACCAAACCAGCCCAAACCCCTCCCTTCATCTAGGCCATCCAATTCTAATCGCGTGGTCGAAAACCACACCTCATTTGGACAACCCTAGCTCCTTGTGCCTATATATTTGTCCAACCTCCCCCAAATTTTGCCCTAATAGTAAACCCTAGTAGTCATCCCCTTCCTCTCCTTCTTCCTCCAGCTCGCCGGAGCTCGCCGGAGGAGCCGCCGGAATCCCGCCGGAATCCTCACCGCCGGCATCTCCACGTCGCCACCACCACCGCGCCGCCTCACCTCGCCACCGCCCCGGCCAGGCCCCGCCGGATCCATCTCCCTCCGGCCAGCCGCCGCCCCAGGCTCGGCAGCCAGCCGCCGCCCCGCTCCTCGAAGCTCCGCGCGCTGCCGCTCGAGCGCCAGAGGGCCGCGCCGCCGCCTGGATCGCGAGGAGCAGGAGGCTCCCCGATCCAGATCCCTTCGATGCGCTCGGCTGGACCAGGCCCGTCTTCCCCCGTTCCGCCTCGAACCCTAGGGCCCGAGGCCCGTACCTCAGGCCGGGTGGGCCGCCTCCCTCCGCAGGCCCTTCGCGGGCCAAGCCAAGGCCGCGCCCCAGGCCGCCGCTCCGTCGACCATCAGCCGCCGCCACCGCCGATCCGTCTTACCCGGTCGCGGGCCCGATCCGCCGGCCAGATCCGGCCGTTAGCTGGAGGGCCGCCCGACCCGCTTCGTCGGCGCGCCCGGATCCGAGCCGCGGCCCGATCCGCCAGGACCCGCGCCCGATCCGCTTCTCCAGCCCGCAGTTGACCAGATCCAGTCCACTTTGACCCGGAGGAAGTCCAAAATCCGCTAAGTCTGAGATAATTTTGATTGTCTGATGCTAGTTTCAAACGTGGATAACTTTGTGTGTGTTGCTCCGATTTGAGTGAATGAGATGTCCAGACGTTCGTGGAGTCATGTACTACATTTCATTCCATTATGCCATACATGTTTGAGTTCATCTAGGGGCTTAAAATTCTGTTGCAAGAGTGCATCGTGATAAAAACTGTTGTTAGTGTTGTTTTTCATGCCATCTTTGCATAGTGATAACTTGGTGCTCGTTTATCCGATTGATGCAAATGACATGTCCACGTGTTCGTCTTGTCATGCTCTACATGATGATTGCTTAGACTTGCATGATAGTATTAATCTTGCCATGTTTATCTCCGTTGCAAAGTGCTATGTGGCTGTTAAGTTTTTAAGCTTGTTATGAAATGCCAACTTGAGGAGCTCATTGCTATCGTTGTGATTGTCCCCATGATGCATGCTTAGGTGTTTTGGAATCACCATCATGTGTACTTTGATATGGTGCTTAACACTTGCCATGTTTAGTTTTGAGGTGACTTAAACTTGCTCTCAAAGTTGCCATGATGAAACTGCTGTTATAACACTTAGTGAAATTTCACTAAGTCTGGAATCTGTAATTTCCAGATGCCATGTTTGCTTGTTGTTCTAGGACAAACCATGATAGTTTTGGGGTGACTCTTGATGATTCCTTGTAGTATATATTGTTGACTATCCATTCATGCTCTCACATGCTTATTTGAGTGGCTGTAGCATATTTAACTTTTGCTCCCAAGTTGCAATAAATTACTGCTGTCGGGATTTTGTTGTCAAGTTCAATATGTCCAAGCTTGTTGCTATTGATCTGTGGCTCCTTTGGGGGTGCACCAATGGACTTATTTGCTGTAGGATATATCTAGTTTATGTTCATGCTCTTTGCCATGATGTTTGAGTGTTGTAGCTTATTTATCTAGTGCTCCGAAGTTGCTATGTTGCTGTAACTTTCAGCTTTCGCATGTTTATTGTTTTGTGTGTAACTTTTAGCCCGTAGCTCCGATTGCAGCAAGTCTTATATGAAACTTGATTGATTTATCATGTAGATTCATAATATCCTATTGTATCATGTTTTGATGTATTTTGCTTGAGTGCAATTGTCCATGCTCCTTGTGCTCCCTTAGTGCATAAGTCATGCATCCATCATTTTTGGTGTGCGCATTGCATCTTGTTGATTCGTGCCTTGTGTGGTTGTGTTGATTAGAGCCGGAAGCCGAGACCGAGTACGAGTACGAGAACGAGGTTACTACCGAGCTTTAGAACGAGGAGCTTTCTTACGAACCGAACGACAACTCTTCAGGCAAGATGACCGAACCCGGATACCATTACTATTTTTGCCTATTGCTAGAAGTCTCGATCTATAGTTTTGCCTCGATGCCCATGTCTTTCATGTCAGCCTCCTACTTGTAACCATGTTCATGTCTGACCACCCTACCTATGCAAACCCTTGATTGGCTATACGTAGCTTCGCTCAGCCCCTCTTATAGCGTTGCTAGTTGCAGGTGAAGTTGAAGATGCTCGCTTCATGTTGAAGTTTGTGGGGTTATATCATACTATATAAATGCTTAAATGAAATCATCTATATATTGGCAATGGGTGGAAGGCTAAGCCTTTTTCTTGGTGTTTTGTTCCACTCATGCCACTAGGAACCGTATAAACAGGTGTTATGTTCCTTGATTATGCGTTCCTCACACGGTTGGGGTTATGGGGCCCCGTTGATAAACCGCTAAGTGCTAAGTCTTTTCCAGCAATTCCCAACATTGGTACTATTCGCCTAATAACTAATAAAACTTGCATAGTGTCTTGCAAACCCGAGTTCTTAATTAACAACCCCCGGGCCAGTGCTCCACATGAGTGTTGGTCCAAACTGGGCAGACTGCGGGGCCACCTGAGGGAACTCGAGGATTGGTATATACCTGTAGGCTGACCTATCCGGTCGTGTCCTGAGACTAGATACGCGCGGCTATTGTCAGGGTGTCGACACGCCGGGAGGATTTGCTGGATTAGCCTTACCTTAGTTCGGAGTATCTTGAGCACGGGATTCCGAGAATACTCGGGTCTTCCCACCTTGGAGTTGCGACTCCGCGGATCGTGGGCTTGTCATGGGTCAAGTTGGAACACCCCTGCAGGGTTTGAACTTTCGAATGCCGTGGCCGCGATTATGTGGCAGATGGGAGCTTGTTAATATCCGGTTGTAGAAAACTTGACACATTGTTCTAATACACTACTAGCGTGTGTACCGTGACTGTCATTTTCCGAAAGGGGTTTCGGGATATGAACACGGTGGGGTTATGTTTGACTTGTTTAGTTCAGGATCACTTAGTGATCATCTCTCGACCGAGGTGCCTTCTCTTCTCGCTCTCTATTACGTAAGCTAGGCTAGTGCTGTTGCAACCACTTATTCTTATTCTTTCTTCAGCCTTGTTCCACACCCAAGGCTTAGATAGTCATGTTACCCGGGAACGGGATTGCTGAGTCCTCTGTGGCTCACAGTTACTTCACAACACCAGATGCAGGTCCGGTGGTGAGCTATCTAGGTGATGGCACCGAGCTAGACTGGGAGTACGACGAGGAGCGTAGCCGTTACTATGTTCGTTATCCTGATGATCAGTAGTGGAACTTCTACTAGGATTCGATCCGACCTGTGGATTTAAATTATGTTTGGTATCTTGTCATTTGGATTTTACCCTTAGATGGGCTGTGATGTTCTTTTGTATGATGATTGAAACATGTAATGATTTTGTGTGTCGTGGCAAGTGTAAGCCAACTATTTTATGTTTTCCATCCCCATCTTTTACATGAGTTGTGCAAAGATACCAAACTTGCGATCATTCCAGCATGGGGTTATGTCTCTAAGTCGTGCCTCGACAGTAGGAGATATAGTCCCATCCTGGGCATTACAAGTTGGTATTCAGAGCCTTCTCCGACCTAGAAGCCCCCACTGATTGATCGAATCGTTGACGGTCGAGTCTAGGCACACACTGAAAATATTTTGAGTCCTATATTATATCGGAGAGTAGGATTTCTTTGCTTCTCAAACCCTTTCTCTCTGGTGAGGACTCCTGACGACTACTCTTCCCCCTTCTACTTTAAAAAATTGCACCAATTTTTTTTAGGAATCTCGCGAGTATTGTAGGATTGTTTCGATGTTCTTGTGACGAGAATATTGTTCTCGATGCCTCCTGACATTAGGGGTTGTGGCAGTGTCCCGGGGAGTTGAGCTTCGGGGTATTGTCATCACAAGCATATCGCGACAGTACTAAATACTTAAGACGGCCGACATCGAAAATCTCTCCTATACGGTTAGTGGCAAGATAACCCCGACATCACCCAGTACTGGGGAGGTAGTTTGGGAGTATTGCCATAGCTTGGTATAGTGGATGCTTTTCGAAGGTCCGAGGTAGACAGTTTCCGAGAAAGACTGGTTATGTGTTGATGGATGGATACAGCTGGATGTAGGTTTAGAGTTGATTGCGCGGTGCTTCCCCTGTATCCCCAACACCTGATTGCATAACTGGAAACTTTCGGAAATTAATAGGTGGGTCTATCCAGTAGATCGTAGGCATTCTTCCAACGAATGCAGGTTAGTGAGTTCGGGGTTCTACATTGAGTGAAGTGGTTTATGACCGATGTTCTGATCGGGAGTTGCATCTTAAAGGGTCCTTGGCTATGCTGATCCGGGGATTGCAAAACCCTTTCGTAACGCGTTCATAAGCTTTCAGCACAAAGATGTTAGAACGAAGCTCCTATCTTGTGTTTGTTTCCATCCGTACCTTGTTGTTTTTCTTATTTACCTTTGTCCCCTATGTGGCTTCTCGTGAAGATTGATGTTATCATTTAAACTGAGAATTTCATTCGTTCCTCATGTTCGAATGATTATTGTGAAGACTATGTTGCATTTCAATCCGTTGTTTCAGCTTATACCTTCTTTCAATCAATTGCTGATTCGTGGTCATCTCTTTCAGGATGGCTCCGAAACGAGTTCCCAACGCTAACCCAGAGGGTGAAGAGGTCCCAGATCGTCCTCCTTCACCTCCTCCTCCGTCTGAGGCTTGGAGAGCGATTATGCACACTACAAATCAGAACACCCAGATGTTGATGCAGATGATGCAGCAGATGCAAGCTAATCAAGCTAATCAGGGTGTTCCAGGGAATCAAGGCAACTTCTTCAACCAATAGCACCATGCTACTCTCAACCAGTTCTTGGCCAATAATCCAAAAGCTTTCAGTTACTGTGTCGACCCTCTTGATGCTGAAGATTGGTTAACCGATATCAAGAAACATTTTGAGTGCAGTAACATAAGGGAAGAGGATTATGTGAAGTTTGCAGCCTTCCAACTCAAGGACCAAGCAGCTGACTGGTGGCAGCAGTACAAAGACTCCAGGCCAGGTCGTGTGATCTCTTGGGAGGACTTCTGGAAGGACTTTCGCTCTCACCACATTCCAACAAGTGTCATCGAGGGTATGCGTGAGCAATTCCGCAACCTGAAGCAGGGCTCTATGACTGTCTACCAGTATAATGTCAAGTTCCAAAACCTCGCCCGCTATGCTAAGCAAGACATTCCGGATGCTAAGAGCAAGATCTATCAATTCCGAGGAGGTCTCAAAGATGAACTTCAACTTGCTCTCACCTTGTTCGTGCCTGATGAATTCGACAAATTCTATAACATGGCTTTGAAACAAGAGGCAGCTCAGCTCAAGATGGAGGCTCCTAAAAAGAGGATTCGAGATGCCGTTCACTCCTCCTCATCTTCTCAAATGGCTGCGAAACAACAGAAATTTTGGCTTCCTCCTCCTCAAGTGATTCGAGCTCCTTACAACAATTCCAACAACTCCAACAACAACAAGAATGCTGGTGGTCGTGGTTTCTCCCACCCATCCAACTCCAACAAGCAGTCCAAGCAGCAGTTCCAAGCTCCAAGACTAAGTGCTCCTCCTACTCGTCCACTTTCTGAGGTGACTTGCTACAAGTGTGTCCAGAAGGGTCATTATTCCAACAAGTGCAGCAACCCAAGGCGCCTTCCGCCACCTCCCCCTGTCAGTTCGGCTATTGTGAAGCATAATCCCAGGCATGCTAGGGTGAACCTGATGAATGCAGCTGAAGCGGAGAATTCTTCTGACGTGATCATTGGTAACCTTTCGGTGAACTCTTTTCCTACAAAAGTATTATTTGATTCTGGTGCATCTCTCAGTTTCATTTCAAGGCCATTCTTCACCAAGTATAATTTGACTTCGGTATTTCTGGATAAGAAGTTGTCAATTATCTCTCCGGGCAAGCACATGACTTCAAATTTGAAGGCTCCGAATGTATCTATTCGCATGGGTGATTATCGATTTCTGGCCTCTCCGGTGGTTCTCGGCAATTCCGACATTGACCTCATCCTCAGGATGGATTGGCTTTCTCAGCATGATGCTCAAATTGATTGTGCACAGAAGGAAGTCAAGATTACTCATCCTGATGAAGATGTGATTATCTTCGCCGCCAGGGATAACACTATCAGGCTTTTCTCTCTCAACGATAAGGGCGAGATTAATGCCATCTCTCAAATTCCGGTGGTAAACGAATACCAAGACGTCTTTCCTGAAGAACTTCCAGGCATGCCTCCACACCGTCAAGTGGAATTTGTCATTGATCTTGAGCCGGGTACTGAGCCAGCATGCCGGCGTCCGTACAAGCTCTCTCCTGAAGAATTGAAGGAATTGAAGAAGCAGCTTGATGAACATGAGCGTATGGGTCTCATATGGCCTAGTACGTCTCATTGGGGCTGTGGTGTCTTATTTGTCAAGAAGAAGGATGGCACGGAGCGCCTCTGCGTCGATTATCGGCCATTGAATAAGAAGACAATAAAGAACAAGTATCCGCTCCACAACATCAACGAACTGTTCGAGCAGCTCAAAGGAGCTAAAGTGTTCTCTAAGCTCGATCTCCGAATGGGCTATCACCAAATTCGCATTCGCGAGGAAGACATACCCAAGACTGCCTTCAGAATGAGCTACGGCTCATATGAGTATACAGTCATGTCCTTTGGTCTCGCTAATGCTTCACCTACCTTCTCGAGAATGATGCACTACATTTTCAACCCCTACACCGGCGAGTTTGTGCTTGTGTATCTGGATGACATTTTGGTATTTTCCAAGAATGAAGAAGATCACGAAAAGCACTTACGTCTGGTTCTTGACCGACTTTGTGAACATAAGTTCTATGCCAAGTTCTCCAAGTGTGAATTTTGGCTCCATAAGGTCTTGTATTTGGGCCATATCATCTCTGCTGACGGTATTGCGGTAAACCCCGAGAAAGTTGAAGCAATTGTCAACTGGGAAGCTCCTCAGAACGTCAAGCAACTCCGGAGTTTTCTTGGTCTTGCCAGCTATTGCAGAAGGTTCGTTGAGAACTTCTCCAAGATTGCCAAGCCTCTCTCCAACTTGCTGCAGAAGAATGTAAAGTACTACTGGTCTCCAGAGTGTGAAGTGGCATTCAAAACTCTCAAAGAAAAGCTCGTCTCTGCTCCAGTTCTTACTCCTCCAGATGAATCCAAGCCCTATGAAGTATTCTGTGATGCTTCTCTTCAAGGTCTTGGTGGTGTGCTTATGCAAGACAAAAGAATTGTGGCATACACTTCTCGTCAACTGAAGCCAAGTGAGAAGAACTATCCCACACATGATCTCGAGCTAGCAGCTGTGGTACATGCTTTGATTACGTGGAGACATCTGTTGTTGGGCAGAAAAGTCGACATCTTCACCGATCACAAGAGCTTGAAGTACATCTTCACATAGCCGAATCTGAACCTCCGCCAGACTCGTTGGGTTGAAATGATCCAAGAGTATGATCCCAGCATTGAATACACTCCTGGCAAGGCAAATGTGATTGCAGATGCTTTGAGCAGAAAGGCATATTGCAACAGCCTTCTTATCAAGCCGTTCCAGCCTGAGCTTTGTGAAGCTTTCAGGAAACTCAACCTCCAAGTTGTTCCCCAAGGTTTTCTTGCAAATCTTCAAGTTGCTCCTTCCTTGGAAGATCAGGTCCGTGAGGCCCAACTCAGGGATGCCATGGTGCAGAAGGTGAAACATGGTATTGCAAAGGGCACTCCTAAATACAAGTGCTATCACGTTGATGAGAGAGATACCTTGTTCTTTGAGGACAGACTCGTTGTTCCAAAAGGTGATCTCAGGAAGCTCATAATGGAAGAAGCACATGATTCCCTCCTTTCCATTCATCCTGGCAATTCCAAGATGTTCCAAGACCTCAAGCAATCTTACTGGTAGACACGAATGAAAAGGGAGATTGCCCAATTCGTGAATGAATGTGATGTCTGCAGAAGAGTGAAGGCAGAGCATCAACGTCCAGCCGGTCTTCTCCAACCTCTTCCTATTCCCGAGTGGAAATTCGACCACATTGAAATGGATTTTGTCACTGGCTTTCCTAAGTCCAAGAGAGGGAATGATTCTATCTTCGTGCTGATTGACAAGCTTACCAAAGTCTCTCACTTCCTTCCAGTCAAAGAATCCATCAATGCAGCTCAACTTGCAGAGTTGTACACTTCCAGAATTGTGTCCTTACATGGCATTCCTCAAGTTATCTCCTCAGACCGTGGAAGTTTGTTCACTTCAAAGTTCTGGGACTCCTTTCAGTCTTCCATGGGCACTAAGATCAGGTTCAGCACTGCTTTTCACCCTCAAACAAGTGGTCAAGTCGAGCGAGTGAATCAGATTCTAGAAGACATGTTCAGAGCCTGTGTCATATCTTTTGGCATGAAATGGGAAGATTGCCTTCCATTTGCCGAGTTCTCTTACAACAACAGCTACCAAGCAAGTGCAGGCAAAGCCCCGTTTGAAATCCTCTATGGCATAAAGTGTCGTACCCCTCTCAACTGGTCCGAAACAGGAGAACGTCAACTTCTTGGCAATGACTTGATCTCAGAAGCCGAAGAAATGTGCAAAGTCATACGTGAGAATCTCAAGGCCGCTCAGTCGCGTCAGAAGAGCTACTATGACGGCAAGCATCGTGATTTGGCATTCAACATTGGTGATCATGTTTATCTCCGTGTTTCTCCGATGAAAGGCACCCAAAGATTCGGTATCAAAGGAAAGCTTGCTCCTAGATACGTCGGGCCTTTCAAGATCCTTGGCAAAAGAGGCGATCTAGCCTATCAACTTGAGCTCCCTTCCAACTTCGCCAATGTTCATGATGTGTTCCATGTGTCTCAACTCCGCAAATGCTTCAAGGCACCTGAACGCATGATTCCGTTTGAAGAGATTGATCTTCAACAAGATTAGTCCTACCGAGAGCACCCAGTTGCTATTCTCGAAGAAACCGAGCGCAAGACCCGCAACAATTCCATCAAATTCTTGAAAGTCAAGTGGTCACACCATACCGACCGAGAAGCTACGTGGGAACGAGAAGATCATCTTTGTTCTGAGTACCCTTCCTTTTTCCAGTCCTAGATCTCGGGACGAGATCTTTTTGTAGTGGAGGAGAGTTTGTAATGCCCTGGATGTAATACTTTCCCTTTTGGGCATATAATATATCTCTGGCTTCATCCATTCCATTTCGGGTTCTTTGTCTTTTGGGTTTCGCCGTTTTGTCGTGTTGCGTGTGTGGCATTCATTCATATCATGTAGTCATGAGCATTGCATCGCATTTGTGTTGTCATTTGCATCCGGTCCCACACGTTCCTTCCCGTTGTCCGTTTCGCGTTCCGGAGCTCCCTCACGTGTCCGTGGCGTCCCGTAGGCCTACTTTGGTGTTTGGCCGTGTAACGTTACCGGTTTGGCGCGAGACTTGTCGTGTGTTGTTGTTTTGATGTGTGTAACCCGCCTGTCAAATCTCGTCGCGTTTGGAGCTCGTTTGCTACCCCAACAGTTATTTCCATGGGCTCAAAGTGCCTCCACTTTGAGGCCCAAGACACCCCTCCAACAGCCCACCAAACCAGCCCAAACCCCTCCCTTCATCTAGGCCATCCAATTCTAATCGCGTGGTCCTAAACCACACCTCATTTGGACAACCCTAGCTCCTTGTGCCTATATATTTGTCCAACCTCCCCCAAATTTTGCCCTAATAGTAAACCCTAGTAGTCATCCCCTTCCTCTCCTTCTTCCTCCAGCTCGCCGGAGCTCGCCGGAGGAGCCGCCGGAATCCCGCCGGAATCCTCACCGCCGGCATCTCCACGTCGCCACCACCACCGCGCCGCCTCACCTCGCCACCGCCCCGGCCAGGCCCCGCCGGATCCATCTCCCTCTGGCCAGCCGCCGCCCCGCTCCTCGAAGCTCCGCGCGCCGCCGCTCGGGCGCCAGAGGGCCGCGCCGCCGCCTGGATCGCGGGGAGCAAGAGGCTCCCCGATCCAGATCCCTTCGCTGCGCCCGGCTGGGCCTGGCCCGTCTTCCCCCGTTCCGCCTCGAACCCTAGGGCCCGAGGCCCGTACCTCATGCCGGGTGGGCCGCCTCCCTCCGTAGGCCCTTCGCGGGCCAAGCCAAGGCCGCGCCCCAGGCCGTCGCTCCGTCGACCATCAGCCGCCGCCACCGCCGATCCGTCTTACCGGGTCGCGGGCCCGATCCGCCGGCCAGATCCGGCCCGTTAGCTGGAGGGCCGCCCGACCCGCTTCGCCGGCGCGCCCGGATCCGAGCCGCGGCCCGATCCGCCAGGACCCGCGCCCGATCCGCTTCTCCAGCCGGCAGTTGACCAGATCCAGTCCACTTTGACCTGGAGGTAGTCCAAAATCCGCTAAGTCTGAGATAATTTTTCTTGTCTGATGCTAGTTTCAAACGTGGATAACTTTGTGTGTGTTGCTCCGATTTGAGTGAATGAGATGTCCAGACGTTCGTGGAGTCATGTACTACATTTCATTCCATTATGCCATACATGTTTGAGTTCATCTAGGGGCTTAAAATTCTGTTGCAAGAGTGCATCATGATAAAAACTGCAGTTAGTGTTATTTTTCATGCCATCTTTGCATAGTGATAACTTGGTGCTCGTTTATCCGATTGATGCAAATGACATGTCCACGTGTTCGTCTTGTCATGCTCTACATGATGATTGCTTAGACTTGCATGATAGTATTAATCTTGCCATGTTTATCTCCGTTGCAAAGTGCTATGTGGCTGTTAAGTTTTTAAGCTTGTTATGAAATGCCAACTTGAGGAGCTCATTGCTATCGTTGTGATTGTCCCCATGATGCATGCTTAGGTGTTTTGGAATCACCATCATGTGTACTTTGATGTGGTGCTTACCACTTGCCATGTTTAGTTTTGAGGTGCCTTAAACTTGCTCTCAAAGTTGCCATGATGAAACTACTGTTATAACACTTACTGAAATTTCACTAAGTCTGGAATCTGTAATTTCCAGATGCCATGTTTGCTTGTTGTTCTAGGACAAACCATGATAGTTTTGGGGTGACTCTTGATGATTCCTTGTAGTATATATTGTTGACTATCCATTCATGCTCTCATATGCTTATTTGAGTGGATGTAGCATATTTAACTTTTGCTCCCAAGTTGCAATAAATTACTGCTGTCAGGATTTTGTTGTCAAGTTCGATATGTCCAAGCTTGTTGCTATTGATACGTGGCTCCTTTGGGGGTGCACCAATGGACTTATTTGTTGTAGTATATATCTAGTTTATGGTCATGCTCTTTTCCATGATGTTTGAGTGCTGTAGCTTATTTATCTAGTGCTCTGAAGTTGCTATGTTGCTGTAATTTTCAGCTTTCGCATGTTTATTGTTTTGTGTGTAACTTTTAGCCCGTAGCTCCGATTGCAGCAAGTCTTATATGAAACTTGATTGATTTTTTGTTTAGATTCATAATATCCTATTGTATCATGTTTTGAAGTATTTTGCTTGAGTGCAATTGTCCATGCTCCTTGTGCTCCCTTAGTGCATAAGTCATGCATCCATCATTTTTGGTGTGCGCATTGCATCTTGTTGATTTGTGCCTTGTGTGGTTGTGTTGATTAGAGCCGGAAGCTGAGACCGAGTATGAGTACGAGAACGAGGTTACTACCAAGCTTGAGAACGAGGAGCTTTCTTACGAACCGAACGACAACTCTTCAGGCAAGATGACCGAACCCGGATACCATTACTATTTTTGCCTATTGCTAGAAGTCTCGATCTATAGTTTTGCCTCGATGCCCATGTCTTTCATGTCAGCCTCCTACATGTAACCATGTTCATGTCTGACCACCCTACCTATGCAAACCCTTGATTGGCTATACGTAGGCTTCGCTCAGCCCCTCTTATAGCGTTGCTATTTGCAGGTGAAGTTGAAGATGCTCGCTTCATGTTGAAGTTTGTGGGGTTATATCACACTATATAAATGCTTAAATGAAATCATCTATATATTGGCAATGGGTGGAAGGCTAAGCCTTTTGCTTGGTGTTTTGTTCCACTCATGCCGCTAGGAACCGTATAAACCGGTGTTATGTTCCTTGATTATGCGTTCCTCACACGGTTGGGGTTATGGGGCCCCCTTGATAAACCGCTAAGTGCTAAGTCTTTTCCAGCAAGTCCCAACATTGGTACTATTCGCCTAATAACTAATAAAACTTGCATATGGTCTTGCAAACCCGAGTTCTTAATTAACATCCCCCGGGCCAGTGCTCCACATGAGTGTTGGTCCAAACTGGGCAGACTGCGGGGCCACCCGAGGGAACTCGAGGATTTGTATATACCTGTAGGCTGACCTATCCGGTCGTGTCCTGAGACTAGATACGCGCGGCTATTGTCAGGGTGTCGACACGCCGGGAGGATTTGCTGGATTAGCCTTACCTTAGTTCGGAGTATCTTGAGCACGGGATTCCGAGAATACTTGGGTCTTCCCACCTTGGAGTTGCGACTCCGCGGATCGTGGGCTTGTCATGGGTCCAGTTGGAACACCCCTGCAGGGTTTGAACTTTCGAAAGCCGTGCCCGCGGTTATGTGGCAGATGGGAGCTTGTTAATATCCGGTTGTAGAAAACTTGACACATTGTTCTAATACACTACCAGCGTGTGTACCGTGACTGTCATTTTCCGAAAGGGGTTTCGGGAGATGAACACGGTGGGGTTATGTTTGACTTGTTTAGTTCAGGATCACTTAGTGATCATCTCTCGACCGAGGCACCTTCTCTTCTCGCTCTCTATTACGTAAGCTAGGCTAGTGCTGCTGCAACCACTTATTCTTATTCTTTCTTCAGCCTTGTTCCACACCCAAGGCTTAGATAGTCATGTTACCCGGGAACGGGATTGCTGAGTCCTCTGTGGCTCACTGTTACTTCACAACACCAGATGCAGGTCCGGTGGTGAGCTATCCAGGTGATGGCACCGAGCTAGACTGGGAGTACGACGAGGAGCGTAGCCGTTACTATGTTCGTTATCCTGATGATCAGTAGTGGAACTTCTACTAGGATTCGATCCGACCTGTGGATTTAAATTCTGTTTGGTATCTTGTCATTTGGATTTTACCCTTAGATGGGTTGTGATGTTCTTTTGTATGATGATTGAAACATGTAATGATTTTGTGTGACGTGGCGAGTGTAAGCCAACTATTTTATGTTTTCCATCCCCATCTTTTACATGAGTTGTGCAAAGATACCAAACTTGCGATCATTCTAGCATGTGGTTATGTCTCTAAGTCGTGCCTCGACACGTAGGAGATATAGTCCAATCCTGGGCATTACATTTGGCTATACTTAAATATTGCTATGAGAATTATGAATACAATGCCGATATTGATGCGTTTATTGAGAAAGTATCCGCTGTCCAAGAAGAGACTAATATTTTGCAGGAAAGTATGGAAGAAGAAATTGAAGACAATGTGAGCTCATTAATGAAAAGATGACGAGTTGAGAGAAGAACAAAAGGAGGAAGAGTGGATTAGCTACCCGCACCCACCTTCTAATGAGAGTAACTCTTCAACTCATACATTGTTTAATTTCCCTTCGTGCTTACTGAAGGATGATTGCTATGATAATTGCTATGATCCATTTGATTCGTTTGAAATATCCCTTTTTGATGCTTGATGCTTGTTATGCTTGTGACCAATATGCCAATATGAATTATTCTTATGGAGATGAGCTTGCTATAGTTCCTTATGTTAAACATGAAATTGTTGCTATTTCACCCACACATGATAGCCCAATTATCTTTTTGAATTCTCCCAACTACACTATATCAGAGAAGTTTGCGGTTATTAAGGATTATATTGATGGGTTGTGTTCTAGTATTGCACATGATGATTTTGATAAATATAATATGCATGTGCTTGCTGCTCCTACTTACAATTATTATGAGAGAGGAACTACATCTCTGCCTCTCTATGTTTCCAATACGATAAAATTGCAAGAAACTGTTTAAGCTATGTATCGCCCTTTACTATATGTGCATGAATTGTTCTTTTATGACGTGCCGATGCATAGGAAGAGAGTTAGACTTCGTTGTTGAATGATATATTTTACTTTGTGCTCACTACTAAATCACAAATCATTGTTAATTCAAATTGGCTTTGATATACCTTCGGATCCGGGTGGATCCATTACTTGAGCTCTATTTGCCTAGCTTAATGGCTTTAAAGAAAGCGCTGCCTGGAAGACAACCCGGAAGTTGTAGAGAGTCATTTACTTATGTTGAGTGCTTTTATATAGTTTGGAAACAAAAAAATAAATAGGGGAACCTAAAACTTTTTCAAACAGGTAAGTGAAAGTAAGAAAGACAAGCCCCGTTGAAGTGGGGGAGCTCCTTGAACTTTTTTCATGCTCAGGGACACTTTGCAAATCTTGATTACAGAAACTTTTCACCAAAAATAATCATCCCCTTGTATAATTCCATTGTATTATAAAAATAATGTGCCAAACTCATGGCAAGGTACACAACATGGCATACTTTATAGAACCTATGGCTGAGGCATAGGGAATGACTTTCATTCTCTCTTTATCTTCTGTTGTGGTCGTGTTTTGAGTCTTTAGTCAACTTTACACCTTACAATACAGGCAAGAACTCCTTCTTTGACTAATCCATTTTGAACTCCATAAAAATCTTGTCAATGTATGTGCTTTGTGAAAGTCCTATTAAGTGTCTTGATCTATCTCTATAGTTCTTGATCCCCAATACATAAGTAGCTTTACCGATGTCTTTTATTGAAAAATTCTTATTCGAGTATCCTTTTATGCTATCAAGAAATTCTATATCATTTCCAATCAACAACATGTCATCCACATATAATATCAGAAATGCTACAGAGCTCCCACTTACTTTCTTGTAAATACAAGCTTCACCATAATTCTGTATAAAAGCATAGGCTTTGATCACCTCATCAAAGTGTATATTCCAACTCTGAGATGCTTGCACCAGTCCATAGATGGATTGCTAGAGCTTGCACACTTTGTTAGCACCTTTAGGATTGACAAAAACTCTCTGGTTGCATCATATACAATTCTTCTTTAATAAATCTATTAAGGAATGTAGTTTTGACAACCATTGGCCAGATTTCATAAAATGCGGTAATTGCTAACATGGTTCAGACAGACTTAAGCATCGCTCTGAGTGAGAAAACCTCAACGTAGTCAACACCTTGAACTTGTCGAAAACCTTTCGCGACAAGTCGAGCTTTGTAGATAGTAACACTACCATCAGCGTCCGTCTTCCTCTTGAAGATCCATTTATTTTCAATGGCTTGCCGATCATCGGGCAAGTCCACCAAAGTCCACACTTTGTTCTCATACATGGACCATACCTCAGATTACACAGCTTCAACCCATTAATCGGAATATGGGCTCATCATAGCTTCTTCATAGTTTGAAGGTTCACCGTTGTCTAACAACATGACTTCCAGGACAGAGTTACCGTACCACTCTGGTGCGGTACATGTCCTGGTCGACCTTCGAGGTTCGGTAGTAACTTGATCCAAAGTTTCATGATCATTATCATTAGCCTCTTTTCTAGTTCGTGTAGGCATCACGGGAACGGTTTTCTCTGATGATCTTGAAGTACAATTACCTCATGAAGTTGTACTTTCCTCCCACTCACTTCTTTCGAGAGAAACTCCTTCTCTAGAAATGATCTGTCCTTAGCAACAAAGATTTTGCCTTCTGATATGTGGTAGAAGGTGTACCCAACAGTATCTTTCGGGTATACTATAAAGACACACTTCTCCGATTTGGGTTCGAGCTCATCAGGCTGAAGCATCGTAACCCCAAAATTTAAGAAACGACAGCTTTGGTTTCTTTCCAAACCATAGTTCATACAGTGTCATCTCAACGGATTTAGACAGTGCCCTATTTAACGTGAATGCATTTCTCTCTAATGCATAACCCCAAAATGATAAAGGCAAATCGGTAAGAGACATCATAGAACGCACCATATCTAATAGAGTATGGTTATGACGTTCGGACACACCATTACGATGTGGTCTTCCAGGTGGCGTGAGCTGTGAAACTATTCCACATTGTTTTAGATGAAGACCAAACTCGTAACTCAAATATTCGCCTCCGCGATCAGATCATAGAAACTTTATTTTCTTGTTACAATGGTTCTCTAGTTCACTCTAAAATTCTTTGAACTTTCCAAATGTTTCAGAGTTGTGTTTCATTAAGGAGATATACCCATATCTACTCAAATCATCTGTGAAGGTGATAAAATAATGATACCTGCCACGTGCGTGAACACTCATCAGACCGCATACATCGATATGTATTATTTCCAATAAGTCATTAGCTCGCTCCATTGTTTAGGAGAACAGAGTTTAAGTCATCTTGCCCATGAGGCATGGTTCGCAAGTATCAAATGATTCATAATCAATTGATTCCAAAAGCCATCAACATGGAGTTTATTCATGCACTTTACACCAATATGACCTAAACGGCAGTGCCACAAGTATGTTGTGAAGGAAATATGCCCTAGAGGCAATAATAAAGTTGTTATTTATATTTCCTTATATCATGATAAATGTTTATTATTCATGCTAGAATTGTATTAACCGGAAACTTAGTACATGTGTGAATACATAGACAAAACAGAGTGTCCCTAGTATGCCTCTACTAGACTAGCTCATTGATCAAAGATGGTTATGTTTCCTAGCCATAGACACGAGTTGTCATTTGATCAACGGGATCACATCATTAGGAGAATGATGTGATGGACTAGACCCATCCGTTAGCATAGCACTATGATCGTTTAGTTTTACTGCTATTGCTTTCTTCATGACTTATACATGTTCCTATGACTATGATATTATGCAACTCCCGAATACCGTAGGAACACCTTGTGTGCTATCAAACGTCACAACGTAACTGGGTGATCATAAAGATGCTCTACAGGTGTCTCCGAAAGTATTCGTGGTGTTGGCATAGATCAAGATTAGGATTTGTCACTCCGAAGTGTCGGAGAGGTATCTCTGGGCCCTCTCGGTAACACACATCATAATAAGCCTTGCAAGCAAAAGACTAATGAGTTAGTCACGAGATGATGTGTTACGGAACGAGTAAAGAGACTTGCCAATAACGAGATTGAACTAGGTATAGAGATACCGACGATCGAATCTCGGGCAAGTAACATACCGATGACAAAAGGAACAACGTATGTTGTTATGTGGTTTGACCGATAAAAGATCTTCGTAGAATATGTAGGAGCCAATATGAACATCCAGGTTCCGCTATTGGTTATTGACCGGAGATGAGTCTCTGTCATGTCTACATAGTTCTCGAACCCGTAGGGTCCGCACGCTTAACGTTTGATGACGATCGGTATTATGAGTTTATGAGTTTTGATGTACCGAAGGTAGTTCGGAGTCCCGGATGAGATCACGGACATGACGAGGAGTCTCGGAATGTCCGAGAGATAAAGATTGATATATTGGACGACTATATTCGGACACCGGAAGTGTTCCGGAAAAGTTTCGGATTTAACGGGATTGCCGGAGGGGGTTACCGGAACCCCCTACGAAGGGGGATGGTCCATAGTGGGCCTTATGGAAAAGAGAGAGGCAGCCCATAGGGGCTGCCCGGCGCCCCACCTAGGGTTCCTAGTTGGACTAGGATTGGGGGGCGCCACCTCTCCTTCTTTTCCTTTCCCTCTCTTCCTTCTTTGGTAGTTCCTACTAGGAATAGGATTGCAATCCTATTCCTAGTAGGATTGCACTCCTAGCCGCACCATAGAAGGGCCGGCCGGCCTCCCCCCTTGCTCCTTTATATACGGGGGTAGGGGGGCACCCAAAGACACACAAGTTGAATTGTTCCAGCCGTGTGCGGTGCCCCCCTCCACAGAAACACACCTCGGTCATACCGTCGTGGTGCTTAGGCGAAGCCCTGCGCCGGTGAATACATCATATCCGTCACCACGCCGTCGTGCTGACGAAACTCTCCCGTGAATCTCAACTGGATCAAGAGCTCGTGGGACATCATCAAGCTGAACGTGTGCTGAACGCGGAGGTGCCGTACGTTCGGTGCTTGATCGGTTGAATCGCGAAGAAGTTCGACTACATCAACCGCGTCACTTGACGCTTCCGCTTCCGGTCTACGAGGGTACGTAGACACACTCTTCCCTCTCGTTGCTATGCATCTGGTAGATAGATCTTGCGTGATCGTAGGAAAATTTTAAAATACTACGTTCCCCAACAGTGGCATCATGAGCCAGGTCTATGCGTAGATGATATGCACGAGTAGAACACAATGAGTTGTGGACGATACTAGTCATACTGCTTACCAGCATGTCATACTTTGCTTCGGCGGTATTGTGAGATGAAGCGGCCCGGACCGACATTACGCGTACGCTTACGCGAGACTGGTTTCACCGTTATGAGCACTCGTTGCTTAAAGGTGACTGGCGGGTGTCTGTCTCTCTCACTTTAGCTGAATCAAGTGTGGCTACGCCCGGTCCTTGTGAAGGTTAAAATAGCACATACTTGACGAAACATCGTTGTGGTTTTGTATGCGTAGGTAAGAACGGTTCTTGCTAAGCCCGTAGCAGCCACGTAAAACTTGCAACAACAAAGTAGAGGACGTCTAACTTGTTTTTGCAGGGCATGTTGTGATGTGATATGGTCAAGACATGATGAGTTATACGGTTTTTGTATGAGATGATCATGTTTTGTAATGTTATCGGCAACTGGCAGGAGCCATATGGTTGTCGCTTTATTGTATGAAATGCAATCGCCATGTAATTGCTTTACTTTATCACTAAGCGGTAGCGATAGTCGTAGAAGCAATAGTTGGCGAGACGACAATGATGCTACGATGGAGATCAAGGTGTCGCGCCGGTGACGAAGGTGATCATGACGGTGCTTTGGAGATGGAGATCAAAAGCACAAGATGATGATGGCCATATCATGTCACATATTTTGGTTGCATGTGATGTTTATCTTATTATGCTTCTTATTTTGCTTAGAACGACGGTAGCATTATAAGATGATCCCTTACAAAATTTCAAGGTATAAGTGTTCTCCCTGAGTATGCGCCGTTGCGAAAGTTCGTCGTGCCGAGACACCACGTGATGATCGGGTGTGATAAGCTCTACGTTCAAATACAACTGGTGTAAGCCAGTTTTGCACACGCAGAATACTCGGGTTAAACTTGACGAGCCTAGCATTTGCAGATATGGCCTCGGAACACTGGAGACCGAAAGGTCGAGCGTGAATCATATAGTAGATATGATCAACATAAGATGTTCACCATTGAAACTACTCCATCTCACGTGATGATCGGACATGGTTTAGTTGATTTGGATCACGTGATCATTTAGATGACCGGAGGGATGTCTATCTAAGTGGGAGTTCTTTAAATTAATATGATTAAATTGAACTTTAATTTATCATGAACTTAGTCCTGGTAGTATTAGCATATCTATGTTGTAGATCACTAGCTCGCGATGTTGCTCCACGTTTATTTTTTATATGTTCCTAGAGAAAACCAAGTTGAAAGATGTTAGTAGCAATAATGCAGAATTGTTCCGTGATCTCAGGATTATACTCATTGCTGCACAGAAGAATTATGTCCTTGATGCACCGCTAGGTGACAGACCTATTGCAGGAGCAGATGTAGACGTTATGAACGTTTTGACAAAAGCTCGATATGATGACTACTTGATAGTTTAGTGCACCATACTTTACGGCTTATAACCGGGACTTCAAAAACGTTTTGAAACGCCACGGAGCATATGAGATGTTCCAAGAGTTGAAATTAGTATTTCATACTCATGCCCATGTCGAGAGGTATAAGACCTCTGACAATACTTTGCCTACAAGATGGAGGAGAATAGCTCAACCAGTGAGCATGTGCTCAGATTGTCTGGGTAGTACAATTGCTTGAATCAAGTGGGAGTTAATCTTCCAGATAAGATAGTAATTGACAAAGTTCTCTAGACACTATCACCAAGTTAGTAGAACTTCGTCATGAACTATAATATGCAAGGGATGACGAAAGTAATTCCCGAGCTCTTCATGATGCTGAAATCGGCGAAGGTAGAAATCAAGAAAGAGCATCAAGTGTTGATGGTTAACCAGACCACTTGTTTCAAGTAAAGGGCAAAGGGATAGAAGGGGAACTTCAAGAAGAATGACAAGCAAGTTGTCACTCCCGTGAAGAAACCCAAAGCTAAACTCAAGCCTGAAACTAAGTGCTTCTACTGCAAAGGAAATGGTCACTAGAAGTGGAACTGCCCTAGATATTTGGCGGATAAGAAGGATGGCAAAGTGAACAAAGATATATTTGATATACAGATTATTGATGTGTATTTTACTAGTGTTCATAGCAACCCCTCGGTATTTGATATTGGTTCAGTTGCTAAAGAGTAGTAACTCGAATTGGGAGTTGGATAATGAACAGAAAATAGTTAAAGGATGAAGTGACGATGTGTATTGGAAGTAGTTCCAAGATTGATATGATCATCATCGCACACTCCCTATACTTTCAGGATTAGTATTGAACCTAAATAAGTGTTATTTGGTGTTTGTGTTGAGCATGAATATGATTTGATCATGTTTATTGCAATATGGTTATTCATGTAAGTTAGAGAATAATTGTTGTTCTGTTTACATGAATAAAACCTTCTATGGTCATACACCCAATGAAAATGGTTTGTTGGATCTCGATCGTGTGATACACATATTTATAATATTGAAGCCAAAAGATGCAAGGTTAATAATGATAGTACAACTTATTTGTGGCACTGCCGTTTAGGTCATATTGGTGTAAAGCGCATGAAGAAACTCCATAGTGATGGACTTTTTGAATCACTTGATTATGAATCACTTGGTGCTTGCGAACCATGCCTCATGGGCAAGATGACTAAAACTCCGTTCTCCGGAACCGTGGAGCGAGCAACAGAGTTTTTAGAAATCATACATACTGATGTATGCGGACCAATGAGTGTTGAAGCTCGCGGCAGGTATCGTTATTTTCTAACCTTCACTGATGATTTGAGCAGATATGGGTATATCTCCTTAATGAAGCACAAGTCTGAAACATTTGAAAAGTTCAAAGAATTTCAGAGTGAAGTGGAGAATCATCGTAACAAGAAAATAAGAGTTTCTACGATATGATCGTAGAGGTAAAATATTTGAGTTAGCGAGTTTGGCCTTCAATAAAAACAATGTGAAATAGTTTCACTATTCACGCCACCTGGAACACCACAGTGTAATGGTGTGTCCGAACGTCATAACTGTACTTTATTAGATATGGTGCGATCGATGATGTCTCTTACCGATCTACCACTATCGCTTTTGGGGTTATGCATTAGAGATAGCTACATTCACGTTAAATAGGGCACCATCTAAATCCGTGGAGATGACACCGTATGAACTGTGGTTTAACGAGAAACCTAAGCTGTCATTTCTTTAAGTTTGGGACTGCGATGCTTATGTGAAAAATTTCCACATGATAAGCTCGAACCCAATTCAGAGAAGTAAATCTTCATAGGATACCCAAAAAGAAACTGTTGGGTACACCTTCTATCACAGATCCTAAGGCAAGGTCTTTGTTGCTAAGAGTGGATCCTTTCTAGAGAAGGAGTTTCTCTCGAAAGAAGTGAGTGGGAGGAAAGTAGAACTTGATGAGGTAATTGTACCTTCTCCCGAATTGGAAGGTAGTACATCACAGAAACTCGTTCGAGTGATTCCTACACCAATTAGTGAGGAAGCTAATGATGATGATCATGAAACTTCAGATCAAGTTTCTGCTGAACTTCGTAGATCAACCAGAGTGGTACGGCAACCCAGTTCTGGAAGTCATGTTACTAGACCATGATGAACCTACGAACTATGGGGAAGCGATGATGAGCCCAGATTCCGCAAAATGGCTTGAGACCATGAAATCTGAGATGGGATCCATGTATTAGAACAAAGTATGGACTTTGGTTGACTTGCCCGATGATCGGCAAGCCATCGAAAATAAATGGATCTTCAAGAGGAAGACCGACGCAAACGGTAATGTTACTGTTTACAAAGCTCGACTTGTTGCGAAAGGGTTTCGACAAGTTCAAGGAGTTGACTACGATGAGACTTTCTCACCCGTAGCGATGCTTAAGTCTGTCTGAATCATGTTAGTAATTGCCGCATTTTAAGAAATCTGGCAAATGGATAACAAAACTGCATTCTTTAATGGATTTATTAAAGAAGACTTGTATATGATGCAACCAGAAGGTTTTGTCAATCCTAAAGGTGCTAACAAAATGTGCAAGCTCCAGCGATCCATCTATGGACTGGTGCAAGCATCTCGGAGTTGGAATATACGCTTTGATAAGTTAATCAAAGCATATAGATTTATACAGACTTGCGGTGAAGCCTGTATTTACAAGAAGTGAGTGGGAGCACTACAACCTTTCTGATAAGTATATGTGAATGACATATTGTCGATCGGAAATGATGTAGAATTTTCTAGAAAGCATAAAGGAGTGTTTGAAAGGAGTTTTTTTTTTCAAAGAAAGACCTTGGTAAAGCTGCTTACATATTGGGCATCAAGATCTATAGAGATAGATCAAGACGCTTGATAAGACTTTCGATGAGTACATACCTTGATAAGATTTTGAAGTAGTTCAAAATGGATCAGTCAAAGAAGGAGTTCTTGCCTGACTTGTAAGGTGTGAAGTTGAGTAAGACTCAAAGCCATACCACGGCAGAAAAATATAGAGAGAATGAAAGTCATTCCCTATGCCTCAGCCATAGGTTCTATAAAGTATGTCATGATGTGTACAAAACACGTTGTGCACCTTGCCATGAGTTTGACAGGGAGGTACAATAGTGATCCAGGATTAGATCACTGTACAGCGGTCAAAATTATCCTTAGTAACTGGATGACTAAGGAAATATTTCTCGATTATGGAGGTGATAAAAAGTTCGTCGTAAAGGGTTACGCCGATGCAAGCTTTGACACTAAATCCAGATGACTCTAAGTATCAATCTGGATGTGTATTGAAAGTGGGAGCAATTAGTTAGAGTAGCTCCATGCAGAGCATTGTAGACATAGAAATTTGCGAAATACATACGGATCTGAATGTGACAGACCCGTTGACTAAACTTCTCACACAAGCAAAACATGATCACACCTTATTACTCTTCGGTATTAATCACATAGCGATGTGAACTAGATTATTGACTCTAGTAAACCCTTTGGGTGTTGGTCACATGGTGATGTGAACTATGGGTGTTATTCACATAACGATGTGAACTATCGGTATTAAATCACATGGCTATGTGAGCTAGATTATTGACTCTAGTGCAAGTGGGAGACTGAAGGAAATATGCCCTAGAGGCAATAATAAAGTTGTTATTTATATTTCCTTATATCATGATAAATGTTTATTATTCATGCTAGAATTGTATTAACCGGAAACTTAGTACATGTGTGAATACATAGACAAAACAGAGTGTCCCTAGTATGCCTCTACTAGACTAGCTCATTGATCAAAGATGGTTATGTTTCATAGCCATAGACACGAGTTGTCATTTGATCAACGGGATCACATCATTAGGAGAATGATGTGATGGACTAGACCCATCCGTTAGCATAGCACTATGATCGTTTAGTTTTACTGCTATTGCTTTCTTCATGACTTATACATGTTCCTATGACTATGAGATTATGCAACCCCCGAATACCGTAGGAACACCTTGTGTGCTATCAAACATCACATGGTAACTGGGTGATCATAAAGATGCTCTACAGGTGTCTCCGAAAGTATTCGTGGTGTTGGCATAGATCAAGATTAGGATTTGTCACTCCGAAGTATCGGAGAGGTATCTCTGGGCCCTCTCGGTAACACACATCATAATAAGCCTTGCAAGCAAAAGACTAATGAGTTAGTCACGAGATGATGTGTTACGGAACGAGTAAAGAGACTTGCCGGTAACGAGATTGAACTAGGTATAGAGATACCGACGATCGAATCTCGGGAAAGTAACATACCAATGACAAAAGGAACAACGTATGTTGTTATGCGGTTTGACCGATAAAAGATCTTCGTAGAATATGTAGGAGCCAATATGAACATCCAGGTTCCGCTATTGGTTATTGACCAGAGATGAGTCTCGGTCATGTCTACATAGTTCTCGAACCCGTAGGGTCCGCACGCTTAACGTTTGATGACGATCGGTATTATGAGTTTATGAGTTTTGATGTACCGAAGGTAGTTCGGAGTCCCGGATGAGATCACGGACATGACGAGGAGTCTCGGAATGTCCGAGACATAAAGATTGATATATTGGACGACTATATTCGGACACCGGAAGTGTTCCGGAAAAGTTTCGGATTTAACGGGATTGCCGGAGGGGGTTACCGGAACCCCCTACGAAGGGGGATGGTCCATAGTGGGCCTTATGGAAAAGAGAGAGGCAGCCCATAGGGGCTGCCCGGCGCCCCACCTAGGGTTCCTAGTTGGACTAGGATTGGGGGGCGCCACCTCTCCTTCTTTTCCTTTCCCTCTCTTCCTTCTTTGGTAGTTCCTACTAGGAATAGGATTGCAATCCTATTCCTAGTAGGATTGCACTCCTAGCCGCACCATAGAAGGGCCGGCCGGCCTCCCCCCTTGCTCCTTTATATACGGGGGCAGGGGGGCACCCAAAGACACACAAGTTGAATTGTTCCAGCCGTGTGCGGTGCCCCCCTCCACAGAAACACACCTCGGTCATACCGTCGTGGTGCTTAGGCGAAGCCCTGCGCCGGTGAATACATCATATCCGTCACCACGCCGTCGTGCTGACGAAACTCTCCCGTGAAGCTCAACTGGATCAAGAGCTCGTGGGACGTCATCAAGCTGAACGTGTGCTGAACGCGGAGGTGTCGTACGTTCGGTGCTTGATCGGTTGAATCGCGAAGAAGTTCGACTACATCAACCGCGTCACTTGACGCTTCCGCTTCCGGTCTACGAGGGTACGTAGACACACTCTTCCCTCTCGTTGCTATGCATCTGGTAGATAGATCTTGCGTGATCGTAGAAATTTTTTAAAATACTACGTTCCCCAACATGTTGCACTATCATTATCAACGCTGCATCTTTTGGCTTCAATATTATGAATATGTGTATTACTAGGATCGAGATTCAATAAACCATTCACCTTGGGTATATGACTATAGAAGGTTTTATTCATGTAAACAAAATAACAATTATTCTCTGACTTAAATGAATAATCGTATTGCAGTAAACACGATCCAATCTTGTTCATGCTCAACGCAAACACTAAATAAAATTTATTTAGGTTCAACACAAATCCCGAAAGTATAGGGAGTGTGCGATGATGATCATATCAATCTTGGAACCACTTCCAACACACATCGTCACCTCGCCCTAAACTAATCTCTGTCTATGCTGCAACTCCTCTTTCGAGTTACTAATCTTAGCAACTGAACTAGTATCAACTACCCAGGGGCTATTGCGAATACTAGTAAGGTACACATCAATAACATGTATATCAAATATACCTTTGTTCAGTTTGCCATCCTTCTTATCCGTCAAGTATTTTGGGGCAGTTCCGCTTCTAGTGACATTTCGTTTGCAGTAGAAGCACTTAGTTTCAGGCTTGGGTCTAGCTTTGAGCTTCTTCTCGGGAGTGGAAACTTGCTTGCCATTCTTCTTGAACTTCCCTTTCTTCCCCTTGCCCTTTTTTGAAACTAGTGGTCTTATTAACCATCAACACTTGAGACTCTTTCTTTATTTCTACCTTCGCCAATTTCATCATCGCGAAGAACTCGGGAATCATTTTAGTTATCCCTTGTATATTATAGTTCATCACGAAGTTCTAGTTGCTTGGTGATAGTGACTAGAGAACTATGTCAATCACTATTTTATCTGGAAGATTAACTCCCACTTGATTCAAGTGATTGTAGTACTCAGACATTCTGAGCACATGCTCACTAGCTGAGTTATACTCCTCCATCTTGTAGGCAAAGTACTTGTCGGAGGTCTCATACCTCTCGACATGGGCATGACTCTGAAATACCAATTTCAGCTTTTGAAACATCTCATATGCTTCGTGGCATTCAAAAAAGTTTTTTGAAGTCCCTGTTCTAAGCCGTATAGTATGGCGCACTAAACAATTAAGTAGTCATCATATTGAGCTTTGCTAAACGTTCATAACGTCAGCATTTGTTCCTAGAATAGATTTGTCACCTAGCGGTGCATCAAGGACATATGTAGCGACCACGATCCAAATGGACCGAAGTCTCTGTGTTCTCTGTCATCCCTGGATCAATAATGCTGACACACACAGTACTTGAAGGATTTATAACAGAGTGGCAATCACACACTTATTACATCGTATGTCTCAAAAGAGAACTTATTACAAAAGTCCATGGCTTAAGGCCATCTAACAAAATAACAGCGGAAGGCTTGGAAGATAAGTGAGTCCATCAACTCCAATGGCATAGCTGAGTGCATGACAAACGACCTAGCACGTCTTACTCCTCGTCTCGAAAGTCTGCAACATAACATGTTGCAGCCTGAAACGGGTCAGCAAATGGAATATGGTGGCAAGATAACACAGTATAGCAAGTAACAGAAATAAAGGCTAACACTATATGCATATTTGGCTGGTGGAGGCTCTAAGGTTAAAGTTTTTGCGTAAAGCCAATTTTTTCCTACAACAAAGGAATATATTTTATTTTAACTATCATGGTAGTTGAAACATCATTGAGAAGGTACCTAATCCCAATTAAAGTAGTCATCATTAACCCAACAAATTAATTATAGAGTTATGAGATCAACCAATAATTCAAGTACCAGATACTCAAGATTGTCCATAACTGGGGACACTGCTAATCATGATCAGTTTGTACACTCTCCAGAGGTTTCCGCACTTTTCCCCACAAGACTGGATCGCCTCCATTGGATTTCTCGCACTGCATGGTGCTTGAGAAACGGATGAACGAGACACAGTCTTTCAGAAGCATTCACTCTTTACCCCAGGTGGACTGATACACCTACTTTCCCCTACATCTTCTAGTCCACCACTGAAAGAGCTCACACAACTTACTCATACTATGCCAGAGACATAATGGCATTGTGGCTGCACACGGAAGTTTCTAGCATGAATAGTTTTATGATCCCTTTGAGCCTGGGTGGCATTGCATAGGATAATCACACGGTTCCTCCGAGATTTCCTAGGACAACACTGGATTCTCCAGGTGCCCTGCAACCAATCCACCCAGATGTGTATTCAAGTAGCCACCTTAAGTTGAACCATTAATTAACAACTCACATCGGTCATGGATTTCACTCAAACCCAAACCTCGTCTACGAGCATAGCATGGTAACCTAAGCATAACGTAGAAGTAACTCCCAAGGGTTTGAAAAAAATAATGGAGGTAATAGGTTCTACCTCAATCTACTTCCCAGTTCCACAAGTTAAGAGATCCTACTCATGCAATGTGTGAGGGTTTGATCTAATGCATAAAAACTGGGTAATAAAGTGGTATGATCAAAGTGTTACTTGCCTTGCTGATGATTCACAAAACCTAGAGACTCGTAGTAGCACGATTTGCACTCCAGGTATTCAATCACAAGCAAACAATAGCATACATAAGCAAACAAGCAAAGATGCACAAAAAACTCCAAATAAAATATATAACCAAAAAGTTCAACTTAAGAACTCCGGTTTGCAAAAAGAATCAAATCAAACGCAGCAACAAAACTCAAACTTCGAAAGAAACAAGGTCCGTTTACTAGATTGATCTAAGGTCAAATTTTACAGTAGCAAAACCTTGTTTAAGTTGGTTAAATGGAAAGAGGGCTTCTAGACGAAGATCTGGGCTTTTGAATCGCCTGATTCCGATTCTCGAGCGAAAAGAAAAACGAAAAACAAGATCAGGGTAGAAATCGCGATCGAAAATAATCACGGAAAAAGCCCCGAAAAAGAAAACTGACGAACAGGCTAACGAACGAACGTTCGATGTCTGTAACTAACGGGCAAACAACGTTCTTTAAAATGAACGTCTACTATTTAACTAAACTGAAAAAACTGAACCGATCTATAAAAAAACAGATCTAGGGTTTCGAAAAGAAAACTGAACGACTTTTCAAAAAAAACGGCGGCTACCTCGGATCGGGACGGCGACGGCGGCGCACTCCGGTGAGGCGGCGGTGCTCCGGCGACTGCAGCGGGACGGTGCGGCGGGGCGGCGGCGGCGACCGGCGCGGGCGGCGGCTGGCATGGGGCTCAATGCGGGCGCGGCTAGGGCAGGTGCGGGTGGGCTGGGGTGGCGCCTGGCTCGGACCGCGGCCTTATAAAGGCCGGCCGGACTGAGGTATCCTGGTCGGACACGGCCCAAGGACGGTTCCTCTTTTTTTTAAAGAGTCTTGACGCACTAAAACAAGCGAAAAAAATACTAAACGGACTCCAAAAAATCCGAAATAAATTTTCACCGTCCTCTAATAATATTGAGGACAAGGTGAACATTGTTCCCGGACCTAAATGAAATTTTGAAAAGCGCGCATTTTTTCTATGCAAATAAAATCGCAAAAAAATCCGAATAAAATCCAAAAGTGATTTTAATATTATTTTTTCCTCCAATATTTCTTTGGAGAAGTCATATTATCTCCGCTCATATATTTTATTAAGAAATATTTTTAGGAGAGAAAATAAATAAAACCAACGTGATCCTCGTACCGGTATTCGAGAAAACTCAAATACGAAAACGATAGAATTCCCAACTCTCTCCGTAGGTCCTTGAGTAGCTTAGAATTTTCGAGGATCGCCACACACAAAATGCAAATAAAATATGCAATGCAATATGATCTATGTATAACATTCCAAATTGAAATTTTGGGATGTTACAAACCTACCCCCCCTTAGAATGAATCTCTCCCTCGAGATTCGTCTTGGCTAGAGAACAGGTGTGGGCGGTCCTTGCGTAGATCATCCTCTCACTCCCAGGTGGCTTCTTCCTCGGTGTAGTGACTCCACTAAACTTTGAAAAACTTGATAACCTTACTGCGAGTGACTCTGCTCGAAAACTCGAGGATCTTGATGGGTTTCTCCTCGTAAGGAATATCAGTCATCTCCGCGTGACACTTCTTAAGCTGAGAAACGTGAAACACATCGTGCACTCCTGACAATCCTTCGGGTAACTCTAATTTGTAGGCAACCTCTCCCATGCGTTCCAAAACATGGTATGGTCCCACAAATCTCGGGGCTAACTTTCCTTTAACTCCGAAACATTTAACTCCTCGCAGAGGCGACACTATCAGGTACGCTCTGGTTCCGATTTCATAAGCTAATTCCTTGCGCCTCGAGTCTGCATAACTCTTCTGCCTGGACTGAGCTACCTTCAATCTATCTCGAATCAGCTTAACCTTTTCTTCTGACTCTTTAATTAGATCAGGTCCAAATAACTGACGGTCACCGACTTCATCCCACATCAACGGCGTTCGGCATCTCCTCCCGTACAATGCTTCGAACGGTGCCATCTTCAAACTGGCCTGGTAACTGTTGTTGTACGAGAACTCCGCGTAGGGCAAGTTGTCATCCCAACTAGATCCATAATCTAGCGCACAAGCTGTCAACATGTCCTCCAGAATCTGATTGACTCTGTTGGTCTGCCCATCTGTCTACGGATGAAAAGCTGTACTGAATTCCGTCCTTGTTGCCAAACTTTGGTGGAGCTGATGCCAAAACATTGACGTGAACTATGTTCCTCTATCTGATAAAATGGTCCTCGGAACTCCAAGCAGACATACGATCTTGGTCATGTATACCTTGGCCAACTTTGCACTGGTATACGTGGTTTTCACGGGGATAAACTGGGCTACTTTGGTCAAGCGATCCACTACTACCCAGATTGAGTCATATCCTGATTTGGTCCTGGGAAATCCGGTGATAAAGTCCATGCCAAGCTTATCCCACTTCCATTCGGGTATCGGTATAGGCTGTAGTAATCTTGCTGGCTTTTGATGTTCCGCATTCACTCTCTGGCATACATCACATACGGCTACATACTCGGCAATATCCTTCTCCATTCCCGTCCACCAGAAACGTTCTTTCAAATCCAAATACATCTTAGTGTTTCCGGGGTGTATCGAGTATGGTGAATCATGTGCCTCCTGCAGTATCAACTTCCTGATCACGGCGTTGTTGGGCACATATATTCGGTCCTCAAACCACAAGGTGTCATGTTCGTCCTCACGAAAACCCTTGGCTTTTCCTTCACTCATCTTCTCCTTGATTTCGGCAATCTCTTTGTCATCCTTCTGGGCTTCTCGTATCTTTCCCACCAATGTTGATTGAACCTCCAAGGTTGCAACAAAACCTCTAGGAACTACCTCCAAACGAAGCTACCTGAGATCTTGTGCTAACTCCTTTGGCAATCCTCCCTTCACTAGGGTATTTGCATAACTCTTCCGGCTCAAAGCGTCTGCAACGACATTGGCCTTTCCGGGGTGATAGTGCAGCTTCACATCGTAATCCTTTATAAGATCCAACCACCTCCTCTGTCTGAGGTTAAGCTCCTTCTGAGTGAAAATGTACTTCAAACTCTTGTTATCCGTGTACACATCACAACGTTTTCCAATAAGGACATGTCTCCAAGTTTTGAGCGCATCCACAACTGCTGCTAGCTCCAAATCGTGTGTCGCGTAATTCAACTCGTGCGGTCGAAGTTGACGAGATGCATAAGAAACAACTCTTCCATCCTGCATGAGTGCTCCTCCAAGTCCTAAGCGTGAAGCATCACCGTACACTTGGAAATCCTTGGGTATACCTGGCAAGATCAGCACTGGGGTTGTAGTCAACCGTTTCTACAACTCCTGGAAACTTTCTTCGCATTCTTCTGTCCAATGAAATTTTGTCTGTTTCTTCAGCAATGTCATCATCGGTTTTGCAATCTTGGAGAAATTCTCTATGAATCTCCGATAATATCCCGCAAGTCCAAGAAAACTGCGGATCTCTCCAACTGAAGTGGGTGCCAACCACTCAGTGACTGCCTGCACTTTGACGGGGTCCAGTGCTATACCTTCTCCGGATATAACATGCCCTAAGAATCCAACTTCCTTCAACCAAAACTCGCATTTGCTAAACTTGGCATGCAACTGATGTTCTCTGAGCTTCTCCAGTACCAAAGGCAAATGCTTTGCGTGTTCCTCTTCGTTCTTCGAGTACACCAAAATATCATCAATGAATACCACGACAAACTTATCCAAGAACTCCATGAACACCTTGTTCATCATAATCAGGAAATAGGCAGGGGCGTTAGTCAATCCAAATGACATAACCGTATACTCATATAGCCCATACCTTGTGGTGAAGGCTGTCTTAGCAATATCCTTCTCTCGGATCTTCAACTGGTGGTATTCCGATCATAGATCGATCTTGGAGAATACTTTCGCTCCTTGAAGTTGGTCGAACAAATCATTGATCATCGGCAGCGGGTACTTATTCTTAATCGTCACTTCATTCAGTGCCCGATAATCAACGATCATCCTTAAAGATCCATCCTTCTTCTCGACCAAAAGCACTGGGGCTCCCCAAGGTGACGAACTCCGGCGAATAAATCCTTTCTCCAATAACTCCTTAATCTGCTTCTTGATCTCCTCCAGATCATTTGCTGGCATCCGATACGGTCTCTTTGATATTGGTCCGGTGCCAGGCAATAGCTCAAATAAATACTCAATATCCCTATCCGGCGACATGCCTGGTAGCTCCTCTGGAAAAACGTCCGGGTATTCCTTTACTACAGGCACTTCCTCCTGAACAACTCCCGTGAGAGAATGTACTTGTGTCCTTCTAGGCGAATGCCTAGATACACACTTGATCATTTTTCCCTCCGGGGTGGTAAGCAAAATAGTCTTACTGGCACAATCGATGTTCCCTCCATACATCGATATCCAATCCATACCTAGTATCACATCCAATCCTTGTGACTCCAAAACTATTAGGTCTGAGGGAAAAACATGGCGTCCAATGACCAATGGCGTCTGAAAATATCCTTGATGTGCATATACTCCGCTCCTGGGGAACTTACTAACATGGGGGTCTTAAGGACTTGGGTGGGCAATTCATGTCTACTTACAAATCCCCTTGAAATGTATGAATGCGATGCACCAGTATCGAAAAGAACTTTTGTGGTAAATGACTTAACCAAAAACTTATCGACAACAGCATCTGGTTGCTCTTCAACCTCCTCCACGGTCACGTGGTTCACTTGTCCTTTGTTGAACGGGTTGGGCTTCTTTCCGGCGCTTCCATTGCCATTCCCATTCTTAGTTTCAGGGCACTCCGTGGCATAGTGTCCATTCTTCCCGCACTTGAAACAGGTAATGTGGCTCAAATCCCTCTTGGCGGGTGTTGATGGAGTACAGTGGTTCTGATTATTAGTGGCTCCATTCCCATTCCCATTCCTAGAGCCATTGTGGTTGTGAGAACTTCCTCCAGTGTGGGTGTGGCTTCCATGGTTATGGGTGTATCCTCCCGAATTCGGGGTGAATCGGGGTTTCTGCTGGGCTCCAGAATTATTCCTACCTTGTCCATACTTCCTCTTACGGATCTCAATCTGCTGCCGCTTCCCTTCAATCATAAATGCCTTATCTACCAACTCCTGGTAGTTGTTGAAGGTTGCCACCATCAACTGTACGCTCATCTCATCATTCAGCCCTTCGATAAACCTCTCCTGCTTTGCGGCATCGGTGGCCACATCATCCGGGGCATAACAAGATAGGGTACTAAACTCATCTACGTACTGAGCCACAGTACGATTTTCTTGGCGCAAATTGCGAAACTCTCGCTTCTTCATGCTCATAGCTCCAGTTGAGACATGGGCAGTGTGAAAAGCTTGCTGAAACTGATCCCAAGTGACATTGGCTATAGGGAAAGTGGCTATGTAATTCTCCCACCATGCTGCTGCTGGTCTAGCCAACTGATGTGCGGCAAATCGCACCTTCTCAGCATCCATGCAATTGGCGGTGGTCAAATCCCTTCCAATCTTGTGCAGCAGTCATCAGCAACTATCGGTTCTATGCTGCTAGCAAACACCGGTGGTTGCAACCTTAGGAAACGTGTCAGGCTGTCCACGGGTGGTGGTGGTGGAGGGTTGTTGTTGTTGTTCTGGTTGTTCTGGACAAGAAGTTGCATCAAAGTGTTCTGCTGCTGGATCAACTGAGTGAGCTCAGGGGGAAACTGAAATCCGGGCTCACGTCTCGGAGGCATCTGATGGGTGTAGAAGGGAGAGATTAGAATAGAAATGAGGTCTAAGTGAAAATTCACTACCCATATGCACATGAGACAACCACAATCATATCACACTAATCAATTTCAAGCAAGGGCTTAGAAAGATCTAACTAACGTTACAAAAGTGCTCTGAATTCTACTTTATGGGGGAAGAACTACTAGTCATAGGGTGGTCATTTAGAAATTTTGATCGACGGAAGATTCCATGATGTCTGCTCCAGCTTCATCTTCGTAGTCTTCATCATCACTATCATCGGGGTCTGAGTCTGTGTAGTCGATGATGATGTAGTCTTCAGAATGAATCTCCTTAGGTTCGTCTTCTTCTCCTCCTCCTGGTGCTGGATCTCCCATGAATACTCCTAGCTTCCTCGTCAAATCATCATTCTTCTCCACAAGTATCATCATCTCCTCCTCGTATCCGTCATGTGTAGACTTGAGTTCCTCTTCTAGCTCCAAGTTCCTGGTTAGCGCCTTCTTCAAATCTAACATCCCTACGCACATCTGGTGCTCCTGTCGACGAATGTGCTGGTTTAACTCCTGGATGAATGCTGCAATGGACCTGTCCTTCCGAGTACTGATGTCCCATTGCTCATCTCGGCGTCCACAAATCTGATAGATAGTGTCCTTCAGCTCCTGCATGTAGACTTCTCCAATACGTCCCATGGTAATGTGGGCTGCCATACTTTTGCCTAGGCTCCAGGTTGGTGCATCAAAAAAAACTCTATTGGCTCAGTGGATGAATCGAAGGTCCTCCCGGGAATTTGAACTTGAATACTCCATCACTCCTCATCTGGTAAAGTGGCGGTGTAGGTCCCGGTGGATCTTGGTATTCCGATGTTCAGGTACCTAGTGACTTCCTTCAAGTGTCATCCAAACGGTTTGTCTTCATCTGGTTGAGTGAACTTGCTCCTTGGGTTAACCATCCTAAAGAGTAGAAAATGGAGAGGAGTCAGAAATGAGTAGAGAAGAGTGACCTAGGGTTTATCTTAGTGGTCGTGTCCTACAGTCAGCGAATGCTCTGATACCATCTTGTAGCGACCACGATCCGAATGGACCGAAGTCTCTGTGTTCTGTGTCAACCCTGGATCGGTAATGCTGACACACACAGTACTTGAAAGATTTATAACAGAGTGGCAATCACACACTTATTACATCGTATGTCTCAAAAGAGAACTTATTACAAAAGTCCATGGCTTAAGGCCATCTAACAAAATAACAGCGGAAGGCTTGGAAGATAAGTGAGTCCATCAACTCCAATGGCATAGCTGAGTGCATGACAAACGACCTAGCACGTCTTACTCGTCGTCTGGAAAGTCTGCAACATAACATGTTGCAGCCCGAAACGGGTCAGCAAATGGAATATGGTGGCAAGATAACACAGTAGAGCAAGTAATAGAAATAAAGGCTAACACTATATGCATATTTGGCTGGTGGAGGCTCTAAGGTTAAAGTTTTTGCGTAAAGCCAATTTTTTCCTACAACAAAGGAATATATTTTATTTTAACTATCATGGTAGTTGAAACATCATTGAGAAGGTACCTAATCCCAATTAAAGTAGTCATCATTAACCCAACAAATTAATTATAGAGTGATGAGATCAACCAATAATTCAAGTACCAGATACTCAATATTGTCCATAACCGGGGACACGGCTAATCCTGATCAGTTTGTACACTCTGCAGAGGTTTCCGCACTTTTCCCCACAAGACTCGATCGCCTCCGCTGGATTTCTTGCACTGCATGGTGTTTGAGAAACGGATGACCAAGGCATAGTCTTTCAGAAGCATTCACTCTTTACCCCGGGTGGACCGGTACACCTAATTTCCCCTACATCTTCTAGTCCACCACTGAAAGAGCTCACACAACCTACTCATACTATGCTAGAGCCCATAATGGCATTGTGGCTGCACATGGAAGTTTCTAGCATGAATAGTTTTATGATCCCTTTGAGCTTGGGTGGCATTCCATAGGATAATCACACGGTTCCTCCGGGATTTCATAGGACAACACTGGATTCTCCAGGTGCCCTGCAACCAATCCACCCAGATGTGTATTCAAGTAGCCACCTTAAGTTGAACCATTAATTAACAACTCACATATGTCATGGATTTCACTCATACCCAAACCACGTTTACGAGCATAGCATGGCAACCTAAGCATAACGTAGAAGTAACTCCCAAGGGTTTGAAAAAAATAATGCAGGCAATAGGTTCTACCTCAATCTACTTCCCAGTCCCACAAGTTAAGAGATCCTACTCATGCAATGTGTGAGGGTTTGATCTAATGTATAAAAAATGGGTAACAAAGGGGTATGATCAAAGTGTTACTTGCCTTGCTGATGATTCGCAAAACCTAGAGACTCGTAGTAGCATGCATTGCACTCGGGTATTCTATGGCAAGCAAACAATAGCGTACATAAGCAAACAAGCAAAGATGCACAAACAAAACTCCAAATAACAGATCTAACTAGAAAGTTCAACTTAAGAACTCCAGTTTGCAAAAAGGATCAAATCAAACGGAGCAACGAAACTCAAACTGCGAAAGAAACAAGGTCCGTTTACTAAATTGATCTAAGGTCAAATTTTAAAGTAGCAAAACCTTGTTTAACTTAGTTAAATGGAAAGAGGGATTCGAGACGAAGATCTGGGCTTTTGAATCGCCTGATTCCGACTCTCGAGCGAAAAGAAATACGAAAAACATGATCAGGGCAGAAATCGCGATCGAAAATAATCGCGGAAAAGCCCCGAAAGAGAAAATTGGCGAACAGGCTAACGAACGAATGTTCGCTGTCTATAACTAACGGGTGAACAACGTACGTTAAAACGAACGTACGGATAAACGTCCGCTATTTAACTAAACCGAAAAAACCAAACCGATCTATAAAAAATACAGATCTAGGGTTTCGAAAAGAAAATCGAACGGCTTTTGAAAAAAAACCGACGGCTACCTCGGATCGGGACGGCGACGGCGGAGCACTCCGGCGGGGCGGCGATGCTCCGGCGACGGCGGCGGGACGGCGCGGCGGTGCGGCGGCACGGCGGCGGCGTCGCGGCGGCGGCGACTGGCGCGGGGCTCGAGGCGGCGGCGGCGAGGGTAGGCGCAGGCGGGCTGGGGTGGTGGCTTGCTCGGGCCGCGGCCTTATAAAGGCCGGCCGGGCTGAGGTGTCCTAGTCGGACACGGCCCAAGGTCGGTTCCTCTTTTTTTTAAAGAGTCATGGCGCACTAAAATAGGCGGAAAAAAACAAAAGGACTCCAAAAATTCCGAAATAAATTTTCACCGTCCTCTAATAATATTTAGGACAAAGGGAACATTTTTCCTGGACCTAAATGCAGTTTGGAAAAATGCGCATTTTTCCTATGCAAATAAATCCGAATAAAATCCAAAAGTAATTTTAAAATTTTTCCTCCAATATTTCTTTTATTTTGGAGAAGTCATATTATCTCCGCTCATATATTTTATTAAGTTATATTTGTAGGAGAGAAAATAATTAAAACCAACGTGATCCTCGTACCAGTATTCGAGAAAACTCAAATACGAAAACGGTAGAATTCCCAACTCTCTCCGTAGGTCCTTGAGTTGCTTAGAATTTTCGAGGATCGCTACACACAAAATGCAAATAAAATATGCAATGCAATATGATCTATGTATAACATTCCAAATTGAAAATTTGGGATGTTACAACATAATTCTTCTCTGTAGTAATGAGGATAATCCTCAGATCACGGACCAGTCCGCATCATTGCTACTAACATCTTTCAACTCAGTTTTCTCTAGGAACATATCAAAAACATAGGGGAGCTACAACGTGAGAAATTGATCTACAACATAATTTGCAAATACTATTAGGACTAAGTTCACGACAAATTAAATTCAATTAATCAAATTACTAAAGAACTCACACTTAGATAGACATCCCTCAAGTCATCTAAATGATACGTGATCCAGATCAACTAAACCATGTCCGATCATCACGTGAGATGGAGTAGTCATCAATAGTGAACATCTCTATGTTGATCATATCTACTATATGATTCACGTTCGACCTTTCGGTCTCTAGTGTTCCGAGGCAATGTCTATACATGCTAGGCTCGTCAAGTTTGACCCGAGTTTTCCGCATGTGCAAAACTGTCTTTCACCCGTTGTATGTGAACGTAGAGTCTATCACACCCGATCATCACATGGTGTCTCAACACGACGAATTGTAGCAACGGTGCATACTCAAGGAGAACACTTTTACCTTGAAATTTAGTTAAGGGATTATCTTATAATGCTACCACCGTACTAAGCAAAATAAGATGCATAAAAGATAAACATCACATGCAATCAAAAATATGTGACATGATATGGCCATCATCATCTTGTGCTTTTGATCTCCATCTCCAAAGCATCATCATGATCTCCATCATCACCGGCTTGAAACCTTGATCTCCATCGTAGCATTGTGATTGTCTCACCAACTATTGCTTCTACGACTATTTCCAACTCATAGCAATAAATTAAAGCAATTACTTGGCGTTTGCAATTCATACAACAAAGAGGCAACCATAAGGCTCCTGGCTTTTGCTGATAATTTACAAAACATGATCATCTCATACAATAAGGTATAACTCATCACGTCTTGACCATATCACATCACAACACGCCCCGCAAAAACAAGTTAGACGTCCTCTACTTCGTTGTTGCAAGTTTTACGTCGTTGCTATGGGCTTCTAGCAAGAACCATTCTTACCTACGGCACAAAACCACAACGGTGTTTCGTTAATTTTGCTGTTTTAACCTTCAACAAGGACCAGCCGCAGTCAAATTCGTTTCAACTAAAGTAGGAGAAACAGGCACCCACCAACCGCCTTTATGCAAAACTAGTTGCATGCTGCTGGTGGAACTGGTGTCATGAACGTGGTCATGTAAGGTTGGTACGGGCCGCTTCATCCCACAATACCACCGAATCAAAATAAGATGTTGGTGGTAAGCAGTATGACTATCACCGCCCAAAACTCTTTGTGTTCTACTGGTGCGTATCATCTACGCATAGACTTGACTCATTATGCCACTATTGGGAAACGTAGCATGCAATTTCAAAAAAAATCCTACAAACACGCAAGATCTATCTTGGAGATTCATATCAACGAGAGGGGGAGAGTGTGTCTACGTACACTCGTAGACTGAAAGTGGAAGCGTTTGACAACGCGGTTGGTGTAGTCGAACATCATCTCGTTCTAACTGATCAATCACCGAACGTACGGCACCTGCGAGTTCTGCACACGTTCAGCTCGATGACGTCCCTCAAACTCTTGATCCAGCAAAGTGTCGAGGAAGTAGACGAGTTTTGCCAGCACGACGGTGTGATGACGGTGATGGTGAAGTGATCCACGCAGGGCTTCGCCTAAGCACTACAAGAATATGACCAGAGGTGTAAACTGTGGAGGGGGGCGCCGCACACGGCTAACGATTGTTGGTGTGTGTTCTAGGCGCCCCCTCCCCATGTATATATAGGTTGGAGGGGAGGAGAGGCAGCCAAGGGGGCGCCCCAAGTAGGAGGAATCCTACTTGGGATCCTCTGCAATTCTGCCAAAACCCCCTCTCCTATTCCTATTTGAATTAGGAAGGGGAAAGGAAGAGAGGGATGGAGGAAGGAAAGGGGGGCGAACCCCACTCTTACTTTTCCTATTAGGCCTCCTTCATTAGGGGGGGCACCACCCCTTGTGGGCTGGTGTGCTCCCCTCCTATGGCCCATGAGGCCCATTATTCCTCCGAGGGGTTCCGGCAACCCCCCGGTACTCTGATATGTACCCGGTACCCCTTGGAACACTTTCGATGTCCGAATACCATCGTCCAATATATCAATATTTACCTCTCAAACATTCCGAGACTCCTCGTCATGTCCGTGATCTCATCCGGGACTCTGAACACCACTCAGTCACCAAATCACATAACTCATATAATAACAAATCGTCATCGAATGTTAAGCGTGTGGACCCTACGGGTTTGAGAACTATGTAGACATGACCGAGACACCTCTTCGGTCAATAACCAATAGCGGAATCTGGATGCTCATATTGGCTCCCACATATTCTACGAAGATCTTTATCGGTCGAACATTTATGACAACATATATGTTATTCCATCTGTCATCTGGATGTTACTTGGCCGAGATTCGATCGTCGGTATCTTCATACCTAGTTCATTCTCGTTACGGGCAAGTATTTTTACTCATTCCGTAATACATCATCCTGCAACTAACTCATTAGTCACTTTGCTTGCAAGGCTTCTTATGATGTGTATTACCGAGAGGGACTAGAGACACCTCTCCGATACTCGGAGTGACAAATCCTAATCTCAATCTATGCCAACCCAACAAACACCTTCGGAGATACCTATAGAGCATCTTTATAATCACCAAGTTACGTTGTGACGTTTGATAGCACACAAGGCATTCCTCCAGTATCCTGGTGTTGCATAATCCCGTAGTTGAAGGAATATGTATTTGACATGAAGAAAGCAATAGCAATAAAAATAAACAATCAATATGCTATGCTAACGGATGGGTCTTGTACATCACATCATTATACTAATGATGTGATCCCATTCATCAAATGACAACACATGTCTATGGTTATGAAACTTAACCATCTTGGATTAACAAGCTAGTTTAGTAGAGGCTTACTAGGGACACGGTATTTTGTCTATGTATCCACACATGCATCAAGTTTCTCGTTAATATAATTCTAGCATGAATAGTAAACATTTATCATGATATAAGGAAATATAAAATGACAACTTTATATTGCCTCTAGGGCATATTTCCTTCGGTTGGATGCACACCCACTTAGTATTCAATTGATATTTCATACACTTATAGATTTTAGTGCATCCGTTGCATGGCAGTCCCTACTCCTCGCATTGATATCGATTGATGGGCATCTCCATAGACCGTTGATTCGCTTAGCTGATGTGAGACCTTCTCTTTTTATCTTCTCCACATAAACCTCTACCACCGCATTCTATTCCACCCATAGTGCTATATCCATGGCTCGCGCTCATGTATTGCGTGAGAGTTGAAAAAGTTGAAGCGCGTTAAAAAGTATGAACCAATTGCTTGGCTGACTCGGGGGTAGTACATGATTTATATTTTGAGTTAAGAAGATGGAGCGTGACAAGGCTATATGATTTTGTAGGGATAACGTTATTTAGCATTCATATTTTTAAAGTCTTGATTGTTTGTTGGGATGCCCGAGTATTAAATTCTTTTATGTCAAATGATAGATTTTTTATTTTAATCACTCATGTCTTAATATTCATGCCATGATTAGATTACATGGTCATGATTATGCTAGGTAGCATTCCACATCAAAAATTATATTTTTATCATTTACTGATGTCTACTACGGAACCTTCATCTTGTGGACGTTGTTGGGCCTCCAAGTGCACAGGTTTGTAGGACATTAGCAAATTTCCCTCATGTGGATGACCTAAGGTTTATCAATCCGTGGGAGGCGTAGGATAAAGATGGTCTCTCTCAAACAACCCTGCAACCAAATAATAAAGAGTCTCTTGTGTCCCCAACACACCCAATACAATGGTAAATTGTATAGGTGCACTAGTTCGGCGAAGAGATGGTGATACAAGTGCAATCTGGCTGGTAGATATAGGTTTTTGTAATAAGAAAATATAAAAACAGCAAGGTAACTAAAGATAAAAGTGAGCATAAATGGTGTTGCTATGATAGGAAACAATGCCTAGGGTTCATACTTTCACTAGTGAAAGTTCTCTCAACAAGGATAACATAATTGGATCATATTACTAGCCCTCAACATGCAACAAAGTGTCACCCCAAAGTAACTAATAGCAGAGAACAAATGAAGAGATTATGGTAGGGTACGAAACCACCTCAAAGTTATTCCTTCTGATCGATCTATTCAATAGTCCATAGTAACGTTCAACCTATCATAGAGTTCGTACTAGAATAACACCTTAAGTGTAATGCCCCGGATGTAATACTTTCCCTTTTGGGCAATATATACCTCTGGCTTCATCAATTCCTTTCCGGGTTCTTCGTCTTTCGGGTTTCGTCGTTTTGTTGTGTGCGTGTGTGGCATTCATCCATATCATGTTGTCATGAGCATCGCATTGCATTTGTGTTGTTGTTTGCATCCGGTCCCATGGGTTCCTTCCCGTTGTCCGTTTCGCGTTCCGGAGCTCTCTCACGTGTCCGTGGCATCCCCGAGGCCTACTTTGGTCTTTGGCTGCGTAACGTTTCCGTTTTGGTGTGAGACTTGTCGTGTGTTGTTGTTTTGGTGTGTGTAACCCGCCTGTCAAATCTCGTCGCGTTTGGAGTTCGTTTGCTACTCCAACAGTTATTCTCGTGGGCTGAAAGTACCCCCTCTTTGAGGCCCAAGACACCCCTCCAACAGCCCACCAAACCTACCCAAACCCCTCCCTTCATTTAGGCCATCCAATTCTGATCGCGTGGCCGAAAACCACACCTCATTTGGACAACCCTAGCTCCTTGTGCCTATATATTTGTCCAACTTCCCCAATTTTTGCCCTAGAAACCCTAGTGTCTCCTTCCTCCATCATCTTCTTCCTCCAGCCGCCGGAACCCTCGCCGGAGTTCCCCGCCGCTTGCCAGAATTCCTCACTGGAGTTCCCCGCCACCGCCGGAATCCTCATCGGAGCTCCTTCTTCTCCACCGCCGCCTCCACCTCACCGGCCAGCTCGCCGCGCCGCCCTCTCCAGCCGCCGCCGGCCGGGCTCTTCCCCGCCGCCGCGCCCCGGCCGGCAGGTCCCTCAGCCGCCGCCGCCTCCTCGATCGGATCGGGGGAGGAGCCCCAGATCTCGATCCGCCACCGCCTCGTCAGCCCTTCGCGGGCCAGGATCCCGCAGGCCGCTTGGCCAGCTGCCTCCCAGATCGGGCCACCGCCCAGGCCCATCCAGCGCCCGAGCGAAGGCCAGGGCCCGCCGTCGTCAGCATCGAGGGCGAGCGCCCGATCTCCCGATCCGGCCGATACAGAGGCCTAACGGGCCGGATCCTGCCCGGTAGCGCGCCCGACCCGCTCCAGCCGGCCCGATCCAACCCGCGGCGTTGACCCGATCCGCCGCCCGGAGCCCGGTTGACCGCGCCACCGTTGACCCCGCTTTGACCAGATCTGACCCTGAGGTTGCTCTCTTTTCCACTTAGTCCCTGTGATATTAGATTTCTGGAGATGTTTTGCAACGTGGATAACTTTTTGTGTGATAGTCCGATTTGAGTGAATGATATGTCAAAATGATCGTGGTGACTTGTACTACGTTTTGTTCCATTGTGCCATGCATGTTTGAGGTCATCTAGATGTCTTAATCTTCATGAGAAGAGTGCTACTTGTTATAAACTGCTGTTAGTAGTTGTTTTCATGCCATCTTTGCAATGTGATAACTTGGTGCATGTTTATCCAATTGATGCAAATGATATGTCCACGTGTTTGTCATGAAATGCTCTACATGTTGGGTGCTTTAGCTTGCATGATAGATTTCATCTTGCCATGTTTATCTCCTTTGCAAAGTGCTATGTGGCTGATATGTTGTTAAACTTGTTACGAGATGCCTCGTAGAGGAGCTCGTTGCTATCGTTGTGTTTGTCCCCTTGATGCATGCTTAGATGTTTTGGATTCACCATCATGTGTACTTTGCTGTGGTGCTTACCACTTGCCATGTTTTGCTTTGAGGTGACTTAAACTTTCTCTCAAAGATGCCATGATGAAACTGCTGTTTTAACACTTAGTGAAATTTCACTAAGTTTGGAATCTGTAATTTTCAGATGCCATGTTTGCTTGTTGTTCTAGGCCAATCCATGATAGTTTTGGGGTGAATCTTGCTGATTCCTTGTTGTATAAGTTGTTGGCTATCCATTCATGCTCTCACATGCTTATTTGAGTGGATGTAGCATATTTTTGCAACAAATTACTGCTGTCAGGATTTTGTTGTCAAGTTCAATATGTCATAGCTTGTTGCTATTGATCCATGGCTCCTTTGGAGATGCTCCAATGGACTTGTTTGTTGTAGGATATGTCTAGTTTATGTCCATGCTCATTGCCATGATGTTTGAGTGCTGTAGGCCATTTATCTCTTGCCCCGAAGTTGCTATGTGGCTGTTGTTTTCAGCTTGTGCATGTTTATTGTTTCGGGTGTAACTTTTAGCCCGTTGCTCCGTTTTGAGAAAGTCCTATATGAAACTTGTGTGTTTTTGCATGTAGATTCATAATATCCTATTGTTATCATGTTTTGAAGCATTTTGCTTGATGCATATTTTTGCGCTGTAACACTGTGCTTCCTAAGTAGACTTTCTGTGCTTCCATAGTGCATCTGTTTTGCTTCCATAGTGCATCAGCCATGCATCCAGTAATTTTTCTGCGCATTGCATCTTGTTTGATTCGTTGCCTTGTGTTCTTGTGGTTGAGTAGAGCCGGAAGCTGAGACCGAGTACGAGTACGAGCACGAGGTTACTACCGAGGTTGAGAACGAGGACCCCTCTTACGATCCCTTCGACAACTCTTCAGGCAAGATGACCGAACCCCGATAACATTACTATCTTTGCCTATTGCTAGAAGTCTCGATCTATAGTTTTGCCTCGATGCCCATGTTTTCCTGTCAGCCTCCTATTTTAACCATGAACATGTTTAACCACCCTACCTATGCAAACCGTTGAATGGCTAAGTACGCTTCGCTCAGCCCCTCTTATAGCATTGTTAGTTGCAGGTGAAGATTGAAGATTCTTGCTTCTTGTTGAAGCTTGTTGGGACATCACACTATATTAATTATTAAATGAAATCATCTATATATTGGTAATGGGTGGAAGGCTAAGCCTTTTGCTTGGTGTTTTGTTCCACTCATGCCACTAAGAACCGTATAAACCGGTGTTATGTTCCTTGATTATGCGTTCCTCACATGGTTGGGGTTATGGGACCCCCTCGATAAACCGCTAAGTGCTAAGTCTTTTCCAGCAAGTCCCAACATTGGTACTATTTGCCTAATAACTAAAAAACTTGCATAGGGAGTAATTAACCCTCTTCTTAATCAACAACCCCGGGCCAGTGCTCCACATGAGTGTTGGTCCGAAACGGGGAGCCTGCGGGGCCACCATGGGGAAACCCGAGGTCTAGTAAAAACCTGTAGCTTCGCCCATCCGTTCGTGGCCTGAGATTAGATACGCGCGGCTATTGTCAGGGTGTCGGCACGCCGGGAGGATTTGCTGGATTAGTCTTACCTGAGTCGGAGTATCTAGAGCACGGGATTCCGAGAATACTCGGGCCTTCCCACCTTGGAGTTGCGACTCCGCGGATCATGGGCTTGTCATGGGCCAAGTTGGAACACCCCTGCAGGGTTTTGAACTTTCGAAAGCCGTGCCCGCGGTTATGTGGCAGATGGGAGCTTGTTAATATCCGGTTGTAGAAAACTTGACACCATGTTCCAATACACTACCAGCGTGTGTACCGTGACGGTCATTTTCCGAAAAGGAATTCGGGAAGTGAACACGGTGGGGTTATGTTTGACTTGTTTTAGTTAGGATCACTTCGTGATCATCTCTCGACCGAGGCACCTTCTCTTCTCGCTCTCTTTTACTTAAGCTAGGCTAGTGCAGCTGCAGACTCTTGTTCATTCTTCAGCCTTGTTCCACACCCAAGGCTTAAATAGTCGTGTTACCCGGGAATGGGATTGCTGAGTCCTCTGTGGCTCATAGTTACTTCAACACACCAGATGCAGGAACGATGGTGAGCTACACAGGCGATGGCACTGAGCTAGACTGGGAGTACGACGAGGAGCGTAGCCGTTACTATGTGAACTATCCGGTTGATGAGTAGAGCTTCTACTAGGATTCGATTCAGACCTGTGGTTTAAGTTATGTTTGGTATCTTGTCATTTGGATTTTACCCTTAGATGGGTTGTGATGTTCATTTGAATGATGTTTGGATATGTAATGAATTTGTGTGACGTGGTGAGTGTAAGCCAACTATCTTTTCAGTTTTCCATCCCTATTTTTACATGTGATGTGCAAAGGTACCAAACTTGCGATCATTCCAGAATGGGCTTATATCTTTAAGTCGTGCCTCGACACGTAGGAGATATAGTCCCATCCTGGGCATTACAAGTTGGTATTCAGAGCCTTCTTTGACCAAGAAGCCCCCACTGATTGATCGAATCGTTGACGGTCGAGTCTAGGCACACACTTAAATGTTTTGAGTCCTATATTTATATCGGAGAGTGGGATTTCTTTGCTCCTCATCTCTTTTCATTTTGGTGAGGACTCCTGACGACTACTCTTGCCTCTTCTACTTTCAAAAAATTGCACCAAATTTTTTTTTAGGAATCTCGCGAGTATTGTTGGATTGTTTCGATGTCTTTGTGACGAGAATATTGTTCTCGATGCCTCCTGACATTAGAGGTTGTGGCAGTGTCCCGGGGACTTGAGCTTCAGGGTATTGTTGTCATAAGCATATCGCGACAGTACTAGAATACTTAAGACGGCCGACATCGAAAACTCTCCTATACTGTTAGGGGCAAGACAACCCCGACATCACCCAGTACTGGTGATACGTCCAAAACGTATCTATAATTTCTGCTTGCTCCATGGCACTTTTGGGTGATATTGCTATGATATTCATACACTTCCATACACTTTTGATCATATTTGGACTAACTTACTAATCCAGTGCACCCCAGTGCCAGTTTCTGTTTTCGGCTGTTTTTGTATTTCAGGTTTTCACGTTTCGAGAACTGCCCAGAAAAATCCAGAAAAATTATATAAAAATCAGCGAACCGGAAACAACACTGCGTCCGAAGGGCAGCCTGGGGGGGCACAGGGGCTCCAGGCGCCCTGTGGGCGCCCCCCCCCCCCCCTGGGGCGCGCCGGGGGGGCGCCTGGGCCCCCCGAGGCTCCCCCGGTGCCCTACTTTGGCACATATTTAAAGGGTTCCCCGTAACCCTCAGAAAAGGACTTCTTTTCGCGACCCATCTCTGTTCCGCCGCCGCCGCCGCTTCCAAGATCGGGAGCACCAGGAGAACTCTTCCCGGCACCCTGCCGGAGGGGAGGATCACCACCGGGAGCTTCTCCACCACCATGGACGCCTCCCGGATGACTCGTGAGTAGTCTCCCTTGGTCCATGAGTCCATGACCAGTAGCTATGTGATGTTCTCCTCCCGTTCTTGTGCTTCACTAATTAGTCCTCGTGAGCTGCCCTACATGATCGAGGCACCTATGTAATCCTTATGCTGTTGCTATGTTGAGTTTGTTGGGATCCGATGGATTATGAGATTATGTTCATATTGATCTTGAGTAATATATTTGATTCACCTCTTTTATATTTTAGTTCATAAGTAATTCTTGCATGTTCTCCATTGTAATTTATTGCTTTGGCCGAGTAATAGGTAGTGACTCCAAGAGGGAACGTTATGCTCGATTGTGGGTTCATGCCCCTCGATGACTAGCTTGAGTGACAGAAACATGAGTCTAGGGGATGTGCTGTTGCCACAAGGGGGAAAACAACGGTGCTTGTGCCCGCGGGTGCAAGGATTGTTTACTTTACGCAAAGTTCTTTTAATGCAGTTGTCTGTTGCATTGAGTTTACACTATAGGTGCGACTCGCAACTTAATACCAGCGAGATGTTCTCGATAGATATCTCAAGGTGGATGATTAGTAGTAGATATTGATGGATTTCGGTCTACTTACTTTGGCGTACCGCCCATGCTTTGAACCTCAACCTTTCTTGTAATGTAGTCAGCATTGGTTTGCGTTCGTGGTCCTGTCAATTGCCCAGCTGTAATTTGTTTACCTCACATAGCTGTTTTATCGTCTTTTGGGAGAGAGACATCACTAGTGAACATCATGAGACTCCGGTCCATATTACCATCATTGATCACATCCACTATTTACTTTTCGCTATTTTATTTACTATTGCAAAACACTATCTATCACTACTATCATATTGCTTTTAACCCTTTGTGAACTACAAGGCCGGAGAGATTGACAACCTCTCTGTACTCGTTGGGAGCAGAGTTATTTGTATCTGTGTGCAGGTCCACGTTGATTGCTAATTGCGCCGTTAGCAGTTGACACCTACCTGTTGAACCTAGGAGTCTCTGGGGATTCGATCCTTGGCATCTTTGCTAGGGGAAAACACTTCTACTTACTGCATCTTACACCTTCCACTTGGGGTAACCAACGAGGGGTTCGAGGCCCATCAACTGGGGAGGTTGTTCGGGAGTATTGCCATAGCTTTGTATAGTGGATGCTTTTCGAAGGTCCGAGGTAGACGGTTTCCGAGAAAGACTGGTTATGTGTTGAAGGATGGATACAGCTGGATGTAGGATTAGAGTTGATTGCGCGGTGCTTCCCCTGTATCCCCAACACCTGATTGCATAACTGGAAACTTTTGGAAATTAATAGGTAGGTTTATCCAGTAGATCGTAGGCATTCTTCCAACGAATGCAGGTTAGCGAGTTCGGGGTTCTACATTGAGTGAAGTGGTTTTATGGCCGATGTTCCGATCGGGAGTTGCATCTTAAAGGGTCCTTGGCTATGCTGATCCGGGGATTGCAAAACCCTTTCGTAACGCGTTCCATAATCTTACAGCACAAAGATGTCGAACGAAGCTCCTATCTTGTGTTTGTTCTATCTGTACCTTGTGTTTTTCTTATTTACCTTTTGTCTCCCAGTGGCTTCTCGTGAAGATGTTGTTATCATTTAACTGAGAATTTCATTCGTTCCTCTTGTTCGAATGATTCTTGTGAAGACTATGTTGCATTTCTATCCGTTGTTTCAGCTTATATCTTCTTTCAATCAATTGCTGATTGGTGGTCATCTCTTTCAGGATGGCACCGAAACGAGTTCCCAACGCTAACCCAGAGGGTGAAGAGGTTCCAGATCGTCCTCCTTCCCATCCTCCTCCGTGTGAGGCCTGGAGAGCGATTATGCAAACTACAAATCAGAACACCCAGATGTTAATGCAGATGATGCAGCAAATGCAAGCAAATCAAGCAAATCAGGGTGCTCCAGGGAACCAAGGCAATTTCTTCAACCAACAGCACCATGCTACGCTCAACCAGTTCTTGGCCAATCAACCAAAGGCTTTCAGTTACTGTGTCGACCCTGTCGATGCTGAAGATTGGATAACCGATATCAAGAAGCATTTTGAGTGCAGCAACGTAAGGCCTAAGGACTATGTGAAATTTGCAGCCTTCCAACTCAAAGACCAAGCAGCTGACTGGTGGCAGTAGTACAAAGACTCCAGAGAAGGGCGTGTGATCTCTTGGGATGATTTTTGCAAGGACTTTCGCTCTCACCACATTCCAACAAGTGTCATCAAGGGTATGCGTGAGAAATTCCGCAACCTGAAGCAAGGCTCAATGACTGTCTACCAGTATAATGTCAAGTTCCAAAATCTTACCCGCTATGCTAAGCAAGACATCCCAGATGCCAAGAGCAAGATCTATTAGTTCCGTGGAGGTCTCAAGGATGAACTTCAACTTGCTCTCACCTTGTTCGAGCCCGATGAGTTTGACAAATTCTATAACATGGCGCTTAAGCAAGAGGCAGCCTAGCTCAAGATGGAGGCTTCTAAAAAGAGAATTCGAGATGCCGTTCACTCCTCCTCATCTTCTCAAGTCATCGCGAAACAACAGATATTTTGGCTTCCACCTCCTCCTGTGATCCGAGCTCCCTACAACAACAACAAGAACTCTAGTGGCCGTGGTTTCTCCCACCCACCCAACCCGAGCAACCAGTCGAAGAATCAGTTTCAGTCTCAAGGTTCCTAGTCAAGTGGTTCTCATTTCCGTCCTCTCTCAGAAGTGGTCTGCAACAAGTGCACTCAGAAAGGTCACTATGCTAACAAGTGCCCCAACCCAAAGCGACTTCCGCCTCCTCCACCTGTCAGCACAGCTATTGTCAAGCACAATCCCAAGCATGCAAGAGTAAATCTGATGAATGCAGCGCAAGCGGAGAATTCTTCTGATGTAATTTTGGGTAACCTTCCAGTTAACTCTTTTCCTGCTAAAGTGTTGTTTGATTCGGGTGCTTCATGTTCCTTCATGTCATATCCATTTGCATCCAAGCACGATGTTGTCACCAAAAATTTGCCTCAGAGGTTGCAAGTTATTTCTCCGGGAAGACGTATGACTTCTAGTGTGTATGCTCCGGATGTTTCTATTCGCATGGGTGATTATTGTTTTCTGGCCTCTCCGGTGGTTCTCGGCAGTTCCGACATTGACCTCATCCTCGGGATGGATTGGCTTTCTCAGCATGATGCTCAAATTGACTGTGCACAGAAGGAAGTCAAGATTACTCATTCCGATGATGATGTGATTATCTTCGCCTCCAGGGATAACACAATCAGGCTTTTCTCTCTCAATGACAAGGGCGAAATGAATGCCATATTTCAAATTCCGGTGGTTAACGAATACCAAGACGTCTTTCTTGAAGAAATTCCAGACATGCCTCCTCATCGGCAAGTGGAATTCGTCATTGAACTCGAGCCGGGTACTGAGCCAGCATGCCGGCGTCCGTACAAGCTCTCTCCTAAAGAATTGAAGGAATTGAAGAATCAGCTTGATGAACAGGAGCGTATGGGTCTGATCAGACCTAGTACGTCACCTTGGGGCTGTGGTGTCTTATTTGTCAAGAAGAAGGATGGCACGGAGCGCCTCTGTGTTGATTACCGGCCATTGAACAAGAAGACAATAAAGAACAAGTATCCGCTCCCCAACATCAACGAGTTGTTCGAGCAGCTCGAAGGAGCTAAAGTGTTCTCTAAGCTTGATCTCCGAATGGGCTATCACGAGATTCGCATTCGAGAAGAAGATATCCCCAAGACTGCCTTCAGAACGAGCTACGGCTTCTATGAGTATACAGTCATGTCCTTTGGTCTCGCCAATGCTCCACCTACCTTCTCGAGAATGATGCACTATATTTTCAACCCCTACACCGGCGAGTTTGTGCTTGTGTATCTGGATTTCATTTTCGTATTTCCCAAGAATGAAGAAGATCACGAAAAGCACCTTCGTCTCGTTCTCGACAGACTCCGTGAACATAAGTTCTATGCCAAGTTCTCCAAGTGCGAATTTTGGCTCGATAAGGTCTTATATCTGGGCCATATCATCTCCGCTGACGGTATTACGGTAAACCCCGAGAAAGTTGAAGCAATTGTCAACTGGGAAGCTCCTCAGAATGTCAAGCAACTCCGAAGCTTTCTTGGTCTTGCCAGCTATTGCAGAAGGTTCGTCGAGAACTTCTCCAAGATTGCCAAGCCTCTTTCCAACTTGCTGCAGAAGAATGTCAAGTACTACTGGTCTCCAGATTGTGAAGTGGCATTCAAAACTCTCAAAGAAAAGCTCGTCTCTGCTACAGTTCTTACTCCTCCAGATGAGTCCAAGCCCATCGAAGTATTTTGTGATGCTTCTCTTCAAGGACTTGGTGGTGTGCTTATGCAGTACAAGAGAATTGTGGCATACACTTCTCGTCAACTGAAGCCAAGTGAGAAGAACTACCCCACACATGATCTTGAACTAGCAGCTGTGGTACATGCTTTGATTACGTGGAGACACCTTCTGTTGGGCAGAAAAGTCGACATCTTCACCGATCACAAGAGCTTGAAGTACATCTTCACACAGCCGAATCTGAACCTCCGCCAGACTCGTTGGGTCGAGATGATCCAAGAGTATGATCCCAGCATTGAATACACCTGGCAAGGCGAATGTGATTGCAGATGCTTTGAGCAGAAAGGCATATTGCAACAGCCTTCTTATCAAGCCGTTCCAGCCTGAGCTTTGTGAAGCATTCAGGAAACTCAACCTCCAAGTTGTTCCGCAAGGTTTTCTTGCAAATCTTCAAGTTGCTCCTACATTGGAAGATCAGGTCCGTGAGGCCCAACTCAGTGATGCTATGGTGCAGAAAGTGAAACATGGTATTGCAAAGGGTACTCCTAAATACAAGTGCTATCGCGTTGATGAGAGAGATACCTTGTTCTTTGAGGACAGACTCGTCGTTCCCAAAGGTGATCTCAGGAAGCTCATAATGGAAGAAGCACATGATTCCCTCCTTTCCATTCATCCTGGTAGTTCCAAGATGTACCAAGACCTCAAGCAATCTTACTGGTGGACTCGCATGAAAAGGGAGATTTCCCAATTCGTGAATGAATGTGATGTCTGCAGAAGAGTGAAGGCAGAGCATCAACGTCCAGCCGGTCTTCTCCAACCTCTTCCTATTCCCGAGTGGAAATTCGACCACATTGAAATGGATTTCGTCATTGGCTTTCCTAAGTCCAAGAGAGGGAATGATTCTATCTTCGTGGTGATTGACAAGCTTACCAAAGTTGCTCACTTCCTTCCAGTCAAATAATCCATCAATGCAGCTCAATTGGCAGAGTTGTACACTTCCAGAATTGTGTCCTTACATGGCATTCCTCAAGTTATCTCCTCAGACCGTGGAAGTTTGTTTACTTCAAAGTTCTGGGACTCCTTTCAGTCTGCCATGGGCACTAAGATTCGTTTCAGCACTGATTTTCACCCTCAGACTAGTGGTCAAGTCGAGAGAGTGAATCAGATTCTAGAAGACATGCTCAGAGCCTGTGTCATATCTTTTGGCATGAAATGGGAAGATTGCCTTCCATTTGCCGAGTTCTCTTATAACAACAACTTTCAAGCAAGTGCCGGCAAAGCTCCGTTTGAAATCCTCTATGGCAGAAAGTGCCGTACCCCTCTCAACTGGTCCGAGACAGGCGAACGTCAACTTCTTGGCAATGACTTGATCTCAGAAGCCGAAGAAATGTGCAAAGTCATACGTGAGAATCTCAAGGCCGCTCAGTCGCGTCAGAAGAGCTACTATGACGGCAAGCATCGTGATTTGGCTTTCAACATTGGGGATCATGTCTATCTCCGTGTTTCTCCGTTGAAAGGAACCCAAAGATTCGGTATCAAAGGAAAGCTTGCTCCTAGATAGGTCGGGCCTTTCAAGATCCTTGGCAAAAGAGGCGATCTAGCCTATCAACTTGAGCTCCCTTCCAACTTCGCCAATGTTCATGATGTGTTTCATGTGTCTCAACTCCGCAAGTGCTTCAAGACTCCTGAACGCATGATTCTGTTTGAGGAGATTGATCTTCAACAAGACTTGTCTTACCGAGAGCATCCCGTTGCTATTCTCGAAGAAACCGAGCGCAAGACCCGGAACAAGTCCATCAAATTCTTGAAAGTTAAGTGGTCACACCATACCGACCGAGAAGCTACATGGGAACGAGAAGATCATCTTCGTTCCGAGTACCCTTCCTTTTTCCAGTCCTAGATCTCGGGACGAGATCTTTTTGTAGTGGAGGAGAGTTGTAATGCCCCGGATGTAATACTTTCCCTTTTGGGCAATATATACCTCTGGCTTCATCAATTCCTTTCCGGGTTCTTCGTCTTTCGGGTTTCGTCGTTTTGTTGTGTGCGTGTGTGGCATTCATCCATATCATGTTGTCATGAGCATCGCATTGCATTTGTGTTGTTGTTTGCATCCGGTCCCACGCGTTCCTTCCCGTTGTCCGTTTCGCGTTCCGGAGCTCTCTCACGTGTCTGTGGCATCCCCGAGGCCTACTTTGGTCTTTGGCCGTGTAACGTTTCCGTTTTGGTGTGAGAATTGTCGTGTGTTGTTGTTTTGGTGTGTGTAACCCGCCTGTCAAATCTCGTCGCGTTTGGAGTTCGTTGCTACTCCAATAGTTATTCTCGTGGGCTGAAAGTACCCCCTCTTTGAGGCCCAAGACACCCCTCCAACAGCCCACCAAACCAACCCAAACCCCTCCCTTCATCTAGGCCATCCAATTCTGATCGCGTGGCCGAAAACCACACCTCATTTGGACAACCCTAGCTCCTTGTGCCTATATATTTGTCCAACTTCCCCTATTTTTGCCCTAGAAACCCTAGTGTCTCCTTCCTCCATCATCTTCTTCCTCCAGCCACCGGAACCCTCGCCGGAGTTCGCCGCCGCTCGTCGGAATTCCTCGCCGGAGTTCCCCGCCACCGCCGGAGCTCCTTCTTCTCCACCGCCGCCTCCACCTCACCGGCCAGCTCGCCGCGCCGCCCTCTCCAGCCGCCGCCGGCCGGGCTCTTCCCTGCCGCCGCGCCCCGGCCGGCAGGGCCCTCAGCCGCCGCCGCCTCCTCGATCGGATCAGGGGAGGAGCCCCCGATCTCGATCCGCCACCGCCTCGTCAGCCCTTCGCGGGCCAGGATCCCGCAGGCCGCGTGGCCAGCTGCCTCGCCAGATCGGGCCACCGCCCAGGCCCATCCAGCGCCCGAGCGAAGGCCAGGGCCCGCCGCAGCCAGCATCGAGGGCGAGCACCCGATCTCCCGATCCGGCCGATCCAGAGGCCTAACGGGCTGGATCCCGCCCGGTAGCACGCCCGACCCGCTTCAGCCGGCCCGATCCGCCCCGCGGCGTTGACCCGATCCGCCGCCCGGAGCCCGGTTGACCGCGCCGCCGTTGACCCCGCTTTGACCAGATCTGACCCTGAGGTTGCTCTCTTTTCCACTAAGTCCCTGTGATATTAGGTTTCTGGAGCTGTTTTGCAACGTGGATAAGTTTTTGTGTGATGGTCCGATTTGAGTGAATGATATGTCAAAATGATCGTGGTGACTTGTACTACGTTTTGTTCCATTGTGCCATGCATATTTGAGGTCATCTAGATGTCTTAATCTTCATGAGAAGAGTGCTACTTGTTATAAACTGCTGTTAGTAGTTGTTTTCATGCCATCTTTGCAATGTGATAATTTGGTGCATGTTTATCCAATTGATGCAAATGATATGTCCACGTGTTCGTCATGAAATGCTCTACATGTTGGGTGCTTTAGCTTGCATGATAGATTTCATCTTGCCATGTTTATCTCCTTTGCAAAGTGCTATGTGGCTGATATGTTGTTAAACTAGTTACGAGATGCCTCGTAGAGGAGCTCGTTGCTATCGTTGTGTTTGTCCCCTTGATGCATGCTTAGATGTTTTGGATTCACCATCATGTGTACTTTGCTGTGGTGCTTACCACTTGCCATGTTTTGCTTTGAGGTGACTTAAACTTGCTCTCAAAGATGCCATGATGAAACTGCTGTTTTAACACTTAGTGAAATTTCACCAAGTCTGGAATCTGTAATTTTCAGATGCCATGTTTGCTTGTTGTTCTAGGCCAATCCATGATAGTTTTGGGGTGACTCTTGACGATTCCTTGTTGTATAAGTTGTTGGCTATCCATTCATGCTCTCACATGCTTATTTGAGTGGCTGTAGCATATTTAAATCTTGCTCCCAAGTTGCAACAAATTACTGCTGTCAGGATTTTGTTGTCAAGTTCAATATGTCATAGCTTGTTGCTATTGATCCATGGCTTCTTTGGAGATGCTCCAATGGACTTGTTTGCTGTAGGATATGTGTAGTTTATGTCCATGCTCATTGCCATGATGTTTGAGTGATGTAGGCCATTTATCTCTTGCCCCGAAGTTGCTATCTGGCTGTTGTTTTTAGCTTGTGCATGTTTATTGTTTCGGGTGTAACTTTTAGCCCATTGCTCCGTTTTGAGCAAGTCCTATATGAAACTTGTGTGTTTTTGCATGTAGATTCATAATATCCTATTGTTATCATGTTTTGAAGCATTTTGCTTGATGCATATTTTTGCACTGTAACACTGTGCTTCCTAAGTAGACTTTATGTGCTTCCATAGTGCATCTGTTTTGCTTCCATAGTGCATCAGCCATGCATCCAGTAATTTTTCTGCGCATTACATCTTGTTTGATTCGTTGCCTTGTGTTCTTGTGGTTGAGTAGAACCGTAAGCTGAGATCGAGTACAAGTACGAGCACGAGGTTACTAACGAGGTTGAGAACGAGGACCCCTCTTACGATCCCTTCGACAACTCTTCAGGCAAGATGACCGAACCCCGATAACATTACTATCTTTGCTTATTGCCTCGATGCCTATGTTTTCCTCGATCTATAGTTTTGCCTCGATGCCCATGTTTTCCTGTCAGCCTCCTATTGTAGCCATGAACATGTTTAACCACCCTACCTGCAAACCGTTGAATGGCTAAGTACGCTTCGCTCAGCCCCTCTTATAGCATTCTTAGTTGCAGGTGAAGATTGAAGATTCTTGCTTCTTGTTGAAGCTTGTTGGGATATCACACTATATTAATTATTAAATGAAATCATCTATATATTGGTAATGGGTAGAAGGCTAAGCCTTTTGCTTGGTGTTTTGTTCCACTCATGCCGCTAGGAACCGTATAAACCGGTGTTATGTTCCTTGATTATGCGTTCCTCACACGGTTGGGGTTATTGGACCCCCTCGATAAACCGCTAAGTGCTAAGTCTTTTCCAGCAAGTCCCAACATTGGTACTATTTGCCTAATAACTAAAAAACTTGCATAGGCAGTAATTAACCCTCTTCTTAATCAACAACCCCGGGCCAGTGCTCCACATGAGTGTTGGTCCGAAACGGGGAGCCTGCGGGGCCACCATGGGGAAACCCGAGGTCTGGTAAAAACCCGTAGCTTCGCCCATCCGTTCGTGGCCTGACATTAGATACGCGCGGCTATTGTCAGGGTGTCGGCACGCCGGGAGGATTTGCTGGATTAGTCTTACCCGAGTCGGAGTATCTTGAGCACGGGATTCCGAGAATACTCGGGCCTTCCCACCTTGGAGTTGCGACTCCGCGGATCGTGGGCTTGTCATGGGCCAAGTTGGAACACCCCTGCAGGGTTTTGAACTTTCGAAAGTCGTGCCCACGGTTATGTGGCAGATGGGAGCTTGTTAATATCCGGTTGTAGAAAACTTGACACCATGTTCCGATACACTACCAGCGTGTGTACCGTGACGGTTATTTTCCGAAAAGGGATTCGGGAAGTGAACACAGTAGGGTTATGTTTGACTTGTTTTAGTTAGGATCACTTCATGATCATCTCTCGACCGAGGCACCTTCTCTTCTCGCTCTCTTTTACGTAAGCTAGGCTAGTGCTGCTGCAGACTCTTGTTCATTCTTCAGCCTTGTTCCACACCCAAGGCTTAAATATTCGTGTTACCAGGGAACGGGATTGCTGAGTCCTCTGTGGCTCACAGTTACTTCAACACACCAGATGCAGGTACGCTGATGAGCTACACAGGCGATGGCACTGAGCTAGACTGGGAGTACGACGAGGAGCGTAGCCATTACTATGTGAACTATCCGGTTGATCAGTAGAGCTTCTACTAGGATTCGATTCAGACCTGTGGTTTAAGTTATGTTTGGTATCTTGTCATTTGGATTTTACCCTTAGATGGGTTGTGATGTTCATTTGAATGATATTTGGATATGTAATGAATTTGTGTGACGTGGCGAGTGTAAGCCAACTATCTTTTCAGTTTTCCATCCCTATTTTTACATGAGATGTGCAAAGGTACCAAACTTGCGATCATTCCAGAATGGGCTTATATCTTTAAGTCGTGCCTCGACACGTAGGAGATATAGTCCCATCCTGGGAATTACATTAAGACACAAATCAATCAAAACCCTAATGTCACCTAGATACTCCATTGTCACCTCAAGTATCTGTGGGCACGATTATACGATATGCATCACACAATCTCAGAAACATCTATTCAACCAACACATAGAACTTCAAAGAGTGCCCCAAAGTTTCTACCGGAGAGTCAAGACGAAAACGTGTGACAACCCCTATGCATAGATTCCCAAGGTCACGGAACCCACAAGTTGATTACCAAATCATACATCAAGTGAATCACGTGATATCCCATTGTCACCACAGATAAGCACATGCAAGACATACATCAAGTGTTCTCAAATCCTTAAAGACTCAATCCGATAAGATAACTTCAAAGGGAAAACTCAATCCATTACAAGAGAGTAGAGGGGGAGAAGCATTATAAGATCCAACTAGAATAGCAAAGCTCGTGATACATCAAGATCGTGCCATCTCAAGGACACAAGAGAGAGAGATCAAACACATAGTTAATGGTACATACCCTCAGCCCCGAGGGTGGACAACTCCCTCCTCGTCATGGATAGCGCCGGGATGATGAAGATAGCAACCGGTGAGGGTTCCCCCTCCGACAGGGTGCCGGAACGGGGTCTAGATTGGTTTTTGGTGGCTACAGACGCTTTCAGCGGCGGAACTCCCGATCTAGGTTAATTTCCGCCTCCGGCCTGTGCACGAGACAGGGGCACACGCCCACCTGGAGTGGGCACGCCCCCCACCCTCGTGGGCAGCCCGTGGCTCTCTTGGCCCAACTCTTTTACTTCAGGGGCTTCTTTTGGTCCAGAAAAAATCACCAAACATTGGCACGTCAATTGGACTCCATTTGATATTCCTTTTCTGTAAAACTCAAAAACAAGGGAAAAAAGAAACTTGCATTGGGCTCTAGGTTAATAGGTTAGTCCCAAAAATCATATAAAAGTGTATAATAAAGCCCATAAAACATCCTAGAAGGATAATATAATAGCATGGAACAATCAAATATTATAGATACGATGGAGACGTATCAAGCATACCCAAGCTTAATTCATGCTCGTCCTCGAGTAGGTAAATGATAAAAACAGAATTTTTGATGCGGAATGCTAACCAACATAGTTTTTCAATGTAATTCTCTTTATTGTGGCATGAATGTTCAGATCTGAAAGATTCGAGACAAAATTCTATATTGACATAAGAAATAATAATACTTCAAGCATATTAACAAAGCAATCATGCCTTCTCAAAATACTATGGCTAAAGAAAGTTATCCCTAAAAAATCATATGGTCTGGCTATGCTCCCTCTTCATCACACAAAATACTGATATCATGCACAACCCCGGTATCAGCCAAGCACTTGTTGTCATACTCTATTCTTTCAAACCTTTCGACTTTCACGCAATACATGAGCGTGAGCCATGGATATAGCACTATGTGGAATAGAATTGTTGTTTAGGAGAAGACAAAAAGAAGGATGATAGTCTCACATCGACTAGGCGTATTAATGGGCTATGGAGATGCCCATTAATAGATATCAATGTGAGTGAGTACGTATTGCCATGCAACGGATGCACTAGAGCTAAATATGTATGAAAGCTCAACAAAAGAAACTAAGTGGGTGTACATCCAATTTGCTTGCTCACGAAGACCTCAGGCATTTGAGGAAGCCCATCGTTGGGATATACAAGCCAAGTTCTATAATGAAAATTCCCACTAGTATATGAAAGTGACTAAACATGAGACTCTCTATCATGAAGAACATGGTGCTACTTTGAAGCACAAGTGTCGAAAAGGATAGTAACAATTGTCCCTTTTTTGGGGCCTTTTTGGCCTTTTTAGGGGCTTTCTTTATTTAGCCCTTCCTCACATGGGACAATGCTCTAATAATGATGATCATCACACTTATATTGAATTACAACTCGATATTACAACTCGATACTAGAACAAAGTATGACTCTATATGAATGCCTCCGGCGGTGTACCGGGATGTGCAATGAATCAAGAGTGACATGTATGAAAAATTATGCATGGTGGCCTAGCCACAAATACGATGTCAACTACATGATCATGCATGTCAATATGACAATATGAAGCGTGTCGTGTGAACGAAATGGTGGAAAGTTGCATGGCAATATATCTCGGAATGGCCATGGAAATGCTATGATAGGTAGGTATGGTGGCTGTTTTGAGGAATATATATGGTGGCTGTTTTGAGGAAGGATATATAGTGGGTGTATGGTACCGGCGAAAGTCGCGCGATACAAGAGAGGCTAGCAATGGTGGAAGGGTGAGAGTGCGTATAATCCATGGACTCAACATTAGTCAAAAGAACTCATATACTTATTGCAAAAATCTATGAGTCATCAAAACAAAGCAATTAACGCATGCTCCTAGGGGTGAGGTTGGTAGGAGTTAACCATCGCGCGCCCCCGACCTCTACACAAAGGTTGACACTTTACAAATATCTCATGCTCTAACTTCGTCACATAGCGGTTCACCATACGTGCATGCTACGGGAATCACTAACCATAACACAAGTATTTATCAATTTCATAATAACTCCACTAGCATGACTCTAATATCATTATCCTCATATCTCAAAACAATTATCAAACATCCAACTTCTCATCATATTCAATGCACTTAGCATGAAAGTTTTTACTACATTGATCTTGGATGTCTATCATGTGAAGGCTAGTTATATAGCCAAAGCACATTACCATGTTGTTCTAATAGATTCTCATAAGGATATAAGTGAAGCATGAGAGTTCATCTATTTCTTCAAAATAAAACCACCGCCATGCTCTAAAAGATAAAAGTGAAGCACTAGAGCAATAACAAACTACTCCGAAAGATATAAGTGAAGATCAATGAGTAGTGGAATAATTATGTTACTATGTGAAGACTCTCTAACATTTAAGAACTTCAGATCTTGGGATATTATTCAAACAGCAAGCAAAACAAAATAAACTAAATTGACGCTCCAAGCAAAACACATATCATGTGGTGAATAAAATTATAGCTCCGAGTATAGTTACCGATAGATGAAGACGAAAGAGGGGATGCCTTCCCGGAGCATCCCCAAGCTTAGGCTTTTGGTTGTCCTTGAATTTTACCTTTGGGTGCCCTGGGCATCCCCAAGCTTAGGCTCTTGCCACTCTTTGTTCCATAGTCCATCAAACCAATACTCAAAAGTTGAAAACTTCACAACACAAAACTTAGACAAAAATCTCATGAGCTCCGTTAGTATAAGAAAACAAAACCACCACATAGGTACTATTGTGAACTCATTCTTTGTTTATATTGGTCTTAACCCTACTGTATTCCAACTTCTCTATGATCCATACTTCCCAATACTACGCATAGATGCATTGAAATAAGCAAACAACACACGAAAAACAGAATCTGTCAAAAACAGAACAGTCTATAGTAATCTATAGTTTTCGCATACTTCTGTAACTCGAAAAAAATTAAAATAAATTGGTAAACATGTGGAATTTGTCTACTAATCATATGCAAAAAGAATCAACTAAATAGCACACTCCAGTAAAATCTGGTGACCATTCTAGCGAGCGCTAATGATTCTGTTTTTCACAGCAAGTTCATATAAACTTCACACAAGTCTTCCCAAAGGTTCTACTTGGCACAAACACTAATTAAAACACAAAAAATACATCTAAACAGAAGCTAGATGCAATATTTATTCCTAAACAGAAGCAAAAAACAAAGAAACTAAAATAAAGTTGGGTTGCCTCCCAACAAGCGCTATCGTTTAACGCCCCTAGCTAGGCATGATGATTTCAATGATGCTCGCGTAAAAGATAAGAATTGAAACATAAGGAGAGCATCATGAACAATATGACTAGCTCATTTAAGTCTAACCCACTTCCTATGCATAGGGATTTTGTGAGAAAACAACTTATGGGAACGATAATCAACTAGCATAGGAAGGGAAAACGAGCATAGCTTCAAAACTTCAAGCACATAGAGAGGACACTTGATATTATTGCAATAGGTAGAAGCACTTGTTTCCTCTCTCAAAATATTTTTCAGTAGCATCATGAATGAATTCGACAATATAACCAGCACATAAAGCATTCTTTTCATGATCTACTTGCATAGAAATTTTATTACTCTCCACATAAGCAAAATTCTTCTCATTCATAGTAGTGGGAGCAAACTCAACAAAATAACTATCATGTGAAGCATAATCCAATTGAAAACTAAAATCATCATGAAAAGTTTCATGGTTATCATTATTCTTAATAGCATACAAGTCATCACAATAATTATCATAGATAGCAACTTTGTTCTCATAATCAATTGGAACCTCTTCCGAAATAGTGGATTCATCACTAAATAAAGTCATGACCTCTCCAAATCCACTTTCATCAATATAATCATCATAAATAGGAGGCATGCTATCATCAAAATAAGTTTTCTCATCAAAGCTTGGGGGACTTAAAATATTATCTTCATCAAACATACCTTCCCCAAGCTTGTGTCATTGCATATCATTAACATCATGGGTATTCAAAGAATTCATACTAACAACATTGCAATCATGCTCATCATGCACATATTTTATGCCAAGCATTCTATGTAATTCTTCTTCTAGTACTTGGGTACAATTTTCCTTTCCATGATTTTCACGAAAGATATTAAAAGGATGAAGCATAAGAGGTGACCTTAATTCCATTTTTTTGTAGTTTTCTTTAATAAACTAAACTAGTGATAAAACAAGAAACTAAAAGATTCGATTGCAAGATCTAAATATATACCTTCAAGCACTAACCTCCCTGGCAACGGCGCTAGAAAAGAGCTTGATGTCTACTACGCAACCTTCATCTTGTAGACGTTGTTGGGCCTCCAAGTGCAGAGGTTTGTAGGACAGTAGCAAATTTCCCTCAAGTGGATGACCTAAGGTTTATCAATCCGTGGGAGGCGTAGGATGAAGATGGTATCTCTCAAACAACCCTGCAACCAAATGACAAAGAGTCTCTTGTGTCCCCAACACACCCAATACAATGGTAAATTGTATAGGTGCACTAGTTCGGCGAAGAGATGGTGATACAGGTGCAATATGGATGGTAGATATAGATTTTTGTAATAAGAAAATATAAAAACAGAAAGGTAACCAAAGATAAAAGTGAGCATAAACGATGTTGCTATGATAGGAAACAAGGCCTAGGGTTCATACTTTCACTAGTGAAAGTTCTCTCAACAAGGATAACGTAATTGGATCACATTACTAGCCCTCAACATGCAACAAAGAGTCACCCCAAAGTAACTAATAGCGGAGAACAAACGCAGAGATTATGGTAGGGTATGAAACCACCTCAAAGTTATTTTTTCTGATCGATCTATTCAAGAGTTCATAGTAATGTTCAATCTATCATAGAGTTCGTACTAGAATAACACCTTAAGACACAAATCAATAAAAACCCTAATGTCACCTAGATACTCCATTGTCACCTCAAGTATCCGTGGGCATAATTATACGATATGCATCACACAATCTCCTAAACATCTATTCAACCAACACATAGAACATCAAAGAGTGCCCCAAAGTTTCTATCGGAGAGTCAAGACGAAAACGTGTGCAAACCCCTATGCATAGATTCCCAAGGTCACGGAACCCGCAAGTTGATCACCAAAACATACATCAAGTGAATCATGTGATATCCCATTGTCACCACAGATAAGCACATGCTAGACATACATCAAGTGTTCTCAAATCCTTAAAGACTCAATCCGATAAGATAACTTCAAAGGGAAAACTTAGTCCATTACAAGAGAGTAGAGGGAGAGAAGCATTATAAGATCCAACTAGAATAGCAAAGCTCGCGATACATCAAGATCATGCCATCTCAAGAACACGAGAGAGAGAGAGAGATCAAACACATAGCTAATGGTACATACCCTCAGCCCCGAGGGTGGACTACTCGCTCCTCATCATGGAGAGCGCTGGGATGATGAAGATAGCCACCGGTGAGGGTTCCCCCCTCCGGCAGGGTGCCCGAACGGGGTCTAGATTGGTTTTTGGTGGCTAAAGAGGCTTTCGGCGGTGGGACTTCCGATCTAGGTTAATTTTCGGAGGTTTCAGTATTTATAGGATTTTTTGGCATAGGGCACAAGTCAGGGGGGCCTCCGACCTGTCCACGAGACAGGGGCACACGCCCACCTGGAGTGGGCACGCCCCCCACCCTCGTTGGCAGCCCGTGGCTCTCCTGGCCCAACTCTTTTACTTTAGGGGCTTCTTTTGGTCCAGAAAAAATCGCCAAAAATTGGCATGTCAGTTCGACTCTGTTTGATATTCCTTTTCTGTAAAACTCAAAAACAAGGAAAAACATAAACTGGCACTGGGCTCTAGGTTAATAGGTTAGTCCCAAAAATCATATAAAAGTGTATAATAAAGCCCATAAAACATCCTAGAAGGATAATATAATAGCATGGAAGAATCAAAAATTATAGATGCATTGGAGACGTATTATTTACCTACTCGAGGACGAGTAGGAATTAAGCTTGGGGATGCTGAGACGTCTCCGTCGTATCTATAATTTTTTATTGTTCCATGCCAATATTCTAGAACTTTCATATACTTTTGGCAAATTTTTATACTATTTTTGGGACGAACATATTGATCCAGTGCCCAGTGCCAGTCCCTTTTTGTTGCATATTTTTTGTTCGCATAATATCCATATGAAACGGAGTCCAAACATAATAAAAACTTATGCAGATTTTTTTGGGAATATATGTGATTTTTGGGAAAAATAATCAACGCGAGACGATGCCCGAGGGGGCCACAAGGCAGGGGGTGCGCGCTGGACTCTTGTGGTCACCCCGTAAGGCGGTTGGTGCCCTTCTTCGGCCGCAAGAAAAGCTAATATCCGGGTAAAAAGCATGTCAAAATTTCAGCCCAATCGGAGTTACGGATCTCCGGGAATTTAAGAAATGGTGAAAGGCCAGAATCTAGGAGCGTAGAAGCAGAAGGAAACAGAAAGAGAGAGATGCAATCTCTGAGGGGCTCCCGCCCCTCCCATGCCATGTAAGCCAAGGACCATAGGGAAACCCTTCTCCCATCTAGGGGGAGGCCAAGAAGAAGAAGAAGAAGAAGAAGAAGAAGAAGAAGAAGAAGAAGAAGAAGAAGAAGAAGAAGAAGAAGAAGAAGAAGAAGAAGAAGAAGAAGAAGAAGAAGAAGAAGAAGAAGGGGGCTCTCCCCCCTCTCTCCCAGCGGCACCGGAACACCGCTGGGGCCATCATCATGACGACGAACTACACCAACAACTTTGCCGCCGTCATCACCAACTCTCCCCCCACTATGAAGCGGTTCAACACCTCTTCTCCCCGCTGTAATCTCTACTTAAACATGGTTATCAATGCTATATATTATTTCCCAATGATGTATGGCTATCCTATGATGTTTGAGTAGATCCGTTTTGTCCTATGGGTTGATTGATGATCGTGATTGGTTTGAGTTGCATGTTTTATTATTGGTGATGTCCTGTGGTGCTCTCCGTGTCGCGCAAGCATGAGGGATTCCCGCTGTAGAGTGTTGCAATATGTTCATAGTTTGCTTATTGTCTATGTTACGTGAGTGATAGAAACACAAACACGGATAAGTGGGTTATGGCGTATGGGAATAAAGAGGACTTGATACTTTAATGCTATGGTTGGTTTTACCTTAATGATCTTTAGTCGTTATGGATGTTTGCCAGAGTTACAATCATATGTGGATATGGTCCAAGTAGATAAAGTATTTTAGCCTATTGCTCTCCCTCATGTAAAATTGCAATAATGATTAATGATCTAGTTATCAATTGCGTAGGGACAAATAACTTGTGACAATAAGCTCTCTACTAAACTAACTTAGTTGTGTCTTTATCTAAACAAATCCTAGTTTATATTTACGCGCTCTTTATTATCTTTCAAACCTATCACGTGACATCTATGAAGTACTTCTAGTTTCATACTTTTTCTAGGTAAAGCGAACGATAAGCGTGCGTAGAATTGTATCGGTGGTCGATAGAACTTGAGGGAATATTTGTTCTACCTTTAGCTCCTCATTGGGTTCGACACTCTTACTTATCGAAAGAGGCTACAATTGATCCCCTATACTTGTGGGTTATCATGCGCCCATCCACCCTTTCCCATGCACAAAAGGGGGAGGGAAGGAAAGGGTAGGCGCCCCAAAGGCAGCCAGCCCTCCTTTCCTTCCCCCATGCACGAATATGGAAGGGGGGATTTGGCCAGGGCAGGTGCCCTTGGGCAGGCGTCGGCCAATTGGGGCGCCCTAGGGGCTTCCTCCCCTCCCCTCCACCTATATATATATGAGAGGAGGGAGATGGACAACACACACCATGATTCCCTAGCCGTGTGCGGCGACCCTCTCCCTCTAGATCATCCTCGGTCATATTTTCGTAGTGCTCGGTGAAGCCCTGCGGGGATAGTTGCATCACCACTGTCACCACGTCGTCGTGCTGCCGGAACTCATCTACTACCTCGCCATCTTGCTGGATCAAGAAGGCGTGGACGTCACCGAGCTGGAGGTGTGCTGAACGCGGAGGTGTCGTATGTTCGGTACTTGACCGGTTGGATCGCGAAGAACTTCGACTACATCAACCGCGTTACTAAACGCTTTCGCTTACAGTCTACGAGGGCATGCAGACACACTCTCCCCTCACATTGCGATGCATCTCCATGGATAGATCTTGCGTGTGCGTATAATTTTTTTGTTTTCCATGTAGCGTTTCCCAACATCATGCTCGTATTCAATGTTGATTAATCTCAATGCATGTTTATGACCGTTGTCGCTCTTTGGTTGGTCGCTTCTCAATCTTTTTGCTAGCCTTCACTTATACTAAGCGGGAATATTGCTTGTGCATCCACTTCCTTAAACCCAAAATTATTCCATATGAGTCAACCATACCTGCCTATATGCGGTAATTACCTGCCATTACTAGTAAATTTGCACGTGCCAAACTCTAAACCTTCAAATAATAATCTGTTTTGTATGCCCAAATCGCTCATGAAGGGTGGTCAGTATCTTCCATCATAGGTGGGTTATTCTCACGATGAGTGGTTATCCGCTTGCCATTGATCAGGAAGTGGCTGGTAATTGGGATGCCCATTCCTACAATCAAAATAAATAATAATAATGAAACAAACCCCCCGGATTGTTGTGGGTATGTAGAGCACCCGAGGATTCGGCTAGGCATGGCTTGTGTTTGTTGGTGGATGGGAGTAAAACTTTACCTTTCTATTTTGGAATTGCCTATAATGTGTTTAGCATGGAAGATATTTAAAATTCTCGGTCGTTACGTTGACAATGAAAGCATACCTCTCAAAATTATATTCATCTCTGTTTTAAAAGCTTAGAGCTCTAGCACCTCTGCAAATCACTGATTACCTCTGCGAATGGCCTATCTATTTTCTTTTATTATTGAGTCATCATCTTCTCATTAAAGCATCAGCTGGAGAGCACTATTGTCATTTTTATGCTTTGTGTTTAGTTAATGTTGAGTATGAGTGTGAATGGATCTCTTTCATCATGAATTACAATGTCTAGTCAGTGGTTTAGCTTTAGAGGTGCTCTGCATTTATGTTTTGCGGTCTTAGAAAGGGCTAGTGTATCTAGTCATATTATATCATGATTTTATTATTGCTCGCTAGTTGGTTATGTCATTTATATGAGTAAATGTGAGACCTAAGTGTTATTGTGAATATGGTTAGTTCATAATCGTTGCTGAAAACCTCAACATTGGTTAGACATATTTGCAACAACAAGATCAAATAGAGTTTGTAAAAGTTTTTCTTTGTCACTTAAAATTTGTCAACTGAATTGCTTGAGGACAAACAATGAGTTAAGCTTGGGGGAGTAGATACGTCTCCGCCGTATCTACTTTTCCAAACAATTTTGCTCATGTTTTGGTATCTAATTTGCATGATTCGAATGGAACTAACCCGGACTGACGTTGTTTTTAGTAGAATTGCCATGGTGTTATTTTTGTGCAGAAATCAAAGTTCTCGAATTGACCTGAAAAACTACGGAGAATTTTGGTGAAATATATAAAAAATACTGGCGGAAGAATATACCAGAAGGGGGCTACCCAGGAGCCACAAGTTCAGGGGCGCGCCAACCCCCCCCCCCCCCC
>LR738711.1:152495961-152506568 GCA_902687465.1 Secale cereale | reverse complement strand
CACGCCCTCCAGGCTTGTGGCACCCCTAGACCTCCGGCAACCCTAACTCCAACTCCATATATACTTATTTGTCAATACAAAAATTAGAGAGAAGCATTCATCACATTTTACGATACAGAGCCACCGCCGCAGTGGCACCTCAACTCAGAGAAATCGAAACGCCCCGTACTCTAGCCTGAAGATCGAGGTGAAGTCTTATGGAATACGGCACTGTTTAGCATAGAACAAACCAGCTCTCTGTTACAACACGAATATGAATACAAGGTCTCCGATATTACAATGAATAACACCAGCACGACGATGCTACGCCAACCACAGTTGCTCCATGCAAGCAGCATAACAACTCGAGGCAGCGGAACCTCTACTGGCAGCAAAACAACGAACAACGATGATGAAATCCAATCCGCGGGGACTCTGGCTGGAACGTTTATGCTAGCTCGTGAACACAGGAATCACACTAAAACAAGCAAGCAATCCGGGCACGACCAGCAAACTATCATGCCACGCAAGTTCAGTACATTGAATGTACTTGCAAGCTCACAATAACCAAAAGCAGTCAAGACAAACAACAACATGGCATTAGCAGGTTAAATCAATCATGAGCCTCATACTAACAGAACAACATGGCTTGCACCAACTGATCATGATACAACTAGGACAAGCATAGCATGAGCATATGAACATGATGATACTAGCATGCAACATGATGACGCTATTCTGCACCAACTTACTCTGCTCGGGTTACCTCGTAACCAACACATGCACAAACATACGGTCATAGACATCACACGATCATCTCAGGATCCAATCAAGCTTGGTATTAACCATACCGTAGTGATCATTATATGACCACAAGGAGCTTGATCTTCACCCATGATTCTCGCACAACATCACAAATATCCATCAACTTGGTATACACGATACCTCTGTGATCCTCTCTCGATCACGCCCAATTTCTTTCTTATCATCGAACTGGGGTTATTATTAAGCACATTATTATTATTGCGGTTGACCTATAGTGTGACCGACTACGAACTGGGCCCATATCCGCAGGCGCGGCCATCGATAGATTGAAACACACTCTGCGGAGGTTAGCACACTGTACCCACACCGCATAACCCATGGCCTCGCACTCCCATACGTGTGGACCAATGACATCTCGAAAAAACCGATCTACTGCCATGACACTCTCCCGGCCACTCGGACCAACTCCCCTCTGGGCTAAGTCATGGGTGGCCCCGTGCCTACCAAAGGCGTCAACGGCCATCGTCGTGGCAAAACGGTCCCAAACGGGGACAAGGTACCATAACAACAACAACGGGCACATAAGGCTTAAGTCTGCCTACCTGATCAGGGTAACGTGCGCCCATAACCTTCCCTCATTGGAGGCACCGGCGAGAGGCTTTCATAGACCCAGTTAGGGCCTTCCCATAAAAGGCAAGCGTGGGTGTACTGGTTAGCTCAAATTGGTGGCACCATGACTCAGCCAATAGTTGTTCAAGTTATTTATTATCCAATTAAACTTGACTGCAAATGATGCTGAGCCATATTAAAATAACATGAGGCAACTACAATTTATGAGCATGATATCAACATAAGCATGGAGGTGCAACCGAATCATCGAGCATAACCACAATAAAGCATATATCCAACTGAGCATGGCATACATACGAGCATGAATATCACAAGTATAATACTACTCATGGCATAACATAACTATTATCATCATAAATAAATACCATGCAAGAACATAGCAAGAACACTACCAAGTAAGCATGTAACCAACTAGTTGCAATGGAACATGCATATCAATAGTACTTGACAGACGACAATCATGCATCAGGATAAACATCACTACTACCAGCATGTACTTCTACCAAACATGTGAGCAAGATACTAGGAAGTAGAACAAGATAACAAGAAGCATCAAAACATATCATGAATCCACGAGCATAACCGAAACAAAGACAGTAGTACCAAACAAGCAGGCAAATAACGAGCAAACTTTTATTAAATAATCAATTAGAAACCATGGCTACTTCATGGCTATCATGCAAGTGGCTCTTGTGGCTTGCCTGGGGGTGACGGAGACTCCGGGAATAAGTGCGGTGAAGCCGCGCAACGATTCGCCGGACGTCTACTCTCTCAGAGGGGGCAGAATAGGGCAAGGTCACCATGGTCATTTTCACAGCTTGAACACCTAGTGAAAATGGTATCAACTGAAAGAGCTTTACGAGACAAAGAAGTGAGAGCTCATTTCACCTCGATCGGAGTTACGGTTGCGGAGTTATGAGGTGATGAAGATCAGGGACTTTTCTGTAAAAAGAATATTCACAGCGGGTCCCTGAGTGGATAAGACATAGGCGCAAATTAGGAAATACGTTTTCTGAACGGTAAAACGTACTTTGGGCCATAGTAGAATAAGAATACTCTTTCTGAAAAATGAAAACCCATTCTTTCAAATGCACTTCCACTTAACAGAGTTGGGCCCGAGGCTTAGGGTCACTTATGGGCGGGGTCCATGGGCAAGGGGGCTAGGGTGCTGTCTTCTTCCTCCTGTCATTCTGTTCCTCGCGTGAGGCAGAGCGGAGGCATGGGAGGACCACAGCCAAGGGGCCGGTCTGCTCCGGCGATCCCTGGCCGAGCCAAGGGCATCGGCGGGTGTGGGAGACCGCGGCGATCTTGTTCAGGGGAAGAACGGCCGCTGGGGAGAGGTGGAGGTGCGGCCAACAGCGGTGCCAGGAGGAGGACAGGAGCTTCCGACGGTGGTGGCTATCGGCGATGCAGGGCTCTTCGGCAAGGGGCAAGTGGTTGGGGCGGCTCGTGGAGACGAGGGGGAGTTAGTGGAGGTGGAAGGGAGGCTAAAGGAGGCATGTGGTGGCCGAAACCAAACAAGGCCGGCGATGAACGAGGCGAACTCCAACTAAAAGAGGAGGGGGTCGAGGACTCTGGTGGTCAAGGAGGGAAAAGGAGAGGCTGGTGAGGTGCGGGAGGAGTTGGGCACGCCTTATATAGGCCAGGGGAGGGATCGGGGGCGCTCTAGAGAGCTCGGCCGACACAACAATAGTGGAGCAGAGCCTCTAGTGCCACAGGCAAGCTCGATAGCGGCAAAACGACAGCGAAGGAGGGTGGGTCAGAGGCACGAGTCGATGCAGGGGGTCACAAGCAAGGTGTAGGACATTAATGGAGGGCAAGATGATGAGGGAAACGACGGGAACAGTGGTCGGAACGAGCCAGAGGCGAGTTTGGCTGATTCACCCCATGGTTGCTACTTCTCGAGCTTGTGTTGTATTCCCTCGAAGAGGAAAGGGTGATGCAGCACAGTAGCGTAAGTATTTCCCTTAGTTTTTGAGAACCAAGGTATCAATCCAGTAGGAGACCATGCGCGAGTCCCTCGCACCTGCACAAACAAATAAGAACTTCGCAGCCAACGCGATAAGGGGCTGTCAATCCCTTTACGATCACTTACGAAAGTGAGATTTGATAGAGATGATAATTTGATACTTTTGGTATTTTTGGATACAAGAACAGAAAGTAAAAGCGGAAAAGTAAAGTAGATTGTAGATTGATATGTTGAGAATAGACCCGGGGGCCATAGTGTTCTCTAGTGGCTTCTCTCATGATAGCATAATTCTACAGTGGGTGAACAAATTACTGTCGAGCAATTGATAGAAAAGCGAATACTTATGAGACTACATAGGCATGATCATTATATATAGGCATCACGTCTGAAACAAGTAGACCGAAACGATTCTGCATCTACTACTATTACTCCACACATCGACCGCTATCCAGCATACATCTAGAGTATTAAGTTCATAAGAACAGAGTAACACCTTAAGCAAGATGACATGATGTAGAGGGATAAACTCAAGCAATATGATATAAACCCCATCTTTTTATCCTCGATGGCAACAATACAATACGTGCCTTGCTGCCCCTACTGTGCCTGGGAAAGGACACCGCAAGATTGAATCCAAAGCCAAGCAGTTCTCCCATTGCAAGAACTATAGATCTAGTAGGCCAAACCAAACCAATAATTCAAAGAGACTTGCAAGGATATTATAATCATACATAAAGAGTTCAGAAAAGAACCAAATACTTCTCATAGACAATCTTGATCATAAACCCACAATTCATTGGATCTCGACAAACACACTACAAAAAGAGATTACATCGAATAGATCTCCTCGAAAACTGAGGAGAACTTGGTACTGAGATCCAAAGAGAGAGGAGAAGCCATCTAGATACTAGCTATAGACCAGAAGGTCTGTGGTAAACTACTCACAACTCATGGTGAGGCGATGATGATGATGTAGAAGCACTCCATGGTAGATCCCCCCTCCGGCGGAGCTCCGGAACAGGCCCCAAGATGGGATCTCACGGGAACAGAAGGTTGCGGCGGTGGAACTAGGTTTTTCTCTGTTGTTCTGATGGTTTTGGGGTACATAGGTATATATAGGAGGAAGGAGAGAACCAGGGGCCAGACGTGGGGCCGATGAGACAGGGGGCGTCACGTGTGCCCTACTCCATGGTTCTCAAGTCTCCCGTGCGTATTTTGCTCCAAAAATATCTCTCCCGAAGTTTCATTCGGTTTGGACTCCGTTTGATATTCCTTTTCTGTAAAAGCCAGAAATAGGCAAAAAAAACAGCAATCTGGACTGCGCCTTTGGGTTAATAGGTTAGTCCCAAAAATAATATAAAAGTGTATAACAAAGCCCATTAAACATCCAAAACATCATAAATAATAGCATGGAACAATAAAAAATAATACGTTGGAGACGTATCAAGCATCCCCAAGCTTAATTCCTGCTGGTCCTCGAGTAGGTAAATGATAAAAACAGAATTTTTGATGTGGAATGCTAACCAACATAGTTTTCAATGTAATTTTCTTAATTGTGGCATGAATGTTCAGATCTGAAAGATTCAAGAAAAAAGTCTATATTGACATAAGAAATAATAATACTTCAAGCATACTAACAAAGCAATCATGTCTTCTCAAATTACTATGGCTAAAGAAAGTTATCCCTACAAAATCATATAGTCTGGCTATGCTCCCTCTTCATCACAAAAAATATTCATATCATGCACAACCCCGGTTTCAGCCTAGCACTTGTGTACATACTCTATTCTTTCAAACCTTTCAACTTTCACGCAATACATGAGCGTGAGCCATGGATATAGCACTATGTGGAAAAGAGTGGTGGTTGTGGAGAAGACAAAAAGGAGGGAGATGGTCTCACATCGACTAGGCGTATCAACGGGCTATGGAGATGCCCATCAATAGATATCAATGTGAGTGAGTAGGGATTGCCATGCAACGGATGCACTAGAGCTAAATATGTATGAAAGCTCAACAAAAGAAACTAAGTGGGTGTGCATCCAACTTGCTTGCTCACGAAGACCTAAGGCATTTTGAGGAAGCCCATCATTGGAATATACAAGCCAAGTTCTATAATGATAATTCCCACTAGTATATGAAAGTGACAAAACAAGAGACTCTCTATCATGAAGATCATGGTGCTACTTTGAAGCACAAGTGTGGACAAATGATAGTAACATTGTCCCTTCTCTCTTTTTCTTTCATTTTTTCTTTTTTCTTTTTTTTCTTTTGAGCCTTTTCTCTTTTTTTTATGGCCCCTCTTTTCTTTTCTCCCTTTTTTTTCTTTTTTTTCGTTCGGAGTCTCATCCCGACTTGTGGGGGAATCATAATCTCCATAATCCTTTCCTCACTGGTACAATGCTCTAATAATGATGATTATCACACTTTTATTTACTTACAACTCGAAGCTAGAACAAAATATGACTCTATGTGAATGATAATGATGAAGCATGTCATATGAACGGAACGGTGGAAAGTTGCATGGCAATATATCTCGGAATGGCTATGGAAATGCTATGATAGGTAGGTATGGTGGCTGTTTTTTAAGGAAGGTATATAGTGGGTGTATGGTACCTGCGAATGTTGCGTAGTACAAGAGAGGTTAGCAATGGTGGAAGGGTGAGAGTGCGTATAATCCATGGACTCAACATTAGTCATAAATAACTCATATACTTATTTCAAAAATCTACGAGTTATCAAACAAAGTATTTAACGCATGCTCCTACGGGAAGGGTTGGTAGGAGTTAACCATTGCGCGATCCCGGCCTCCACACAAAGGATGGCACTCAATAAATAAGTCATGCTCCAACTTCATCACATAACGGTTCACCATACGTGCATGCTACGGAAATCACAAACTTTAACACAAGTGTTTCTCAAATTCACAATTACTCCACTAACATGACTCTAATATCACCATCCTCATATCTTAAAACAATCATCAAGTATCAAACTTCTCATAATATTCAATGCACTTGTATGAAAGTTTTTACTATACTCATCTTGGATGCCTATCATATTAGGACTAGTTTTATAACCAAAGCACATTACCATGCTGTTCTAAAAGACTCTCAAATAGATATAAGTGAAGCATGAGAGATCAATGATTTCTACAAAATAAAACCACCACCGTGCTCTAAAAGATATAAGTGAAGCACTAGAGCAAAATTATCTAGCTCAAAAGATATAAGTGAAGCACATAGAGTATTCTAATAAATTCTAAATCATATTTATCTCTCTCAAAAGGTGTGTCCAGCAAGGATGATTGTGGCAAACTAAAAGCAAAGACTCAAATCATACATGACTCTCCAAGCAAAAGACATATCATGTGGTGAATAAAAATATAGTCTCAAGTAAAGTTACCGATAGACGAAGACGAAAGAGGGGATGCCTTCCCGGGGCATCCCCAAGCTTAGGCTTTTGGTTATCCTTGAATTATACCTTGGGGTGCCTTGGGCATCCCTAAGCTTAGGCTCTTGCCACTCTTTGTTCCATTGTCCATCAAATCCATACTCAAAACTTGAAAACTTCACAACACAAAACTTAGCCAAAAATCTCGTGAGCTCCGTTAGTATAAGAAAACAAACCACCACTCAAAGGTACTGTAATGAACTCATTCTTTGTTTATATTGGTGTTAACCCTCCTGTATTCCAACTTCTCCATGATTCATACCCCCCGATACTACTCATAGATTCATCAAAATAAGCAAACAACACATGAAAAATAGAATTTGTCAAAAATAGAACAGTCTGTAGTAATCTGTAACTTTCGAATACTTCTGTAACTCAAAAAAATTGAAATAAATTGGTGGACGTGAGGAATTTGTATATTAATCATCTGCAAAAAGAATCAACTAATAAGCACTCTCCAGTAAAAAAAAGGTTGCTAATCTCGTGAGAGCTAAAGTTTCTGATTTTTACAACTTGATCGCATAAACTTCACACAAGTCTTTACAAAGGTTCTACTTGGCACAAACACTAATTAAAACACAAAACCACATCTAAACAGAAGCTAGATGCAATATTTATTCCTAAACAGAAGCAAAAGTAAATAAAATAAAATTGGGTTGCCTCCCAACAAGCGGTATCGTTTAACGCTCCTAGCTAGGCATTGATAATTTCGATGATGCCAAAATGAATGATAGCAATTGAAACACGAAGAGAGCATCACGTAGCATGTGAAAAACGCATCTAAGTCTAACATACTTCCTATGCATAGGCATCTTATAAGCAAACAAATTAGCATGGCAAGCAAGATCTAGCATATGCAAGGAAGAAGAAAGAAACAAGATCAATCTCAACATGAAGAGAGGTAATTTAGTAACATGAAGATTTTTTACAACCATATTTTCCTTTCTCATAATAATTGCATGTAGGATCATATTCAAACTCAACAATATAGCTATCACATAACATATTCTCAACAGGATCCACATTCATACGAAGTTGACACTCTTCCAAAATAGTGGGATCAAAATTAACTAAAGTCATGACCTCTCCAAACACAGTTTTATCAAAAATGTCATAAGATTGAATATTCTCCAAATATGTGGGATCTAAAGTTGACTCTCTTCCAAACCCACTTTCAATATTATTGCAAACATTATTATCAATCTCATATTCATCATGGGGCTTAAATAAATTTTCAAGATCATAAGAAGAATCACCCCAATCGTGATCATTGCAACAAGTAGTGGGCATAGCAAAATAAGCATCCCCAAGCTTAGGGTTTTGCATATCATTAACACAATTGACATTAACAGGATTTATAATAACATCATTGCAATCATGCTTTTCATCGAAGGAAATATTAAGTATGGGTGCAACAGCAACGATCTCATGTTTAACATAAGGAACTATAACAAATTCATCTTCATAAATATTGGCATCATGGCCACAAGAATAGCAAGCGTCATGTTCATCAAGGGATATTTAAATCAAATCATCAGAATCATAATTATCTATAGATTCATGCATATCATTATTTTCTTCCAAAGTAGCGATCATTATTTCAATAAATTCTTTGACATAGACATTATGAGCATAGTTTTCATAGCAATATTTAAGTATGTCAAAATTTTCAAATTCATAGAGAGTAATATCATACTTTTCAGTCAAAGAAGCAACTTCATAAGCACCCTTAAAAGAAACAAATTCTTCCATTTGTTCGATATCGTAGTAACTATAAACACCCTTTGCATAAGAAGATAAGATTTCATTATCATTAAACTCGCATAGGTAGGGAAGGTGTTTTTTAGGGTTCTTAGAGAAACAAGTAAAACCATAAATTTCACAAAGATTCCAAGCATAACACAGCAATCTGTTTATTTGATCCCATAAGAGTCTCCCTTTTTCAGACAAACGGTGACGCACAAAATGAGCATGCTCATCTAAAGATTTCCCATCAACTAGGCTAGTTGGGGTTTCAGCACGAGCGCATAAGGATCCAAGATGATCCAAGTAGAACACTTTAAGTGGATCCATATCAATACATTTTAGCAAGCAAAGATACAAGCAAGTAGAAGGCACATGGCAACACAAGCAAACAAAAAGGTGAACGGAAAAAGGCAAAGGTGAAGTGGGGGAGAGGAAAACGAGAGGCAAAAGGAAAATAATGTAATGTGAGGGATAAGTGTTTGTGATGGGTACTTGGTATATGACTTTTGCGTAGATCTCCCCGGCAACGGCGCCGAAAATTCTTCTTGCTACTTCTCGAGCTTGCGTTGTATTCCCTCGAAGAGGAAAGGGTGATGCGGCACAGTAGCGTAAGTATTCCCCTCAGTTATTGAGAACCAAGGTATCAATCTAGTAGGAGACCACGCGCGAGTCCCTTGCAACTGCACAAACAAATAAGAACCTCGCAGCCAACGTGATAAGGGGTTGTCAATCCCTTCACGGTCACTTACGAGAGTGAGATCTGATAGATATGATAGGATAAGATTTTTGGTATTTTTGGTATAGAAAGAGAAAGTAAATAATGCAAAGTAAAGTAGATGGACGATCAATATGATGAGAATAGACCCGGGGGCCATAGGTTTCACTAGTGGCTTCTCCCATGATAGCAGAATTCTACGGTGGCTGAACAAATTACCTTCGAGCAATTGATAGAAAAGCGCATGATGTCTACACACGCTTCTACTCTTGTAGACTATGTTGGGCCTCCAAGCGCAGAGGTTTGTAGGACAGCAGCAAATTTCCCTCAAATGGATGACCTAAGGTTTATCGAACTCAGGGAAGTAGAGGTTGAAGATGGTCTCTCTCAAGCAACCCTGCAACTAAGATACAAGAAGTCTCTTGTGTCCCCAACACACCTAATACACTTGTTAGATGTATAGGTGCACTAGTTCGGCGAAGAGATGTTAAATGGCAAGTGATATGGATGGCAAAACAAAGTAATATAAATCTGTAATAAAAAGTGCAGCAAGCAAACAAGTGGTAAACGTGAGCACAAATGGTATTGCAATGGTGGAAACAAGGCCTAGGCTTCATACTTTCACTAGTGGCAACTCCCAACAACATTAACATAATCGAATCACATGATATTTCCCATAAAACATGCAAAGGGGACGCACTCGGAGGTCATTCCTTCGTGGTCAAGAGAGGACGAGAATTATGTAGGGCTACAAAAGCACACCTCAAAGTTCGTAGTTCTCAATCTAAGGATTTCCCAATGTCACCGCGGCCATCCAAAGAGAGTCCCACAATCACCACAACATATCTAAAGGATAGTCAAAGACAAGCACCAAGAGACTCTCGATCTTCAATCAACACACAAAAAGGAAATCACTCATGAAATTATTCTTCTAATCCATGTCCAATAGACCGCTGTCACCTTGGTCTCGGGGATTATACTAGATAAATACAAGTGAGTACATCAATCCAATACATAGAGGAAGGGGAAATATCATGGGATCACCCTAGATTAACATAGCCTATGATCACAATGAAGATCACATCATGGGAGAGAGAATTGACCACATAGCTACTGGTAAGAACCTCAGCCCCGAGGAGGAACTACTCCCGCCCCATGGAGGGAGGAAGCAACGTCGATGGAGATGAATCCGGGGGCACTTCCCCGTACGGCAGGGTGCCGGCGCTGGAATTCTGGCCCCCCGAAGCTTGATGGCGATGGCGGCGGAGATCGGAATTGCGTCTGGAGAAAAGGGGTCCGGTTTCAAGGGTTACGGGGGACCCTTTAAATATCTGCCAAAGTAGGGCACCGGGG
>LR738711.1:152451205-152490024 GCA_902687465.1 Secale cereale | reverse complement strand
CGGCGCGGCCCAGGGGGGGCGCGCCCACAGGGCGCCTGGAGCCCCTGTGCCCCCCCCAGGCTCCCCTTCGGAAGCAGTGTCGTTCCCGGAACGCTGATTTTTTATATTTTTTTCTGTATTTTTCTGGGCAGTTCTCGAAACGTGAAAACCTGAAATACAAAAATAGCCGAAAACAGAAACTGGCACTGGGGTGCACTGGATTAGTAAGTTAGTCCAAATATGATCAAAAGTGTATGGAAGTGTATGAATATCATAGCAATATCACCCAAAAGTGGCATGGAGCAAGCAGAAATTATAGATACGTTTTGGACGTATCAGCGCATAGTTATGAGAATATCTAGGCATGATCATTATATATAGGCATCACGTCCGTGACAAGTAGACCGAAACGATTCTGCGTCTACTACTATTACTCCACACATCGACCTCTATACAGCATGCATCTAGAGTATTAAGTTCATAAGAACGGAGTAACGCCTTAAGCAAGATGACATGATGTAGAGGGATAAACTCAAGCAATATGATATAAACCCCATCTTTTTATCCTCGATGGCAACAATACTATACGTGCCTTGCTGCCCCTGCTGTCACTGGGAAAGGACATCGCAAGATTGAACACAAAGCCAAGCACTTCTCCCATTGCAAGAACTATAGATCTAGTAGGCCAAACCAAACCAATACTTTGAAGAGACTTGCAAGGATAATATAATCATACATAAAAGATTTCATAAAAGAATCTAATATTGTTCATAGATAATCTTGATCATAAACCCACAATTCATCGGATCTCGACAAACACACCGCAAAAAGATTACATCGAATAGATCTCCTCGAAGATCGAGGAGAACTTTGTATTGAGAACCAAAGAGAGAGAAGAAGCCATCTAGGTAACTATGGACCTGAAGGTCTGTGGTAAACTACTCACAACTCATCGGAGGAGCTATGGTGTTGATGTAGAAGCCCTCCGTGATCGATGCCCCCTCCGGCAGAGCTCCGGAACAGGCCCCAAGATGGGATCTCACGGGAACAGAAGGTTACGGCGGTGGAATTAGGGTTTCTTCATGCTCCTCGATGTTTATAGGGTATGTGGATATATACATGAGGAAAAGTACGTCGGTGGAGCAACGTGGGGCCCACGAGGGTGGGGGGCACGCCTACCCCCCTGGGCGCGCCCTGCTCCCTCGTGGGCACCTCATTTCATCTCTGACTTGTACTCCAAGTCTCTCATGAATATGTCGTTCCAAAAATAACTCTCCCGAAGGTTTCATTCCGTTTGGACTCCGTTTGATATTCCTTTTCTGCGAAACACTGAAATAGGCAAAAATGACAGTTTGCACTGGGCCTTGGGTTAGTAGGTTAGTGCCAAAAATAATATAAAAGTGTATAATAAAGCCCATTTGTCGGGGGAAACTGTCCGCCACGAACACCTATGGGACCGGAGCCCCTTTGTCTGTGCGGTACGAGGGCGGAGGGAGCACGAAGAGCAGATCGTAGCGAGCACGCGGGCAGTTTTACCCAGGTTCGGGCCGCGGTAGTCGCGTAAAACCCTACTCCTGCTTAGTTGTGTATTGAGTTGGAGAGCTCGGGAGCTTGAAGAAGCAGCTACACCGAGCGTATGAGTGATCTAGGTTCCGAACCCCCTCCACGTTGTGCATGGGCCTCCTTTTATAGTGCAAGGGGTCACCGACAGGTGTCAACGTAGGAGAAAGGGGTAAAAACGTAAAAGAGGTGGTAGTTGTAACAGTGCGGGAATAGTGGAGCTACAGTGCGCGAACAGTGGTCGCCACCTACTTTGACAGTGGGGGACAAGGGCATTTAATGCCCGTCGCCGTCGACCCCAAAAGCTCCCGCCCTTGCGTCTCCGTCTGCCACGGCGATGGCTTCACCACCGTGGAGTGCCACCGTGTCCCCCAGGCTGCACAGCCATCCGCCACGCGTCCCTGGAATGGCCCCAGGGCGACGCGTGGGCCGATGAGCTGGAGCGCGGGCACACAGCGCAACTCTCCCGGCAAGCACCTTGCCGGGGTCTTGACCTTGCCGGGCCCGGGAGCTTGCTGGGCTCTGAAGCTTGTCGCTCCCCGGGCCCTCGCCGGGACGCGTATAGCGCCGAGGCGTGTCTCCCGTGATGTAATCTTCTAGTCATCCTGGCAAGCTCCTCTTGCCAGGGCCTTGCGTGAGTGATGTAACCTTGAGCCTGGAACGGCCTTCCCGGCAAGCTACGCTTGCCGGGGTCTCGATCTTCTGTCTTGTATACTTTGTTTTTGAATGGTTTGATATGGAGCAGGAAGGTCTCCGGCGAGCACGCGGTAAACCCTGCCGCGGGAAGCCGTAACTGCCCGTGCACAAGTTGGGGTGCTGATGTACCCCTACCTTAGTACACCGACAGGAGCCCCCGGGCCTGGGCCACACACGGTGCCGAGCGCTGTTGGGCCAGGCCCAAAACAGTGCACGGGCACACGCGGCCCACGGCGCGCCGAATCCACTTCCGCATCCGCCGCGTCCCCCCGTAACGGCACGCGTCGATTGCGGCGTCGTGGGATGGGACGTGCCCACGTTCCTTCAATGGAAAGGGCGAAACGCCCCCCACTTCCCCATAAAAGCAGAGGAAGCAGGAGCGGTTCCCCTCCTTACGCTTTCATTGCATCCTCTTCATCCTCCAGAGATCCCCTTTGCGCTCCGCCCCCATACCTCCGCCGCCGCCGTCTGCATCTCCGGCGCCGCCGGGCTCTTCGTCCCCCTTCCTCCGTCGCCTCCGCCATGGCCCCGAAGACCGAGAAGGCGAAGGCGGAGAAGGCCAAGAAGGAAAAGTCGGAGCAAGCGGCGAAGCTTACCGCGTATCGGAAGCGGAACCTCGTCTTCCCGCCGAGGCTCGGCGCGCGGGAGCTCTGGAACAAGTACTGCTTGTTCTGGTCCAAGGGAACCAAGGCACACCCCCGCACTCGAGCTTATCCGGCCGCCGCCAAGGACAACTACCCCGGCGGGTACTATTTCTTCGCAGCCTTCTTCCACTGCGGTCTTTGCCCTCCTTTTTCTGATTTCTTCTGTGACATAATGCACACCTACAGCCTCCATCTTCTTGATTTCACCCCCAACGCCATCCTCACAATGGCGGTTTTCGCACATATGTGCGAAAACTATATAGGAATACACCCAAACGTAGCTCTGTTTAGGCACTTCTTCACCCCTAGAGTAGAGGCCGGTGCCCCCCTCTCCGGAGGAATATCTTGGGTTTTCCGTCTAAACAAGAAGGAGTCTTACTTGCCGGGGGAGCTCCGCGGCAAGTGGGAGGAGTGGCGTGCGGAATGGTGCTGGATTGTCGAGGACCAGCCGCAATCCTTCACCGCGCCGCGCACGACGCCCATCGTGCGCGGCAGAGACTGGAGCGAGCTGGATTCGGACGACGGCAAGCTCAACGTCGCCCTCATCAGGATTCTGCGCCTCCGGACCGCCAGGCTATCTGTCGCAGAAGTAGGCACAGACTTCCTCCGCCGCTGCATCGCCCCTCTCCAAGACAGGAAAAGACCGGCCTGGGAGTACGGCAACTCGGCGGATATCATGAGGTTGCGGCCCGGGCTCAACTACAACTTCACGTCGCTGGAGCTGAAGGGGATGGTCCGGGAGCTGTTTAAGCACGACCCGGCCCACCCGGAATGGTTCAGGGGGCCCCGGGGAGTGGTGCCCCTTTGCAACAGCACAGCTTGTGATCCTCTCCGCGCCATGATGCCCGCGTGTGATTCGCACGGCGTGGACCGCACGTGGATTCCGCCCAAGTCAATAGACATCCTCAGCTTCTTCGACAACCTCGTGGAGGTGGCGAAGAACAAGAACGAGACCCGGGAACTGACGCGGGACACCACCGACCAGGAGATTGCGTATATCGCTTCTCGGGTTGAAGAGGCCGCTGTAGCCGCAGCGGCAGGGGAGTTCGGCTACACGCCCGACGAGGCAGATGCTGCGGAGGCGTCCTGCCAAGCGGAGGAGGCGGAGATCCGCAGGCTACTGCAGCTACCTCCCGACGCGCTCGCCGGAGTCCCATCCTTGAGGCACTCCGGGATCATCGGAATCCAGACGGAGGCCGCGGCGAGAAGTCACGCCGCCGGAGGGAACAGGGGCGCCGCAGGGAGCGGAGGCGCCGGTGGGAGCGGAGGCGCCGAAGGGAAGGAGGCCGCGGCGCAGGGCGCCGGGCCCAGCAAGCCAGCCGGGGAGGAGGAGGAGGAGGACGCCGAGGCCGCCGAGGACTCCGGCGGATCCACGGAGCTCTACGCCGACGACCTCTCCTCGTCGGAGACCTCCCCGCCCCGGGCAAGCCCTAGGCGGTCTCCACTTAAGCGCATCCGCAAGACGGCGACGGGGGAGAGGGCGCAGGCCCCCTGGCAACAACCAGCTCGCCGGGCAGCGCGAGCTCCCCGGGGAAGTCAAGCTGCGCCGGGGGCGACCGGCGCACCAGCCACAGCGGAGGCGGCCCGCGCGCAGGCCACGGCAGAGGCGCCTCGCAGGCCGGCGCCGAGCGGACATGAGTCTTCGCAGAGCGGAGCGACGGCTCCGCCTGCCCCTCGGGCCCCGGCTACCAGGGGGGCTGGGTCTTCGCAGCCCCCAGCCCCGGGGACCGCCAAGCGCCCGAGGGAGTCTTCGCCTCCCGCTCCTCGCGCAGACGCGCCCCAGGTGGAGTTCGCCTTCTCCGCCTTGAGCGACGACGACGAGGAGGAACAGGAGTAAGAACTCGATACCCTTCATCTTCTCAAACTTCGTCTCGATTATTGTTGATGCTAATCTTGTGTCTTGCTTTGATTTCAGGACCTTGGCCCAGCGCGCGGCGAAGAAAGCCAAGGTGCCCGTGGTCGAGGTCGCGGATGACTCGCCCGCCGCGGCAACTGGGGACGTGCCGGAGCCAAGCTTGCCGAACGCGAGCGCTGCTCCGAGGAGCAGCCCCCAGCGCAGCCCCCAGCGTAAGTCTGGGTTCTGTATTTCCATTTGTCGGGCGCGCTTGAGCATCTGTCCTTGTGCTAATATCCTGATTATTTTGTCTTGACTCGTGCAGAGATGGAGCCACAGCCGCAGGAGCGTCCGGAGGTCGCCCCCGAGGAGCCGCGGGCCCCGCCGTCCCCGCCAAGGCCGAACTCTCCGGCAAGGGAGAGTGCTCCGCCAAGGGCAGGTACTCTGCCAAGGGCGAGTACCCCGCCAAGGGCGAGCAGCCCGGCGAGGGCGGCCACTCCGCCAAGGCAGAGCTCCCCGGCGAGGGAGCCCGCCGCTGACGACGTCCGCCAAGGTAGGCCTTGTAATTTTGTCTTCCTGGCATTGCCTCTTTTTGGATATTTGCTTGAATTTCCTTTGCTTCTTCTTCTTATTCTAGATCCTCCTCCCCCCGAGCAGATGGATACGGAGGTCATCAACCTCGAGGAGGAGGGCGCGCAGGGCGGCGGCGGCGACGCCCCTGTCGCCGAGGACACGGCGGGAGCCGCCGAGCCGGTCGCGCAGGAGACCGCTCCGGCTGCAGACGCAGCGGCCGGGGAGGGGGACGGCGACCGCACCGCCGGCCCGGAGGCGGCGGGAGCATCAAGTGTTGCGCCGGCCGCCGACCCCTCTGCCGGAACGGAGCAGGCCGGCTATTATCTCGCAGCCCCCAACGGCGTCTTCATCCAGGTGCCGTGGGGTTCTTCGTCGCGAGCGGAGGGCGAGGCATTTGATGGGGAGGTCCTCGCCTCCGCGGGCTTGAAGATTGTCGAGGCGCCCGGCAGGAGCGAAGGGCCCGAGGAGGAGAAGCTGCTTCACCAGCTTCTGGCCCTTTACCGGGCCAGGCAGGCGAAGCTTGCTTCCCGGGAAGCCCTCGCCGCCAAGGCCGCCGCGGAGATGGAGAAGCGCGCGGCGGAGCTCAGCGCCGCCAACCAGGCTGCCCTCCGCGAGGTGGCGGAGGAGCGCGAGCGACTCGCCGGGGAGTATCAAGAGTGGTTGCTGGAGAAGGCCGAGGCCGAAGAGCAGTAGCGGCTCGCCGGGGTGGAGCTGTCCCGGCGAGAAGGAGAGCTCGCCCAGCGGAAGGTCAACCTCGACTCCCACGAGGAGGACCTTGCCGCTCGGGAGCAGGCCCTTGGCGGGGAGCTGAAGGAGGCGAGAGCTGCCGCGGCTACCGCGGAGACCGCCAAGGAGGAGCTTGCCGCCAAGGTCGCGCAGCTGGAGGAGTCGCTGAAGGCGAGCGTGGAGAAGGTCGCCGCGCTCAATATAGAGCGCGAGAAGGATGCCCACACTAACTCAGAACTCCAGGTGCGTCTTTCTGAGAGGGGCGACGAGTTGAAAGCCGCCAAGGACTCCATCGAGGATCTGGAGCTGAAGGTTTCTACACTGAAGAACTCGCTTGACGCCGCCCGGGATCGGGAGACCAAATTGAAGGAGGAGCTCCGCAAGGAGCGAGCCTTGATGGACAGCGCCAACAAGGCGGCCGAGAACTTCCGCCGTACCATCGAGGTATGGACCGAGGACTTGGTATCTTCCGCGTCCAACATCGACCAGGAGCTGCTGGCGCTGAAAGTCGAGCATCTCATCTACTCCCCGGATCCGAACCTTCCTCACAGCGCCAAGCTCAGCCTCTTCTTCAGAGGGATCGCGCCGGCTCTTGCAGGTCTTCGGAAGAAGATCCCCGCGCAGCTGGCCGAGGAGTCGCGCCTGCTCTGCACGGGAACCTTGGAGCGCGTGCTGACGAAGATTGTATACCGCAACCCCGGTATAAATCTCACCAACGTCCTCCGCAGCCTGCCGGCCGACGCGAACATGGAGGCGCTGAAGGAGCAGGTCGCCCACATCATCGCCAAGGTGAACAAGATCTCCAGGATCGAGGGCGACCGCGTAGATTAGGCCTCCATTATCTTTATCTCTTTTTGTTGCTGCATAGGATGTTTGTGAACTCATTAATTATTGCGACAAGTTATCCTTTGTAAGATATTTATCTCATTTTGATCAATCAGTGCAATGTTATCTTCCCTGTCTTGGTCATTTACTTTGTATGCTTTTCACCCTACGCTCCCGGGGAGCTTGCCGGCAAGGGGCCTTTGCCGCGAGCGCCGAGTGCTGGACTCTGAGCAGCCTGCTGGCCAAGGTCTCACCGGCAAGCAACCTTGCCGCGGCTAGTCGCAACGCACTTAGCTTGCTGAGCGAACTCGAAAACGAAGTAAGGGCGCGACACTTGTCGCAGCTCGCTTAGATCGTTGAGCGTACTCGGAAACAAGACAAGGGTGCGGCTAGCTACGGGTAGGTTCCTCCGCGCACAGGTTTTCCATACAAAGTGTGATTGTTCAAGGAAGACAACTAAAATTTAAAAATTTGAACTGGCCAAATTCTAATAACTTAGCTTTCATATATTGCTTGCTTCTCGGTAAGGCTTCCCTTTCTTGAACAACACTTGGTTCATCTTCCATCCCCTTCCCCCCCGGCAAACTTGTGCGCGAGGAGCATCCCTTCTGCTTAAGAGGTAAGGAAAAAGAAGAGGGAAACAAGTATATGGCCTTTCGGCGTGCTAATGCTTACCGGATATGTTTGTTGCACAAGATGCCAAATAACACATGCAAATAGCAAAGAAAAGCATGCAAAAGGCAAATAGCGCAAAACACAGAATCTTTACTAATGCACGGGGTCTGTGCCCGGCTTTGTACAAAGGGTTACATGCAACAGCGGCAAGGCTTGTACAAAAGGTGGTTGCCGGAGTGGATCACGGCAACCGCGCCTTATGGGTGAAACTTGCGAAGATGCTCTATGTTCCAGGAGTTGCTCACCGGTAAGCCTTCTTCGGTCTCGAGGCGGACAGCGCCGGGCCTCGTGACTTGTCTCACCCGATAAGGGCCTTCCCACTTCGGCGTCAACTTGTTGGAATTCTTGGCGGACTGAACACGCCGAAGAACAAGGTCGCCTTCCTCGAGACTCCTGGCCTTGACCTTGCGGCTATGGTAGCGACGCAAGGCTTGCTGGTATCGAGCAGCTCGTACAGCGGCCTGGAGGCGTCCCTCCTCGAGGAGCAAAGCATCATCTTGTCGCAGTTGCTCTTGCTCGAGCTCATCATAAGCGAGCACTCGAGGAGATCCGTATACGAGTTCCGTGGGGAGAACTGCCTCTGCTCCATAGACTAGAGCAAAGGGTGTCTGCCCGGTGGCTCGACTTGGTGTCGTTCTGATTGACCAAAGAGCCGCCGGTAGCTCCTCTATCCAATTTCTTCCGCACTTGCGCAGCCTGTCAAAGGTCCTTGTCTTGAGTCCGCGCAGCACTTCAGCATTGGCCCTCTCCGCTTGACCGTTGCTCCTCGGGTGAGCAACAGAAGCGAAACAGACCTTGGCGCCAAGGTCTTGGACGTACTGCATGAAGGTGCGACTAGTGAATTGTGTACCGTTGTCGGTGATAATCCTGTTAGGGATTCCGAAACGGCAAACAATCGACCTGAAGAACCTGACTGCTGACTGTGCTGTCACCTTTCTCACTGGCTCCACTTCTGGCCACTTTGTGAACTTGTCGATTGCAACGTACAAGTACTCGAAGCCCCCGACGGCTCGGGGGAAGGGGCCGAGGATATCGAGCCCCCAGACCGAGAAGGGCCAGGACAAAGGTATTGTTTGGAGAGCTTGAGCTGGCTGATGAATCTGCTTTGCATGGAACTGGCACGCTTCACACTTAGTTACTAGTGCAGTTGCATCTTGGAGGGCTTCTTGCCAAAATAACCCTTGCCGGAAAGCTTTCCCGGCAAGCGCCCTTGCGCCAATGTGGTGGCCGCATATGCCTCCGTGTATTTCTGCCAATAGCTTCTGTCCATCTTCCCTGGAGATGCACTTCAGTCTGACACCATTGAGTCTTCTTCTGTACAGCTCGTTGTCCACGAACTGGTACATACTTGACTGCCTGGTTATCTTCTCTATTTCTTCTGGGTCGTCGGGAAGTTCTCCAGTTTGCAGAAAACGGACGATTTGCTGTGCCCATGCCGGAGCTTGTGGCTCAACGGCAAGGACTAAAGGCATGAGGGCCGCTGCGGGAACCTCAGCTTCTAGGGCAAGAATCTCTGGCTCTGCCGGAGCCGAAGGTCCCCCGGCAAGCTCGCCGGGGCGAGGCTTGTCGGGAATGCTTGCTTCAACTGTACAGACCCGAGGATCTGCAGGAGCAAACTGTTCCTCAGCGTTCTGATTGTTGATCTTGGGGACCTTGGCGGCGGTTTCAGGAAGATCCGCCGGCAAGTAGTCGCCGGAGACCAACTTTCTCTTCTTGGACTGCCCAATTGATGGTGTAACGGATGGTTGAGTCAGCTTGAGCAAGAAAGTCCCTGGTTCCACAGGTAACTTCATCGAAGCACACTTTGAAAGGCCATCTGCTATTTCATTCTGAGCTCTCGGGACGTGCTCCATCTGCAGACCTTCAAAGTGCTCCTCAAGCTTCCTCACTTCATCTACATAAGCTTCCATCAAAGGGCTCTGATAACTCTTATTGACTTGCCGGACCACCAACTGAGAATCTCCCCGCACAATCAGCTTCCTGATCCCAAGTTCGGCCGCAATCCTGAGGCCGGCAAGCAAGCCTTCGTATTCAGCAGTGTTGTTTGTCGCTTGCTCCCTGGGAAAGTGCATCTGGATAACATATTTGAGGTGCTCTCCGGTGGGTGCGATGAGTACCACGCCAGCACCGGCGCCTTGCAGCGAGAAGGCACCATCAAAATACATTACCCATTCACTTGTCGCTTCTTGTACGGGTGCACTTGTTTCTTGGACTTCTTCATCGGGCGTTGGGGTCCACTCAGCTATGAATTCTGCCAAAGCTCGGCTCTGTATGGTTGAAGTACTTTCAAACTTGAGCCCAAAGCTCGACAGCTCCAGTGCCCACTCAACGATCCTGCCTGTTGCTTCTGGGTTGTGCAATATCCTCTTCAGCGGAAAGCGAGTGACCACTGTTATCTCATGTGCTTGGAAGTAATGGCGCAGCTTTCTCGAGGCCATGAGGAGGCCGAAAAGCAACTTTTGCACACCAGAGTATCTTGATCTAGCCCCCTGGAGAAGGGAACTTACGAAATACACTGGGCGCTGCACCATCTTCTTCCGCACCTCTTCCTGTTCCTGCACAGAGTTGTCCTTGTCGGGGCCAGAGCTTGTCGGAGCAGCCCCCTGCTTGTCGCTGGATTCGCTTGCCGGTGGTGTAGCCTCCTCGTCGGACTCCCTCTCCGCTACTAACGCAGCACTAACCACCTGGTTGGTTGCCGCTAGGTATAGCAACAACTTTTCCTGTGGTCTAGGTGCGACAAGTATTGGAGTGGAGGATAGGTACCGTTTCAAATCTTGCAGCGCTGCCTCCGCTTCCGGAGTCCACTTCATGGGACCTGCCTTCTTCAAGATTTTGAAGAAAGGTAGGGCGCGTTCTGCAGACTTCAAAATGAACCTACTGAGGGCAGCCACACAACCTGCAAGCCTTCTGACATCCTTGACGCGCTTCGGGGCCTCGATCTGCTCGATGGCTTTAATCTTGTCGGGGTTAGCTTCAATCCCCCTCTGTGACACAAAGAATCCGAGAAGTTTGCCGGAGGGAACTCCAAAGACGCACTTCTCGGGGTTCAACTTGAGCTGTATCCTGCGCAGGTTCTGAAATGTTTCTTCCAAATCTTGGATCAGGGTTTCTTTGCTCTTACTTTTCACCACGATGTCATCCATGTAAGCCTCTACATTTCTGTGGATCTGTGGCTCGAAAGCAGTGTACACTACCCTTGCAAACGTCGATCCTGCATTCTTTAGTCCAAATGGCATGCGTATGAAGCAATAAGTGCCACATGGAGTGATAAATGCGGTCTTCTCCTCATCCTCTTTGGCCATAAAGATCTGGTGGTAGCCTGAATATGCATCAAGAAAACAGAGTAGCTCACATCCGGCAGTGGAGTCAACGATCTGGTCAATGCGCGGCAAAGGGAATGGATCCTTGGGACATGCTTTATTCACATCGGTGAAGTCTATACACAGTCTCCACTTCCCGTTGGCCTTGCGCACGACGACTGGGTTTGCTAACCACGTCGGATGGATCACACCTCTAACCAGGCCTGCTGCCTCTAGCTTCTTGATCTCTTCGTTGATGAACTCTTGGCGCTCCACGGCTTGCTTCCTCACTTTCTGCTTGATGGGCCGCGCATGAGGACAGACAGCAAGCTTGTGCTCAATTACCTTCCTGGGAACACCGGGGATGTCAGATGGTTGCCAGGCAAACACATCGACATTCGCCCGCAGGAAGGCAACGAGCGCGCTTTCCTATTTGCTGTCAAGCGTGGCACTGATGGTGAAGGTACCACCAGTGCCGTCCTCCTTGGCGGACACCTTCTTGGTTGCCGGAGGAGCGGCCATTCCTTTCTTACACTTGCCGGTGGAGCTCGATGGAACGTCCTCGACGGCAGCGCAGCACTCCGAAGAGGTGCGGTTGCCGGAGTGGGGCCCAGAGCACTTGCCGGACTTGGTCTTCGTCTTCTTCCCCCCGGGAGCTTCAGCGGCAAGTGTGTCCTTCTCTGCCGCAGCTGCCGCATCCCGGTAGATCTTGTCGGCGCAGACAAGCGCATCTTTCTTGTCGCCGTGGACAGTGATGACGCTTATCGGCCCCGGCATCTTGAGTACGTTGTAAGCAAAATGGGAAGCTGCCATGAACTTGGCGAGGGCAGGACGGCCGAGTATTCCATTGTATGGCAACGGAATATCGGCGACGTCAAAGGTGATGCGCTCAGTTCTGAAGTTGAGCTCCCCGCCAAAGGTCACCGGCAGAGTGATCTTCCCCTTGGGCTTGCTCCTTCCCGGGTTGATTCCTTGGAAAGAACCGGTCTCTTCGAGCTCGCCATCTGGAATTTGGAGTTTCTTGATCACAGCAGAGGAGATCAAGTTCAGCCCGGCCCCGCCGTCAACCAACATTTTGGTGACCTTGAGGTTGCGGATGGTTGGTGAGACCAGCATCGGCAAGCACCCGACCGCAGTGGTGCGGTCAGGGTGATCCTCAAGATCAAAAATGATGGGCGTGCTGGACCATTTGAGGAGCCTGCGCGACTCCACGGGCGGCTCTGCTGCATTCACCTCACGCACCCACTGCTTTAGCTGGCGGTGGGAGGTGTGCAGAGAGGCGCCACCGTCGACGCACAGGACCTCCGTGGCCTTCTGGAACTCCTGCTCGCTGTTATCCTCGTCCTCCATGTCTTTGTCGTCGTCTTCTTCATCCTTGTCGCGGCCCCGGGGAGGTCGGTCACCTTGCCGCTGCTTGGCCTTGCCGCGGCGTCCTCCCCGGCCATTGAATGGCCGCTTCTTGCTTGGCTCTCCGCCGCCACCTTGGGCCTTCTCCTTGTCGCGCCTCTCGTACTCAGCCTTCTGCTGTTCGACGAGATACTCGACGCGCTTGCAGTTGGAGAGGTCGTGGCCCTTGGTGCGGTGGATTTTACAGTATTGCTTGTCGGAGCCGTCCTGCTTGTCGGCCGCCGCTACAGGGGCAGGCTCCTTGCCGGAGCCGCCAGCCTGTGTTTGCTTGGCGGGAGCCTCCTTGCCGGACTTCTCGACGGCAAGCACCTCCTTCTTGTTCTTCCTTCTGTTGTTCCGCCGCCGGCCCTTCTTTGCCGGGGCGGCGTCGTCGCTGTCGCTTCCTCCTGCGCCAGCATCCTCCCCGGGGAGTCTCCTCCCCTCTTCTGCGCGTGCGCACTTATAAGCCAGAGCGTAGAGCTCGCTGACATCCCGAATCTTGGTCATCGCCATTTCTTCACGCATGCGGCGGTTACGCACGTTCTGGTGGAACGCGCTGATAACCGCGGCAGGGTGGACATCAGGGATGTTGTGTTGCACACGGCTGAAGCGTTGGATGTACTTGCGCAGGGGCTCTCCTTCCTTCTGGGCCAGAATGTGGAGATCGCTCTCCTGGCCGTGGGGTTTGTGGCCGCCGGTGAAGGCGCCAACAAACTGGTGGCAAAGGTCGGCCCAAGAAGAGATGGAACCTTCCGGCAAGTGCATAAGCCACGAACGGACGTTCGGCTTAAGCACGAGCGGGAAGTAGTTTGCCAAAATCTTCTCGTCGCGCCCCCCGGCAGCCTGCACCGCGATGGTGTAAACGCTGAGGAATTCTGAGGGGTGCGTCTTGCCGTCGTACTTCTCCGGTACGTCGGGCTTGAAATTCTTCATGCTGGGCCACTGGACGCGCCGCAGCTCACGGGTAAACGCAGGGCAGCCTGCCGCGTACGGCAAGTCGCCTGGTTCACCGGGCGCGCGCGCGTCGACAGCGTCTCCAGCCCTCTGGTCTGATTGTCGCCGAGCTTCTCGGCGGCGCTCGATTGTTGTTCGAGCGTCTTCCTGTCGCCGGTCGTCGAGGACCTTGCGCTGGTCCCGACGGGCCCGCGGATCCGACGATGCCGTGGAGCCGTCGTCGGCGTTGTTCCGGCGGGGTGGCGTCTTCTGCTTCCGCGGCGGGGAGTGCACGCTTGTCGCACCCATGGCGGTCTTGTTGCCGTCGGCCTTCGTCTTCTCAGCTTGCCGCGGCCGTGAGGCCGCCGGCTGCTGTGGAGAATCGTTGTTGGCGAAGGCGATCAGGCTCTGGATGGTGGCCCTCCAGTCTTCGGCCTTGTCTGCCGCTGGAGGGAAGTCGAGGAGCAGTTGCGCCCTTGCGAGCGCTTCTGCTGGAGTGGAGGGGAACGGGGGCGAACGGTGCGAGGAGCGTGATATGCTCGGACTCCTAACAACGTTAGAAGGAGCAGGGTCCCGCGCCGGCGCCTTCGCTTTGCTTGTGCCCGGACGGTGGTCCGGGGCGTCCCGCGAGCCTCCGGTTTGCCCTTGTCCCAGCAAGCGGATACCACCTCCCGTGGTATGGCGCGGCTGGGTTGTCGTGTGCTGAGATGGACGCGGCGCGTCCACGGAGACCGAGGCTCGGTCGTCCATTTTATCCTTTGATTTAGTGGCGCCGCGAGTGTCCTCGCCGGCGACCACTCTTCCGGCGGCGTCTCCCCCGCCCACCGTTGGTTCCGGTGGCGGCGGATGAGACGCAGACGGGCCTCCGACCTCCGAAGCCTTCTTCTTCGGGGCCATGGTGCTGTTGCTGATGAAGTTGTTGACGAAACTGGAGAGGTTGATGAAGAATGCGCCCGCGTGAACGCCGGATCAGGTTCGCACAACCTCGACGCCCCCTCCCTGGCGCGCCAAAGATGTCGGGGGAAACTGTCCGCCACGAACACCTATGGGACCGGAGCCCCTTTGTCTGTGCGGTACGAGGGCGGAGGGAGCACGAAGAGCAGATCGTAGCGAGCACGCGGGCAGTTTTACCCAGGTTCGGGCTGCGGTAGTCGCGTAAAACCCTACTCCTGCTTAGTTGTGTATTGAGTTGGAGAGCTCGGGAGCTTGAAGAAGCAGCTACACCGAGCGTATGAGTGATCTAGGTTCCGAACCCCCTCCACGTTGTGCATGGGCCTCCTTTTATAGTGCAAGGGGTCACCGACAGGTGTCAACGTAGGAGAAAGGGGTAAAAACGTAAAAGAGGTGGTAGTTGTAACAGTGCGGGAATAGTGGAGCTACAGTGCGCGAACAGTGGTCGCCACCTACTTTGACAGTGGGGGACAAGGGCATTTAATGCCCGTCGCCGTCGACCCCAAAAGCTCCCGCCCTTGCGTCTCCGTCTGCCACGGCGATGGCTTCACCACCGTGGAGTGCCACCGTGTCCCCCAGGCTGCACAGCCATCCGCCACGCGTCCCTGGAATGGCCCCAGGGCGACGCGTGGGCCGATGAGCTGGAGCGCGGGCACACAGCGCAACTCTCCCGGCAAGCACCTTGCCGGGGTCTTGACCTTGCCGGGCCCGGGAGCTTGCTGGGCTCTGAAGCTTGTCGCTCCCCGGGCCCTCGCCGGGACGCGTATAGCGCCGAGGCGTGTCTCCCGTGATGTAATCTTCTAGTCATCCTGGCAAGCTCCTCTTGCCAGGGCCTTGCGTGAGTGATGTAACCTTGAGCCTGGAACGGCCTTCCCGGCAAGCTACGCTTGCCGGGGTCTCGATCTTCTGTCTTGTATACTTTGTTTTTGAATGGTTTGATATGGAGCAGGAAGGTCTCCGGCGAGCACGCGGTAAACCCTGCCGCGGGAAGCCGTAACTGCCCGTGCACAAGTTGGGGTGCTGAGGTACCCCTACCTTAGTACACCGACACCATTAAATATCCAAAACAGAATATATAATAGCATGGAACAATCAAAAATTATAGATACGTTGGAGACGTATCAAACAGCACCGGGAGCTCTGGGAATGGGGTTGAATTCATGGAAGTTGACCGCCATCTACACACGACACAGGGGTTAGGAGTAACCGAATAAGATTATATGCAGCAAACAAATGCAACAACCAAATGAAGTAAGCAAGGGAAACAACCAGAGCCTATACTACCGTCTAATGTTCCAGCGGACTAGGACGCTCTACAGCCAGACCTGCTCTGATACCAAGCGTTGTGGCACCCCGGCTCAGAGAAACAGAAACGACCCATATTCCAGCCCAAAGATTGAGGTGAAGTCTTTTGGAATACGGCACTGCTTAGCATAGAACAAACCAGTTCTCTATTACAACATGAATATGAATACAAGGGCTTCGATATTACAATGAATAACACCGGCACGGTGACGCTACGCCAACCATAGTTGCTCTATGCAAGCAGCATAACAACTCGAGGTAGTGGAATCTCTACTGGCAACGGAACAACGAATGGCGGTGATGGATTCCAATCCGCAAGGACTCTGGCTGGAACATTTATCCCAGCTCACGAACAAAGAATCACACCAAAACAAGCAAGCAATCTAGGCACGACCTACAAACTGGCATGACACGCCAGGTCTGTACATTGAATGTACTTGCAAGCTCACAATAACCAAAAGTAGTCAAGACAAACAATAGCATGCCATTAGCAGGTTAAATCAATCATGAGCATGATACTAACAGAAAAACATGGCATGCACCAACTGATCATGATACAACTAGGACAAGCATAGCATGAGCATATGAACATGATGATGCTAGCATGCAGCATGATGACGCTATTCTGCACCAACTTACTCTGCTTGGGTGGCCTCATAACCAACACATGCACAAGCTTATCGTCACAGACATCACACGATCATCTCAGAATCCAATCAAGCTTGGTATTAACCATATCGTAGTAATCATTATATGACCACAAGGAGCTTGATCTTTACCCATGATTCTCTCACAACATCACAGATATCAATCAACTCAGTATGCACGATACCTCTGTGATCCTCTCTCGATCACGCCCAATCTATTTCTTATCATTGAACCGGGGTTATTATTAAGCATATTATTATTATTATTACTGTTAACCCACAGTGTGACTGACTACGAAATGAGCCCATATTCGCGGGTGCGGCTATCGATAGATTAAAACACACTCTGCAGAGGTTAGCACATTGTACCCACACCACGGAACCCATGGCTTCGCACTCCCATACGTGTGGACCAACGGCGTCCTGACAAAACCGATCTACTGCCATGAAACTCTCCCGGCCACTCCAACCAACTCCCCTCTGGGCTAAGTCATGGCTCGCCACGTGCCTACCAAAGGCATCAACGGCCACTGTCGTGGCAAAACGGTCCCAAACGGGGAAAAGGTACCATAACAACAAGAACGGGCACACGAGGCTTATGTTCGCCTACCTGATCATGGTAGCGCACGCCCATAACCTTCCCTCGTTGGAGGCACCCGCGAGAGGCATGTCAATAGACCCAGTTAGGGCCTTCCCATAAAAGGCAAGCGTGGCTGCACTGGTCAGCTCGAATTGGTGGCACCATGACTCAGCCAAAAGTTTTTCAAGTTCTTTATTATCCGATTAAACTTGACTGCAAATGATGTTGAGCCATATTAAAATAACATGAGGCAAATACAATGCATGAGACGATGGAGATTTTTTTTGAATATATGTGAATTTTGGGAAGCGGAACCAACATGAGACGATGCCCGAGTGGGCCACGAGGCAGGGGGCGCGCCCTGGGCCCTCATGGCCACACCGTAAGGAGGTTGATGCCCTTCTTTCTCTGCAAGAAAGCTAACATCTGGATAAAAATTGTGTCAAAAAATCAGCCCAATCGGAGTTATGGATCTCCGGGAATATAAGAAACGGTGAAGGGCCAAAATCTGGGAACGCAAACACAGAGAGAGACAAAGAGACAGATCCAATATCGGAGGGGCTCTCGCCCCTCCCAAGCCATGGAGACCATGGACCAGAGAGGAAACCCTTCTCCCATCTAGGGAGAAGGTCAAGGAAGAAGAAGAAGGAGGGGGATCTCTCCCCCTCGCTTCCGGTGGCACCGCAGTGCCACCGGGGCCATCATCGTGTGAAAGCGATCTACACCAACACCTCCGTCATCTTCACCAACATCTCCATCACCTTCCCCTATCTATCTATAGTGGTCCACTCTCCCGCAACCCGCTATACCCTCTACTTGAACATGGTGCTTTATGCTTCATATTATTATCCAATGATGTGTTGCCATCCTATGATGTCTGAGTAGATTATCGTTGTCCGATTGGTGATTGGATAATTGCTATGATTGATTTAAATTGCTTGTGGTTATGTTGATGTCCTTTGGTGCCCATCATATGAGCGTGCGCGTGGATCACACCATAGGGTTAGTTGTATGTTGATAGGACTACGTATTAGAGGGAAGAGTGATAGAAGCTTCAACCTACCGTAGAAATTGATGCATACAGGATTGAAGGGGGGCCAATATATCTTAATGCTATGGTTGGGTTTTACACTAATGAACGTTAGTAGTTGCGGATGCTTGCTAATAGTTCCAATCATAAGTGCATAGAATTCCAAGTAAGGGATGACATGCAAGCAGTGGCCTCTCCCACATAAAACTTGCTATCGGTCTAGTAACGTAGTCAATTGCTTAGGGGCCATTTCGCAACTGTTGCCACCACATTTCCACAATTGCTATATTAACTTTATTGTTTCTTTATCTTAACAGCCCCAAGTTTATATTTACGTGCTCTTTATATTCTTACAAACCTATCCCACAAAAACTACAAAGTACTTCTAGTTTCATACTTGTTCTAGGTAAAGTAAACGTCAAGCGCGCGTAGAGTTGTATCGGTGGTTGATGACCCTCAACTCTAAGGGATCTGTTGCAGCGTTTTCGATAAGTAAGAGTGTCGAACCCAATGAGGTGCAGAAGGTATTGATAAGCGATTCTGAGCAAGAAATTACTGCAAGCACTGAAAGATAACTTTTAGGGGTTTTCTCGATATAAGCAACAGGAATGTAAAGGCAAGTAATGTAAAAGATACTGAGAGTAACAAGTGGCCCAATCCTTTCTTAGCAAAGGAGAGGCCTAGCAACTGAACTTATAAGGACTAAAGCGTTCTTGAGGACACACGGGAGAGGTAGTCATGTGCTTTCGCCATATTCCGTATCGATACTATGTTATGTGTTGATAAGTGTTGGTGGGTGGATCTATGCTAGTGCACTCTCTAGACTAAGATGAATGCACTCGTATGATTAAACACCTTGCAAGCATCCACAAATACAAGATAGAATTTAAGGAAAAAGCCTAACCATAGCAATACGATCGAGGATCCATTATTCCCTTATGCAAAAGCGTGCGAACTGGGGTTCAGGTTTCTTTCACTCCGGCAACCCACCATAAGCATTCTTTATACACAATGTATTCTCCTAGGTCCTTAATAAGGCGAAGTGTTGGGTGTTCGACTCACACAACACCACTAGTAGAATGACAACACAACTTAAGTATCAAACAACACATATTACTTCAACAGCATATGACTACTAACAACAAGACTTTCCCCATGTCCTCAAGAACTAAGGTAACTACTCACAAGACATAAAAGAGATCATGATCAGTGGGGATAAATATGTGATAAACAATCTGGACATAATAATATTTCTCCAACAAAACTCAATAGCATTCACCACAAAGTAGTAATCAACACCGATGGAGTAGAGAGGATAGGTAGTACAAGTTACAACACGAGTTGCGATGGAAAGATGAGATTTGGATGAATATGGAGATGGTACTGGTGTTGGGGATGATGTTGATGATGATCTCGATGATGCCCGTGATGATGGTGATGACGATGGCGACGATCTCCCCTTCCGGGAGGTGATCTCCCCGGCGGAATCTGCCCACCGGAGATGCCCTTTTCTTCTCTGTAGGTTTCCGCCTCGAAGCGGCGGCAGAACTCCGTAAAAAGTCCCGTGCTTAGGGTTTTTGGGGGACGGAGAGCATATATGCAAAAGGGGGCAGCCAGAGGTGGGCCAGGGGCTCCAGGCGCCCCCCCCCCCCCGGCTCGGCCAGGGGGGCGCGCCCCCAGGCCGCCTGGGCACCCTGTGGCCCCCCTCTGACTCCCCTTTTGCGTGTCTTCGTTATTCTTCTGAAAAATACCTCCCGTCAATTTTCAGGTAATTTGGAGGTGTTCTTCTTCAGCAACTCAGCATCCACTTTTTCCTGCTAAATCCTGCGTCTGTTGTTTCGGTATCGGAAAGTTGCAAACTCTGTAAAATAGACCAAAACAACATAAGAACATCATCATAACGTGAAATATATCAATGAATAAGGATAAATTATAATACAAAATAGTGATGCATTTTGGACGTATCAACACCCCCAAGCTTAGACCTCGCTTGTCCCCAAGCGAATATGAACTCGGTAAACCTGTCCACAAGTTTAGAGAGTGAAGTGTCGATAAATAGAATACGGACAAGAAGCATCATAGTCTCTTCACCAACTCAAATATCCTCAGCAACAATCTTCAACTCATAAGGCTCTTATGAAAGAGTGTCAACACTTATATTCGAAAGTAGGACCAATGGAAACTCATTATATCATGGCAAACATGTCCTTTGGTCAAAGAACAACAAATAATTTTAACTTTTTCTTTTAATGGGATTAATTGAAGCTTTTTGAAATAACAAGTTAATAAGCAAGAAGTGAAAGTGTTAACACGAAGGAAGATATTTGCCTTAGCTGGGCATGACAAACAACTTACTTATCAAATGATAATGTCAACAAGGATATGATATGACAAATCTTAATGCAGCTTTATATGAATGAATCCTTATCAACATCAAACGTCTGCTCTCTTTAAGAAATAGAGGGAAGTAGAAATAACTGACTCAACTTAAAATTAAAAGATAGGCCCTGCTCTAGGGTAGTAGGGAAAACTCATGTGCTATCCTCAAATCAAACAGAATGAAAACAAGTTTTGAGAGGTGCATGATTCGTCAAGGAATGCTAATAGATAACTCAATTACTTCTTGGACTGGACAAGTTTTGAGGAACGGCTCCCGTATGAGGACGATAACATCCTCTTATTCTCCTTTTTTTATCACTGCCAAAGTTTTCTGATTTCTCATGAACAAAGCGTGAAGGAGGGTTTGTTTGTTATATTATTTTTAAGCCGGGCGCACTCAATGCCAGTTCCTTTTTGTATTAGGGGTTTGCACATTATACATGCAATCCCGGGGTGAAGCTTGTCCAACTCAAAAAGGTCATGAATTAGCTACTACTTCCTCATGAGCTAAAGCAGAGGCACAAAATAAAAGATTTTGAACATTTAAGGATAACACATAAATTATATACTTTAGGAGGTGGTAGTGGAGTACCACGAGTAGGTAGGTATGGTGGACTCATATGGAAGGTATTGGCTTAAGGGTAAGGATGCACAAGCAGAATTCCGCTTAGTACAGAGTTAGGCTAGCAAAGGTTTTGAAAGAGCAGACAATTGATGATGACTAAGATGCAAAGCATTATAAAGCATGAACATTGAAATAAGCATAACACATCAAGTTGTCTTCCTTGTCAACATAACACTTCAAGCATAATGACATAAAGGTTTTGGCTATGTTGATACTTTAAGAAAATCATGCTTGTTGTTATGACCAAAGCTATGTTTGCCAAGATTAAATAAAGTTTCATAGCCATACCTGACATAAGGTCAATACTCCCCATAAGAATCATCATATAAGGTCGATTGCGTGAAGAGAATACCGAGTGCAGCAGAAAGGAACCGATAAGCTTCTCATTAATATTCCATCATAAACGACTCCACACACACGGATACAATTCTTCACCAAAGGGGTGATAGACCTCAATGCACACACCTATCTCATATAATAACCTCCCTAGACATGATACGATTCTACTTGACTTCTGAAAGACAAAAGGTAAAAGATAAAGATACCGGGCACTCCCCCAAGCTTGGAACAAGCCAAGGGAATGCCATTACCCACAGAGATTTCACCCATACTTGTTGGCGTTAATCACGTAGTCCTTGGCGAAACGCTTCCATGGATATCTTGCTAAAGTCTCTCGTGAGAGGCTCATCTCCTGAATCCTGCATTCAGCACCCAAACTCATGCGCATAAATCTTAGTGCATACTCACAGTTCTGGTTATATAAATCATTAATTTGCCCTTGGAGTTCTATGATTCTGTCTTCAGACGCGGCGATTCTTTCCCACATCTCCTTCATCTCCTTCAGAAAATAGTTCTTCAGCTCGTTGGTGATATCAAAGTTAGCTTCGACACCACGCTCGGTCATCTTCTTGTACTTGAAGACTTCTTGCTCCACTTCTTCCAGCCTGGCCAGGACGCTCCCCTCCTTGATAGGTCCCTTCAGATCTTCTTGGTGAAGGACGCCTTCCTTCATCTGAACAACCTGAGGGTGCTTTTTCACCTCGGCGAGGTAAGGGTTGATGACGTTGACGACGAACGTGTCCTTGGGGGAACTTGGAGAAGCCATGGCACCTAAATTTAGCTGAAAGATTTCCTGGCAGAAACAGATCGAAGAGAAAACACGCGAAATCGCAAGATATGTTGCCGGAACAATCCGGGCAAATATATAGGAAAAATTTATGCACAGAAAGGAAGGTAACGGACCAAAGCGGGGTCGGAGACGGGCACCGGGGTGTCCAGGCGGCTTGCCGGCGCGGCCCAGGGGGGGCGTCAGGGGGGCGCCTGGACTCCTTGGTGGTCGTCTCCGGCTCCACTTCGACTCGGAATTTTGCTAATTTTACAAAAACTCGTAATACGGAACTTTTATGATGTTTTGCGGTGTTTTCTTACCGTACTACATACCTTTTATTTATTCTGCTTCTGCTGGCGTCTGAAACAGGGCTGCAACATGTTCTTCGTGGGTTGTTGTGTATATTATATTCACATCAACATCGACAGGGTCTCCTGCTATGTAATGTTTAAGTCTTTGCCCATTCACAACTTGAGGTTTGGTGCCTTCAAAATTATTAATCTTAATTGCGCCAGACCGATAAACTTCTTCAATATGAAATGGTCCTTCCCACCTGGAAAGTAGTTTACCTGGAGAAAACCTGAAACGGGATCTAAACAACAAGACTTTATCACCAACATTAAATTCATGTTTCAGAATCTTCCTATCATGCCACCTTTTTACCTTATCTTTGAACATTTTAGCGCTCTCGTAAGCTTCACTTCTCCATTCATCTAGAGAAGTCAAGTTCATGAGACGCTTCTCACCAGCTAGTTTTGGGTCAGCGTTAAGCTCTCTAACAGCCCAGAAAGCTTTGTGCTCTAGCTCTAATGGCAGATGGCAAGCCTTGCCATACACCATCTTATAAGGAGACATGCCCATGGGGTTTTTGTAAGCAGTTCTATATGCCCACAAAGCATCTCCTAATTTATTTGACCAATCCTTCCTATTTCTGTTTACTGTTTTCTGCAAGATCAACTTGATCTCTCTATTGGTAAGCTCAACTTGCCAACTAGTTTGAGGATGATACGGTGAAGCAATTCTATGATTAACATCGTATTTAGCCAGAGCTTTTCTAAAAGCTCCGTGCGTGAAGTGTGATCCTCCATCGGTCATGAGATACCTTGGTACACCAAACCTAGGAAATATTACATCCTTAAGCATTTTCAAAGATGTTTTGTGATCAGCACTTTCAGTGGGGATTGCTTCAACCCACTTCGTCACATAATCAACAGCTACTAAAATGTGAGTGTACTTGTGCGAAGAAGGAAAAGGACCCATAAAATCAAAACCCCAACAATCGAAAGGTTCAATCACTAGTGAGTAATTCATAGGCATCTCATTCCTTCTACTAATGTTACCAACTCTCTGACATTTATCACAAGCTAAAACATAATTTCTAGCATCTTTAAAGAGAGTAGGCCAATAAAAACCTGATTGAAGAACCTTATGTGCAGTCCTCTCACCGGCATGATGTCCTCCATAGGGACTATCGTGACACCGTCGGAGAATGTCCTTCTGCTCATGTTCCGGAATGCATCTTCTCACGATCCCGTCGGGGCCTTCTTTGAAAAGATGTGGGTCATCCCAAAAGTAGTGCCTCAAATCATGAAAGAACTTCTTCCTCTGCTGAAATGTTAGACCTGGAGGCAAATACTTCGCAACAATAAAATTAGCATAATCTGCATACCAAGGATCGGAAAGAGGTTGTACTTTTACAACAGCAAGTTGTTCGTCTAGAAAACTATCGTTAACTGGAATGGGGTCATGCGATATATCTTCCATTCTTGAAAGATTGTCCGCTACCGGATTGTCTTCCCCTTTCCTATCAACAATCTGCAAATCAAATTCTTGAAGAAGGAGTACCCATCTGATAAGCCTTGGTTTAGCATCCTTCTTTGTCATAAGATATTTAATGGCAGCATGATCAGTATGAATAATAACTTTAGAATCAACAATATACTGCCTAAACTTATCACAAGCAAAAACTACAGCTAAGAATTCCTTCTCAGTAGTAGCATAATTTCTTTGAGCACTATCAAGGGTTTTACTAGCATAATGTATAACATTCAATTTCTTATCAACCCTTTGTCCTAAAACAGCTCCAACAGCAAAATCACTTGCATCACACATAATTTCAAAAGGTAAGTTCCAGTCAGGTGGTTGTACTATAGGAGCAGTTATTAAAGCTTTCTTAAGGACTTCAAAAGCTTCCTTACAATTTTCATCAAACGCAAAAGGAACATCCTTCTGGAGAAGATTAGTGAGGGGTCTCGAGGTTTTAGAAAAGTCTTTAATAAATCTTCTATAAAAACCTGCATGACCGAGAAAACTGCGAATACCTTTGATGTCCCTTGGATAGGGCATCCTCTCAATAGCTTCGATCTTGGCTTTGTCCACTTCAATTCCCCTTTCGGAAATCTTGTGACCAAGAACAATTCCTTCATTAACCATAAAGTGGCACTTCTCCCAGTTGAGTACCAAATTTGTCTCCTCGCATCTCTGCAAATTTTTATTAAGATTGTGAAGACAATGGTCAAATGAAGTTCCATAGACGGAGAAATCGTCCATGAAGACTTCCATAATATCCCCGCGGAAACCATGAAAGATAGCAGACATACACCTTTGAAAAGTAGCAGGGGCATTACATAAACCAAAAGGCATACGTCTGTAAGCATAAGTATCAAAAGGACAAGTAAAAGTGGTCTTCTCTTGATCGACAGTGTTAACATGAATTTGAGAGAAGCCAGAATAACCATCTAGATAACAAAAGTGGGTATTTTTGGATAACCTTTCAAGCATTTGGTCGATGAACGGCAACGGGTAGTGATCCTTCCTGGTTGCCTTGTTCAACTTCCTGTAATCAATACACATTCTATATCCAATAATAATTCTCTGAGGTATTAGTTCATTTTTATCATTAGGAACCACAGTTGTACCTCCTTTCTTAGGAACACAATGTACCGGACTTACCCACTTACTGTCAGCTATAGGGTAGATAATACCTACGGCTAGAAGCTTGAGAATCTCAGTTCTCACGACATCCATCATCTTCGGGTTCAACCGTCGTTGATGATCAACAACTGGTTTAGCATCAGGCTCAAGGTTGATAGTATGTTGACAGATAGATGGACTAATCCCCTTAAGGTCATCAAGGGTGTAGCCAATTGCGCCTCGGTGTTTACGAAGTACTTCCAATAATCGCTCTTCTTCATATCCTGAAAGGTTAGAATTGATAATAACAGGATATACTTTCTTTTCATCTAAATAAGCATACTTGAGCGTATCGGGAAGAGGTTAAAATCAAACACCGGGTCTTCTTTCAGTTTTGACAAAATTCCCAAAGGTTCAACCGGAAGGTTGTGCTTCAGGATAGAAGGCTGCCTCAAGAATATTTCATCTAGTTCGTTTCTTTCCTGCATATGTAAATCATTCTCGTGGTCCTCCATGTATTGCTGCAACGGATCATCAGGGGGAATACAATAGAGGCAATACTTTCAATAATTTTATCATCACTAGGTAAATCAGTACCACGAGGCTGCTTAGAGAACTTAGAAAAATTAAATTCATATGGCTCACCATTGAATTCAACAGAAACTTTACCTTTCTTGCAATCTATTATAGCTCCACAAGTTCTAAGAAAAGGTCTACCAAAAATGATGGGACAAAAATTGTCCCTGGCTGAACCAAGTACCAAAAAGTCGGTAGGGTATTTTACCTTTCCACATAGGACTTCAACGTCCCTCACAATTCCGATAGGAGAGATAGTTGATCTATTTGCAAGATGAATAGTAACATCAACTTCTTCAAGTTCACAAGGGGAAATCTCACCGATGATTTCTTCACAGAGTGAATAAGGAATAGCACTTGCACTCGATCCCAAATCGCATAGCCCATAATAATTGTGATCTCCTATTTTAACAGATACCACCGGAGTACCTGAAATTGGGCCTTTGTTCTTGGCTGTGACAAGGTTAGTGGAAACAGCACAAAAAGTTATATTGGAATCCAAAACATCATCAGTAACAAGGTCTTTAATCAATGCAACTCGAGGATCGACCCTGATCTGGTCCTCAGGTTCATCTACTCCTCTCTCACTTTTATTTATTATGCCTGTTACAAGAGAGTGTTCCTTTATCCTCGTGGGAAAAGGAGGCTTTTCATATATGACTGCAGGCAAAATAGGCTCAGCAACATAAATATCAATAGGTGGTTCTTTAAAAGGTGCATGGTGCTGGTCTCTATTCTTTTTAAAAGAATCAACGTGAGAGGCAAAATTCTTACATAAATCAATCACTAGATGGGAATCAAGACCAATCTTAGAGCAAAAAGTATTGAAGTAATCAGTTTTCACATAGCTCTCAATATAATCATGTTCATAATTTATAGCGGGTTCAATACCTTTATCAATTTCCCAATCTTCGGTATTCCTCTGGATTCTTTCAAGGAGATCCCACCTTTCTTCAACACTCTTCTTCTGAAATACCCCACTAGAGGAGGCATCCAGCATCTCCTTATCCTAACGAGAAAGCCTGGCATAAAAATTTGTAAGTATAATTTCCTTGGGAAGCTTATGAATTGGGCATTTGAGCATTAGAGACTTCAATCTCCCCAAGCTTGAGCAATGCTTTCTCCGTCACGAGACCTAAAGTTATAGATATAATTCCTGTCTCGATGAATTTCATGAAGAGGATAAAATTTAGTATAAAAGAGAGACATAAGCTCCTGCCAGTCCAGCAAGTGTGGGTTATCGAGAAGCCCATATCAATCTGAAGCTTTATCTATAAGGGATAAGGCAAACAATTTCCTCATGACAAACTCCCTCGATACACCTGCAAGCTTAAATAATGAACATAGTCGTGACAAATATAGCAAGTGTTCACCGGGATGTCTGTCTCCTGCATAACGATTAGCCAAAACATAATTGATAATGCCAGCTGGTATTTTATAAGGCACGATTTCAGTAAGGGGAGGATCAACCACCACAGGTGTGGGGTGCCTTCCCGTAAGCAACGCTCCAATAATAGGGTTATCCATAAGGACAGAGAGCAGCAATAACAAAAATAAAAACAGAATTATAAAAAGACTTTCTTACCAGTTTCACTTTACCAATAGCGCTACGCTCCCCGGCAACGGCGCCAGAAAACAGTACTTGATGACCCTCAACCGTAAGGGATCTGTTGCAGCGTTTTCGATAAGTAAGAGTGTCGAACCCAACGAGGAGCAGAAGGTATTGATAAGCGATTCTGAGCAAGAAATTACTGCAAGCACTGAAAGATAACTTTTAGGGGTTTTCTCGATATAAGCAACAGGAATGTAAAGGCAAGTAATGTAAAATATACTGAGAGTAACAAGTGGCCCAATCCTTTCTTAGCAAAGGAGAGGCCTAGCAACTGAACTTATAAGGACTAAAGCATTCTTGAGGACACACGGGAGAGGTAGTCATGTGCTTTCGCCATATTCCGTATCGATACTATGTTATGTGTTGATAAGTGTTGGTGGGTGGATCTATGCTAGTGCAATCTCTAGACTAAGATGAATGCACTCTTATGATTAAACACCTTGCAAGCATCCGCAAATACAAGATAGAATTTAAGGCAAAAGCCTAACCATAGCAATACGATCGAGGATCCATTATTCCCTTATGCAAAAGCGTGCGAACTGGGGTTTAGGTTACTGTCACTCCGGCAACCCACCATAAGCATTCTTTATACACAATGTATTCTCCTAGGTCCTTAATAAGGTGAAGTGTTGGGTGTTCGACTCACACAACACCACTAGTAGAATGACAACACAACTTAAGTATCAAACAACACATATTACTTCAACAGCATATGACTACTAACAACAAGACTTTCCCCATGTCCTCAAGAACTAAGGTAACTACTCACAAGACATAAAAGAGATCATGATCAGTGGGGATAAATATGTGATAAACAATCTGGACATAATAATATTTCTCCAACAAAACTCAATAGCATTCACCACAAAGTAGTAATCAACACCGATGGACTAGAGAGGATAGGTAGTACAAGTTACAACACGAGTTGCGATGGAAAGATGAGATTTGGATGAAGATGGAGATGGTGCTGGTGTTGGGGATGATGTTGATGATGATCTCGATGATGCTTGTGATGATGGTGATGACGATGGCGACGATCTCCCCTTCCGGGAGGTGATCTCCCCGGCGGAATCTGCCCACCGGAGATGCCCTTTTCTTCTCTGTAGGTTTCCGCCTCGAAGCGGCGGCGGAACTCCGTAAAAAGTCCCGTGCTTAGGGTTTTCGGGGGACGGAGAGCATATATGCAAAAGGGGGCGGCTAGAGGTGGGCCAGGGGCTCCAGGCGCCCCCCCGGCGCGGCTAGGGGGGGCGCGCCCCCAGGCCGCCTGGGCACCCTGTGGCCCCCCTCTGACTCCCCTTTTGCGTGTCTTCGTTATTCTTCTGAAAAATACCTCCCGTCAATTTTCAAGTAATTTGGAGGTGTTCTTCTTCAGCAACTCAGCATCCACTTTTTCCTGCTGAATCCTGCGTCTGCTGTTTCGGTATCGGAAAGTTGCAAAATGTGTAAAATAGACCAAAACAACATAAGAACATCATCATAACGTGAAATATATCAATGAATAAGGATAAATTATAATACAAAATAGTGATGCATTTTGGACGTATCAGTGGTCGATAGAACTTGAGGGAATATTTGTTCTACCTTTAGCTCCTCGTTGGGTTCGACACTCTTACTTATCGAAAGAGACTACAACTGATCCCCTACACTTGTGGGTTATCAAGACCTTTTTCTGGCGCCGTTGCCGGGGAGTAATAGCGTGGGGTGAATATTCTCGTGTGTGCTTGTTTGCTTTATCACTAAGTAGATTTTATTTGCTGTTCTAAGTTGTTCTCTATCTTTAGTTATGGATATGGAACAAGAAATACAAAAAAACTTAGGTGTACTTGCTACTCATGGAGATGGGGAACCTCCTAAAACCCTCGATGCTCATTATGTGAAAGATATTATGTACTACTTTGATAATCCTGAGAAAACCCCATTCAACTATGTAATGGGAGTAACGTTTGGATCAACGTGAATACTTTAGGGATTATCGCTTGACACAAAAAGGGAAACTGTTATGGGATCAAATTCTTTTGTTGCATTGGTATGCTCGGCAACTATGCTTGAGATATGATTATACTTGTTGATCTAGGATGAAGGCCCCACACCTTCCCTTTTCATGCAAATTTAATGATAACGAAACCTTAGCTTCTTATGCTAATGGTATATATGATTATTATGATGTGGAACAAATAGAAGAATTTGTTGCTTTTAAGGGTGCTTATGAAATTGAATCTCTGTTTAAAAAGAATGATGCTTTTGATTATGATGTTTCTAGGCCTAAAAATCTTGCTATATTGAAATATTGCTATTTGAATTATGAATATAACTCCGATATTGATGCGTTTATTGAGAAGGTCTCCGCTGTCCAAGAAGAGACTAGTATTTTGCAGAAATCTATGGAAGAAGAAATCAATGACATTGTGAGCTCATTGGATGAAAAAGATGAGGAGGAGAGCGAAGAACAAACGGAGGAAGAGCGGATTAGCTACCCGTGCCAACCTTCTAATGAGAGTAACTCTTCAACGCAAACATTGTTTAATTTCCCTTCGTGCTTACCGAAGGACGAATGCTATGATGATTGCTATGATCCCTTGGATTCTTTTGAAATATCCCTTTTTGATGATGCTTGCTATGCTTGTGCCCAAGATGCCAATATGAATTATGCTTATGGAGATGAACTTTCTATAGTTCCTTTTGTTAAACATGAGATACTTGCTATTGCACCCACACATGATAGTCCTATTATCTTTTTGAATTCTCCAAACTACACTATATTGGAGAAATTTGCACTTATTAAGGATAATATTGATGTGTTGCTTTTTTCCATTACACATGATGATTTTGATGAGTATAATATGCATGTGATTGCTGCTCCTACTTGCAATTATTATGAGAGAGGAAATACATCTCCTCCTCTCTATGTTTCCAACACGATAAAATAGCAAGAAACTGCTTATACTATGCATTGGCCTTTACTTGATGTGAATGAATTGTTCTTGTATGACATGCCTATGCATAGGAAGAGAGTTAGACTTCGTTGTTTCATGACACATATCACTCTGTGCTCACTACTAAATACCAAACCATTGCTAATTAAAATTGGCTTTGATATACCTTGGGATCCGGGTGGATCCATTACTTGAGCACTATATGCCTAGCTTAATGGCTTTAAAGAAAGTGCTGTCAGGGAGACAACTCGGAAGTTTTAGAGAGTCATTTATTTCTGTTGTGTGTTTTATAAAGTTTGAAAACAAAAAAATAAAGAGTGAAACCTAAAACTTTTTCAAAAGAAAAGTGAAAGTAAAAAGGACGAGAACCGTTGAAATGGGGGACCTCCTTGAACTTTGTTCATGCCCATGGAAACTTTGCAAATCTTGAATTAAAGAAACTTTTCAATAAAAATAATTATCCCCTTGTACAATTCCATTGTATTATAAAAATAATGTGCCAAGAGTTTCCTTTAGGATGATTAAACTGCTTCTTGGTTTGTGCGGTGCAAAAACAGAAACTTTGGCTGTAGTGCGCGATTTTACATTTTTTACTGGGACGTCGAAAGGATCTAAAACTTTTTGCAAAGTCTTGTTATAATTTTTTTTTATTATTCCTAATTTTTCCAGAATTTTTAGAGTTACAGAAGTATGGTTAATGTTCCGATTAATACAGACTATCATGTTTTCATAGATTGCTGTTATAGCTTCATTATTTGCATATGTTTGAATTCTTGTTGATGTCTCCTTGACTTGGGGCCATAGAATTATGATAGCATACAGTGGGTAATGTTTGTTTATAATTATACAATAATCTTAGAGCAGTAGATGATGGTATTTTATTGATCATATGCGCTAATCCCGCCACTAAAAGCTCGGTTAAGTTTTGTGTAAATGAAGTGTAACATCCCAAAATTCTAAATTTTGGAATGTTATAATAAATAGATAGAATTGATTGCTTGCTGATGTGCTGAGTGAAATTGAGTGAAATTTGAAACTTTTGAAAGTTAAATGAGAGGGAATAAAATGACTTTCCCAAATCTTTCACTTTGCTTTTTGATCTCCGAGGGAATTCAAATTCTTTTCAACACAAAACCCTAGAGTGAAGATAGTATGACTTCTTCCATTTTATTTAAATGATAAAGGGCTTTGAAAGGATTTTGAATTTCACCCTCGAAATATTTCGAATTCAGAAACTTTATGCGACTCAATGATTTTCCAGAGAGAAGATAAAATGACTTCTTCAAATTATAGGAAATATGAGTTGGAAGCTTTCTGAAATTTTCTTTATAACTCATTTTCAAAAATTGAGTTATTTGGTTTTTATTCAAATTATTTTTCTCCAAAAACAAATTACATGGAAAATAGGGTAACATGATTCCCTACAGCGGAAAATTGGAGAGAAATAAATTTGAATTCTTTTTGGTATTTTAAGAATGATCTTTATTGAATTTTATTGCATCAGTAGCACCTTTTGATTTATTAGATTTTGTGGGCATTTTATTTGACAGTAGGAAAATGTCCATCGTGTAGGAAATCTTTTTCTGTGAATATTGGTATATTATATGCCTATAGTATGTTTTTATTTATTTTGCTTTTATTCGTTTTCTATGTCTGTTAAAAAAATGTTTAAAAAAAAGGGAGTCTTCTCAGCCGAACTGGGCCGGCCCAGCTGCTGCCCGGCCACGGCCCAGCCCAGCGCTACGCCCGTCTTCCCCGTCGGGACTCCTCCTCTTGCCCGACCACCGCCGCCGCCTCGGCGTCCGTGCCGTGGCCGCCACGCCTCTCCCTTGCCCCTCCCGCAAGTTGCTTCCTCCCCTCCGCCTATATAATCCGTTGTCGCCCCGTTCCCCTCATCCCCGCCGCCGCCGCACCTCGCTAGCGCTGCCGCCGCCGCAAAACGCCGCCGCCGCTGTTGACTGGTGCCGCCGCCGCAGGCTGCTGCTGCCTCCCCTCGCCCCTCGCGCCGCTCCCGCCGCCGCCGCACCTCGCTCAGCGCCGCCGCCACCGCAGCCGGGCCTCGCGGGAGTTCACCGCCGGCGGGATCCAACCCGACCGACCGGACCCGAAGCCAGCGACTCGCCGAACCGACCCTTTCGATCCCCCGAAATCATGTTTTCGTCGGGAAAACCCCATAGGTATAAACCGCCCGGCTTTTTCTGCTTAGTTAGGTTTTGTGTTAGATCGGTTTTATTTTTTTTAGATCTAACTATCTAGTGAACGTTCACCAGCTAGGCCTATAAAACAAACATTCGTTCGTTAATCTTTTTCTTTTCTGTTTAGTTTCGGCCAGGGACCTCTCTGTAAATACTTTATTTACAGTTTAGCCCCTAATCTTCTTTCGGCCATAATTTTTTTCTAGTTGGTCCAAATCCAACGAAACCAACGCCCATGTCTTCGTTACGATCCCCTATTTCCATTAATACAACTTGAACATGTTTTTGAAAATTTTAAAGTTTGAATTCAACTAGTTTTAGATTTGAACTTCGTTTGGTCATAACTTGAGTTTCGTAACTCTGATTTAGTTGATTCTTTTTGCAAATCGAAGCTCTTGACCTAACCGTTCTGATAAGGCCAAATTCACATAATTTTGGTACTGTTAGAAATTGGTTTCTGTTTCAAGAGTCATTCGTTTTATTCGAAGTTTTTGAAGTGTTTATTCGTCCTCTCTGATCTTTCTGAGTGATTGCTTATGTGTGGTTACTATTGCTTGCTTACGATAGATTGACCGGAGTGTGACGAGTAGAGATATCAAGAGTTTTGAGTGAGAATCATCTTCATCAACATTGCAGCCAAGTTCACACTTTGATCATATTTTTTCAATACCCAGTTTTCATTGCATTAGTTATATCCTCAAACACATTGCATCAGTAGGATCTTTTAACTTGTGGGACTGGGAAGTAGATTGAGGTAGAACCTATTACCTGCATTATTTTCAAACCCTGGGTGTTACTTCTACGTTTGCTTAGGTTGCCATTTTCTATGCTCGTAGACGTGGTTGAGTTTGAGTGAAATCCATGACAGATATGAGTTGTTAATTAACGATTCAACTTAAGGTGGCTACTTGAATACACATCTGGGTGGATTGGTTGGGGCACCCTGGGAGTGAACTAGTGGACTTGCCCGGACACCTGGTGATGCCAGTGTTGTCCTAGGAAATCCCGGGGTTCCGTGTGATTGTCCTATTGGAATGCCACCCAGGCTCAAAGGGATCATATAATATTTTCATGCCTAGAAACTTCCATGTGCAGCCACATGCCAATATGGAATCTGGCATAGTTGAGTAAGTTGTGGGAAACCTTTCCATGATGGGCTAGCAGATGTAGGGGGATTGTAGGTGGTACGGCCTATCTATCTGGTTAAGGGGACCTCTTCGGAAAGACTATGTCTCGGTCATCCGTTTCTCAAACACCATGCAGTGCGAGAAACCAAACGGAGGCGATCGAGTCTTGTGGGAAAAGTGCACAAACCTCTGCGGAGTGTACAAACTGATCATGATTAGCCGTGTCCCCGGTTATGGACATCTTTGAGTATCTAGAAGTGGATTATTTGTTGATCTCATCACTCTATAATTTAATTGGCTGGGTTAATGATGACTTTAATTTGGGATTGAGATGGGGGTACCATTCTCAACCGTTCATGATTTAAATTTAACAAAGTAGTTAAATAAAATGCATTCCTTTATTGTAGGGAAAAATCAGATTTACGCAAAAACAGCCATACAACCTCCACCAGCCAAATATGCATGTAGTTGTAGGACTTGCTCATTATCATTACAGTGTGAATTTGCCAGTACATTCAATGTACTGACCCTCTATGGCTGCAACGTCTCATGTTGCAGGAATTACTCGACGAGTAAGTGTTACGTTAGGGTTGCGCTGTCTACACTCAACTTCGCCGTTGGTGTTGATGGGAATCCACAACCTTTGTTGCTTCCGCTATGATCGATTGAGGTAATAGTATTTACGTTACTTAATACATGTGATTTACCTCTGTTATAAATCCTCGAGTATTGTGTGTGTCAGCATACCGATCCAGGGATGACACAAAACACAGAGACTTCGGTCCATTCGGATCGTGGTCGCTACAAGATGGTATCAGAGCACATGTTGACTGTAGGACGTGACCCTAGAAACTGGCCAGACCATAGGAAAGGATTTCTCTAAAACTATCTCTTTCAAAAGACTCTTATCTCTCTTCTTTTCCGAGCTTTGTCAAAATCTTCCCTTGACTTTAAATAGTTAGATAATACCCTTTACCATTGGACCACTTCTGAGTAAAGAGGATTTTACCATACATTGGAAGTGCTGAAGCTACAACCATGGTTACTCCGAAGATTTGAAGAGTTGACAACTTTGAAGATATGATGACCGTTAGAAGACAAAACCCCTGTTATGTACTACATTAGATGCGACGATTGTGAGACATCAATTTTTTGATGTTTTCTGACGGCCACAAACTAAAACCCGTCTTTTCAAAACTATTTTTTGTATTGAGTGTCCCTCTCTATCTCTTCTGAATCTCATCCCAAAACCCTTGGACCCAATAGAGGATGACTGAAGATAGACTTGAAGTCTCTGGACCAATGACCCAGCCGGAGGCAAAGTTATGGATACAAAACATGGAGGATCACTTCAGGAAGAATTTAGTTGAAAGGAAGTATGAAGTTCAACACGCTCTTCAGTACTTTACAAAAAGTGCTGCAACAGGGTGGAAGATGCATCAAGCCCTACAAGGATGTAGTGGAGCAGAAAGTTGGGTGGAATTCAAGAAGACTCTGTTGAGATCCCGTCTCATCAGAAAGCATGGTGACAACCCGAAGAAGAAACTTTGTGCCTATAGGATTTGTGGAGAAATAGGACACACCCAAAAGGAGCACAAGGATGAATGCCCAAATTGTGAAGGAAGCCACCTAGCTGAAGAATGCCCAACTAGGCAGATTACTTGTTTCTTGTGTGAAGGGACTACCCACTACCCTGCTCAGTGCCACATTTTCCCCATGGTGCAACAGACTATCCAGCAAAAGAAAGAAGCAATGAAAGAAGCCCTCAACGAAACCTTAAAGGATTCCACGATGGAGGAAGATATTGATGACCCTGATGGAGAAGGACTAGACAGATATTACTCACGTGCTTGCTACTCATGTGGAAAAGACGGAAACCTTTCACAGTATTGCACAAAGGAAGGCCATGAGTATCTGGGAGACTTCCCGACAGAAGAAGTGGAGTTTGATCCACAAAAGATAGAAGAATTGATAGGAACGAAGAAGTCAAGGAAGAGAAAGAGCATGTGCCCCCAGAACGACCCAATTACTGCGGAAAAGGACCTAAGTCACATCACATGCTATCGGTGCAAGGATTTAGGTCATTATGCTATCAACTGCTCAACCAGGAAGCAGAGAATCCAGTGAACCAGGATAGTCGCCAAGAAGTCCCTAGTTTTGTCTTATGACATTAGTTTACACTACAAGGAAGTAGAGCATTTTTACCAAGAGAAGTTTCAGACCGGAGGAAAGATGACCAGAATAGTTGAGATCTAGATATTAGAATGAAGCATGTAGATAAATATGGAATACCCTTTTTCAATGTTGAGATGAGTATTGGAATAACATTGTAATAGTTCGTAAAGCAATAGAAGTTGATATTTTGGAATCTAAGGAGGAAAAGTTATGAGTTGTTGGATGATTGTGAGTGCCTCTCTTGCTATCTCACCCAGACCTAGACCTAGAACCCATGGAGAATTTGACCCCCAAACCTTTCTCGGATAAACGACCCCATTTTACCCCAAGGATATCCTTATGCAGTCCTGAGAACCCCTTCTGTCTTATGCCCACAGATGACAACCCTTTACGAGTCTTTTCTCAAAGGCCCGGAAACCATCATGACCTTGACTAGCGATCAGGATTATCCAAAGATCCTGAAGGACATGATGAAGCATATTCACCTGGAAGGAGATGCAGTTTACAAGGGTTATCCCTTCATGGAGAATGGAGTTGAACTTTGGTACGTGGAGGTACACCTCCACTGTGTGAAAGGAGTTTGCCCAAAGACTATGGGTCAATACTTTTTCATCTCTCGAGTACCACGAACAACGTTCTTCGATTCTGTTCATGAAGCTGCTATGAGAAATACTCGAAGCAAGACTTCGTTATACCCAGGGATGCCTGAGTATGATGCATGCAGAGATGGTGGAGATGAAGCACACAGCCAATAGTATGAAGCAAAAGATTGATGATTTTAAGAATCACGTTGCACAATTCCGGTGGGACTGAAGCGTCCTTAGCTAGAACAAAGGAATAAAGATGGGAGTAATGTTTGACCATACCCCACTATGTGGATGGCAACATTTGTAGTGAAGCACCTTTGTAACTGGAGTGTTAAATACTGGTTCAAGTAGTAATACAAGATTTGATATGGGGAGAATATGGATTTTGGATGAACCAGTGCATTTTGTTTAGTTCAACCTTACTGAGTGAACCCTGGACCAATAGAAAGGAAAGTGTTGCTCCAAGGAGTAGAGTTTGCACAAATAAATTGGAGTTTATTTTTTTTATATGAGGCTTACCCCAAGAGTATGAAGGAAAGAAGTACAATTGGATTTTTAAGAGGGTGTAAGACCGGAATATGGAGCTGTAGTGACCCCAAGGATAGAGTTATGGATATACATGTTCTGACGTGGACCCTTTAGCCGAGGACCTAAAGGAGACTACATAATCACAAGGGAACCACGAGACTTGTCAATAGTTACGTGTATCTACTGTGGTAAAGCAGTGCATTTTGATATAGATTGTACCAAGAAGAAGGAGTTTTGTGCTAAGTATTGGAGTTGAAGCATGCAATGGAAGTGCAGTAGATCGTAGTAAGTTGAGAATCAATACAGTTGGCATCATGGTATTGATTTTGGATATTATAAGTGGGTACTATAAAGGGTGATGAGTGAAGACATGATACATGGATCAAGATTTTGAGGAAACTGGTGAGATTCATTTTAAGTGTGGTAGAACCCAACACCGTTACTCGAATACACTAGCTAGTGGTTGGTTACGTCCGACTTGGAAAGGACTACCCAATGATGAGTGTGAGTAATCACACTTAGTTTTAAACCAAGAGAAGTAAGGGATAATTGGATGGATTTAAAAGAGCCGATGAAGTGGGATGTTGGCAGAGTGATCAGTTGCAACCTGATGATGAGACCAAGTGTTACTAGTGATGAGATGAGCCATAACCCACAGGCCCCAGGACCTATCAAGGAAAGCAAGCTCACTCTTGTTGAAGGAAAACCCCGGGAAGAAGTTACGACTTGCCAACATACGATCTTATAGGTGGTTACGTTAACCCGAGGGTTGTGAAACACGATAGATGGTTGTTTGGCTGGCAGAATAAATGGATATGTTTGAACTCAGTTCGTCAACAAGATGAAATTCTGCAATGCTTGTGAGGATGACCGAGAGTTAGAATGCGAGATTCACTAAACCATATACAGGGTAATGATTTGGGTGTGGGATGGATTGATCACCATACCGACTTACTCTTATTATTCGCTTCTGTTATACGGGATGGTAAATCTGAGTGACTTACATATAGTAGAGAGACGACGATGTCAAAACTTTGTTTAAACCTTAGAATGGTATAGAAATTTTTCCTGGTACACGGCATGCTGTTGCCAACCATAGGATATACGGTGAGGATGAAGCCCAGACCCGTTTCCTGCAGGGACCCTGTTAATTTGGTTGATGACCACCATGAGATATCGATATTTGTTAGTATTGGCGCCAGACCTGTCAGCTAAGAAGAGCTAGTCGCAGAAAGAACCATACCAAGATGAAAGGACACAAGAATTGAGGACAAGGGTTATGCCACTACCGGAAGAACCCAGAGAAGAATTTACCCTGAAGATTTGAGAAGATCGACGCCGTCAACCCAAAGGATGGAGTACCTGAGTTTTGATGGAACCATAACCATCATATTAAGTGTGGTAGCACACTAGGCCACACCAATCAGAGTTTTGTTAGAAGACCCCAAACCCTAACCTATTTCTTGCTAGCCTCTCCGAATCTCGAGGACGAGATTCATTTTAAGTGTGGTAGGTTTGTAACATCCCAAAATTCTAAATTTTGGAATGTTATAATAAATAGATAGAATTGATTGCTTGCTGATGTGCTGAGTGAAATTTCAAACTTTTGAAAGTTAAATGAGAGGGAATAAAATCACTTTCCCAAAACTTTCACTTTGCTTTTTGATCTCCGAGGGAATTCAAATTCTTTTCAACACAAAACCCTAGAGTGAAGATAATACGACTTCTTCCATTTATTTAAATGATAAAGGGCTTTGAAAGGATTTTGAATTTCACCCTCAAAATATTTCGAATTCAGAAACTTTATGCGACTCAATGATTTTCCACAGAGAAGATAAAATAACTTCTTCAAATTATAGGAAATATGAGTTGGAAGCTTTCTGAAATTTTCTTTATAACTCATTTTAAAAAATTGAGTTATTTGATTTTTATTCAAATTATTTTTCTCCAAAAACAACTTACATGGAAAATAGGGTAACATGATTCCCTACAGCGGAAAATTGGAGAGAAATAAATTTGAATTCTTTTTGGTATTTTAAGAATGATCTTTATTGAATTTTATTGCATCAGTAGAACCTTTTGATTTATTAGATTTTGTGGGCATTTTATTTGACAGTAGGAAAATGTCCATCGTGTAGGAAATCTTTTTCTGCGAATTTTGGTATATTATATGCCTATAGGATGTTTTTATTTATTTTGCTTTTATTCGTTTTCTATGTTTGTTAAAAAAATGTTTAAAAAAAGGAGTCTTCTCAGCCGAACTGGGCCGGCCCAGCTGCTGCCAGGCCACGGCCCAGCCCAACGCTACGCCCGTCGTCCCCGTCGGGACTCCTCCTCTCGCCCGACCACCGCCGCCACCTCGGCATCCGTGTCGTGGCCGCCACGCCTCTCCCTTGCCCCTCCCGCAAGTTGCTTCTT
>LR738711.1:152440347-152451130 GCA_902687465.1 Secale cereale | reverse complement strand
CCCCCGCCTATATAATCCGCTGTCGCCCCGTTCCCATCATCCCCGCCGCCGCCACACCTCGCTAGCGCCACCGCCGCCGCAAAACGCCGCCGCCGCAGGCTGCTGCTGCCTCCCCTCGCCCCTCGCGCCGCTCCCGCCGCCGCCGCACCTCGCTCAGCGCCGCTGCCACCGCAGCCGGGCCTCGACGGAGTTCACCGCCGGCGGGATCCAACCCGCCCGACCGGACCCGAAGCCAGCGACTCGCCGAACCGACCGGTTCGATCCCCGGAAACCCGGTTTTCGTCGGGAAAACCCCATAGGTATAAACCGCCCGGCTTTTTCTGCTTAGTTAGGTTTTGTGTTAGATCAGTTTTATTTTTTTTAGATCTAACTATCCAGTGAACGTTCACCATCTAGGCCTATAAAACGAACGTTCGTTCGTTAATCTTTTTCTTTTCTGTTTAGTTTCGGCCAGGGACCTCTCTGTAAATACTTTATTTATTGTTTAGCCCCTCATCTTCTTTCGGCCATAACTTTTTACCAGTTCGTCCGAATCCAACAAAACAAACGCCCACGTCTTCGTTACGATCCCCTCTTTCCAGTAATACAACTTGAACATGTTTTTGAAAATTTTAAAATTTGAATTCAACTAGTTTTAGATTTGAACTTCGTTTGGTCATAACTTGAGTTTCGTAACTCCGATTTAGTTGATTCTTTTTGCAAATCGAAGCTCTTGACCTAACCGTTCTGATAAGGCCAAATTCACATAATTTTGGTACTGTTAGAAATTGGTTTCTGTTTCAAGAGTCATTCGTTTTATTCGAAGTTTTCCGAAGTGTTTATTCGTCCTCTCTGATCTTTCTGAGTGATTGCTTATGTGTGGTTACTATTGCTTGCTTACGATAGATTGACCAGAGTGTAACGAGTAGAGATATCAAGAGTTTTGAGTGTGAATCATCTTCATCAACATTGCAGGCAAGTTCACACTTTGATCATATTTTTCCAATACCTAGTTTTCATTGCATTAGTTATTTCCTCAAAAACATTGCATCAGTAGGATCTTTTAACTTGTGGGACTGGGAAGTAGATTGAGGTAGAACCTATTACCTGCATTATTTTCAAACCCTGGGTGTTACTTCTACGTTTTCTTAGGTTGCCATTTGCTATGCTCGTAGACGTGGTTGAGTTTGACTGAAATCCATGACAGATGTGAGTTGTTAATTAACGGTTCAACTTAAGGTGGCTACTTGAATACACATCTGGGTGGATTGGTTGGGGCACCCAGGGAGTGAACCAGTGGACTTGCCCGGACACCTGGTGATGCCAGTGTTGTCCTAGGAAATCCCGGGGTTCCGTGTGATTGTCCTATTGGAATGCCACCCAGGCTCAAAGGGATCATATAATATTTTCATGCCTAGAAACTTCCATGTGCAGCCACATGCCAATATGGGCTCTGGCATAGTTGAGTAAGTTGTGGGAAACCTTTCCATGATGGGCTAGCAGATGTAGGCGGATTGTAGGTGGTACGGCCTATCTATCTGGTTAAGGGGACCTCTTCGGAAAGACTGTGTCTCGGTCATCCGTTTCTCAAACACCCTGTAGTGCGAGAAACCAAACGGAGGCGATCGAGTCTTGTGGGAAAAGTGCACAAACCTCTGCAGAGTGTACAAACTGATCATGATTAGCCGTGTCCCCGGTTATGGACATCTTTGAGTATCTAGAAGTGGATTATTTGTTGATCTCATCACTCTATAATTTAATTGGCTGGGTTAATGATGACTTTAATTTGGGATTGAGATGGGGGTACCATTCTCAACTGTTCATGATTTAAATTTAACAAAGTACTTAAATAAAATGAATTCCTTTGTTGTAGGGAAAAATCAGCTTTACGCAAAAACAGCCATACAGCCTCCACCAGCCAAATATGCATGTAGTTGTAGGATTTGCTCATTATCATTACAGTGTGAATTTGCCAGTACATTCAATGTACCGACCCTCTGTGGCTGCAACGTCTCATGTTGCAGGAATTACTCGACGAGTAAGTGTTACGTTAGGGTTGCGCTGTCTACACTCAACTTTGCCGTTGGTGTTGATGGGAATCCACAACCTTTGTTGCTTCCGCTATGATCGATTGAGGTAATAGTATTTACGTTACTTAATACATGTGATTTACCTCTGTTATAAATCCTCGAGTATTGTGTGTGTCAGCATACCGATCCAGGGATGACATAGAACACAGAGACTTCAGTCCATTCGGATCATGGTCGCTACATGAAGTGTTCGAAGACCGAGGATGTCTCGATGTGAGAAGAAGGAGGAGAGGAAAGAGCTCAAGCTTGGGGATGCCCAAGGCACCCCAAGTAAATATTCAAGGAGACTCAAGCATCTAAGCTTGGGGATGCCCCGGAAGGCATCCCATCTTTCTTCAACAAGTATCGGTATGTTTTCGGATTTGTTTCGTTCACATGATATGCGTAAACTCTTGGAGCGTCGTGTGCCTTTTATTTTTCTTTTAATAAATGCACCATGCTGGTATGAGATAGTCCTTGGTTGATTTATAGAATGCTCTTTGCACTTCACTTATATCTTTTGAGTATGGCTTTATAGAATGCTTCAAGTGCTTCAATTATATCATTTGAAGTTTGGATCGCCTGTTTCTCTTCACATAGAAAACCGCCATTTGTAGAATGCTCTTTTGCTTCACTTATAATTGTTAGAGCATGGGCATAACTTTTGTAGAAAGAATTAAAACTCTCTTGCTTCACTTATATCTATTTAGAGAGTTGACAGGAATTGGTCATTCACATGCTTAGTCATAAAATCCTACATAAACTTTTAGATAGCTGAATATGATATGTTTGATTCCTTGCAATAGTTTTGCGATATAGAGATGCTAATATGTGGGAGGTACTAGTGAATGATTGTGGTCTAGTAAAAATATTGGTGTTAAGGTTTGTGATTCCCGAAGCATGCACGTATGGTCTCCTAACTATGTAACCAAATTGGTGCACATTGTATTTTGATTGTTTATCTTTGCGTGAAGGTTGGGGGCGCACGATGGTTAACTCCTACCAACCTCCCCCTAGGAGCATGCGTCGTACTATTTTTGCTTTGAGGGCTAATAGATTTTTTGCAATAAGTATGTGAGGTCTTTATGACTAATGTTGAGTCCATGGATTATATGCACTCTCCACCTTGCTAGCCACTATAGTACCGCGCAATTTTCACCGGTGCATCAAACCACCTTATATCCTTCCTCAAAACAGCCACCATACCTACCTACTATGGCATTTCCATAGCCATTCTAAGATATATTGCCATGTAACTCCACTGTTCCGTTTATTATGACACGCATCATCATTGTCATATTGCCTTGCATGATCATAAGATAGCTAGCATGATGTTTCCATGGCGTGTCCATTTTTTGATGTCATTGCTAAGCTAGATCATTGCACATCCCGGTACACCGTCGGAGGCATTCATATAGAGTCATATTTTTGTTCTAGTATCAAGTTGTAAGTAAATAGAAGTGTGATGATCATCATTATTAGAGCATTGTCCCTTGAGAAAAAAAATGAAAAAAAGAAAGGCCAAAAAATAGAGAGGGGCTAAAAAAGGAAAGCCCCTCAAAAAAATTAAAAATGAGAGAAAAGAGAGAAGGGACAATGCTACTATCCTTTTCCACACTTGTGCTTCAAAGTAGCACCATGATCATCATAATAGAGAGTCTCTTGTTTTGTCACTTCCATATACTAGTGGGAATTTTTCGTTATCGTACTTGGCTTGTATATTCCAACGATGGGCTTCCTCAAATGCCCTAGGTCTTCATGAGCAAGCAAGTTGATGCACACCCACTAGTTTTCTTTTGAGCTTTCATACACTTATAGCTCTAGTGCATCCGTTACATGGCAATCCCTACTCACTCACATTGATATCTATTGATGGGCATCTCCATAGCCCATTGATACGCCTAGTCGATGTGAGACTTTCTCCGTACTTTTGTCTACTACCACCTTCTATTCCACCCATAGTGCTATGTCCATGGCTCACGCTCATGTATTGCGTGAAGAGTTGAAAAGGTTCGAAAAAGTAAAGTATGAAAAAAATTGCTTGGCTGACACCGGGATAGGCATGAGGGGTACCTTGTGTTAAGAAAAGGGTGCATAAACGACTATATGATTTTGTAGGGATAATGTTCTTTAGCATTGATATTTTGAAAGACTTGATTGTTTGTTGGGATGCCCGAGTATTAAATTATTTTATGTCAAATGATAGACTATTGCTTTGAATCACTCGTGTCTTAATATTCATGCCATGAATAGATTACATGATCAAGATTATGCTAGGTAGCATTCCACATAAAAAATTATCTTTTTTACCATTTACCTACTCGAGGATGAGCAGGAATTAAGCTTGGGGATGCTGATACGTCTCCGTCGTATCTATAATTTTTTATTGTTCCATGCCAATATTCTACAACTTTCATATACTTTTGGCAACTTTTTATACTATTTTTTGGGACTAACATATTGATCCAGTGCCCACTGCCAGTTCCTGTTTGTTGCAAGTTTTTTGTTTCGCAGAATATACATATCAAACGGAGTCCAAACGTAATAAAAATGGACGGAGATTTTTTTGGAATATATGTGAATTTTGGGAAGCGGAACCAACATGAGACGATGCCTAAGTGGGCCACGAGGCAGGGGGCGCGCCCACTAGGGGCAGGCGCGCCCTGGGCCCTCGTGGCCACACCATAAGGTGGTTGATGCCATTCTTTTGCCGCAAGAAAGCTAATATCCGGATAAAAATCATGTCAAAAAATCAGCCCAATCGGAGTTACGGATCTCTGGGAATATAAGAAACGATGAAGGGCCAGAATCTGGGAACGCAAAAACAGAGAGAGACAGAGAGACCGATCCAATCTCGGAGGGGCTCTCGCCCCTCCCACGCCATGGAGACCATGGACCAGAGGGGAAACCCTTCTCCCATCTAGGGAGAAGGTCAAGGAAGAAGAAGGAGGGGGGCTCTCTCCCCCTCGCTTTCGGCGGCACCATAGTGCCACCGGGCCATCATCGTGTGAAGGCGATCTACACCAACACCTCCGTCATCTTCACCAACATCTCCATCACCTTCCCCCATCTATCTACAGTGGTCCACTCTCCCGCAACCCGTTGTACCCTCTACTTGAACATGGTGCTTTATGCTTCATATTATTATCCAATGATGTGTTGCCATCCTATGATGTCTGAGTAGATTATCGTTGTCCTATTGGTGATTGGTGAATTGCTATGATTGATTTAAATTTCTTGTGGTTATGTTGCTGTCCTTTGGTGTCCATCATACGAGCGTGCACGTGGATCACACCATAGGGTTAGTTGTATGTTGATAGGACTACGTATTGGAGGGCAAGAGTGACAGAAGCTTCAACCTAGCGTAGAAATTGATGCATACGGGATTGAAGGGGGACCAGTATATCTTAATGCTATGGTTGAGTTTTACCTTAATGAACGTTAGTAGTTGCGGATGCTTGCTAATAGTTCCAATCATAGGTGCATAGAATTCCAAGTAAGGGGTGACATGCTAGCAGTGGCCTCTCCCACATATAACTTGCTATCGGTCTAGTAACGTAGTCAATTGCTTAAGGGGCAATTCCGCAACTCTTACCACCACTTTTACACACTCGTTATATTAACTTTATTGTTTCTTTATCTTAACATACCCTAGTTTATATTTACGTGCTCTTTATATTCTTGCAAACCTATCCCACAAAAACTACAAAGTACTTCTAGTTTCATACTTGTTCTAGGTAAAGTAAATGTCAAGCGTGCGTAGAGTTGTATCTGTGGTTGATGACCCACAAGTGTAGGGGATCTATCATAGTCCTTTCAATAAGTAAGAGTGTCGAACCCAATGAGGAGCAGAAGGAAATGATAGGCAGATTTCAGTAAGGTATTTTCTGCAAGCACTGAAATTAAAGGTGACAGATAATTTTGTGATAAGATAATTGGTAGCAAGTGACAAAGGTAAAGGTAAATAAAGTGCAGCAAGGTGGCCCAATACTTTTTGTAGCAAAGGACAAGCCTGGACAAACTCTTATATAAAGGAAAGCGCTCCCAAGGACACATGGGAATTATCGTCAAGCTAGTTTTCACCACGATCATCTGATTTGCGTTCGATACTTTTATAATTTGGTATGTGGGTGGACCGGTGCTTGGGTGTTGTCCTTACTTGGACAAGCCTCCCACTTATGATTAACCTCTTATGCAAGCATCCGCAACTACAAAAGAAGTATTAAGGTAAACCTAACCATAGCATGAAACATATGGATCCAAATCAACCCCTTACGAAGCAACGCATAAACTTGGGTTTAAGCTTCTGTCACTCTAGCAATCCATCATCTACTTATTACTTCCCAATGCCTTCCTCTAGGCCCAAATAATGGTGAAGTGTCATGTAGTCGACGTTCACATGACACCACTAGAGGAGAGACATCATACATCTCATCAAAATATCGAACGAAGACCAAATTCACATGACTACTAATAGCAAGACTTCTCCCATGTCCTCAGGAACAAAACTAACTACTCACAAGACATAATATTGTTCATGATCAGAGGGGTGTTAATATGCATAATGGATCTGAACATATGATCTTCCACCAAATAAACCAACTAGCATCAACTACAAGGAGTAATCAACACTACTAGCAACTCACAGGTACCAATCTGAGGTTTGGGTACAAAGATTGGATACAAGAGATGAACTAGGGTTTGAGAGGAGATGGTGCCGGTGAATATGTTGATGAAGATAGCCCACCTAAAGATGGGAGAGTTGTTGGTGATGACGGCGGTGATGATTTCCCCTCCCGGAGGGAAGTATCCCCGGCAGAACAGCTCTGCCGGAGCCCTAGATTGGTTTCCACCTCGGTTTCGCCTCGAGACAGCGGCGTCTGGTCCGGAAAGCCTCCTTATGATTTTTTCCAGGTAAAAACACCTCATATAGGAGAAGATGGGCATTGGGGGGCCTTCGGGGGGCCCACGAGACAGGGGGGCGCGCCCTAGGGGGGCACCCTCGTGGACAGCCGGTGGCCCCCCTCGTGAACTTCTTTCGCCAGATATTTTTTATATTTTCTGAAATGGGGTTCTGTGGAGTTTCGGGGCTTTTGGAGTTGTGCAGAATAGGTTTCCAGAGTTTGCTCCTTTTCCAGCCCAGAATTTCAGCTGCCGGCATTCTCCCTCTTCATGTAAACCTTGTAAAATAAGAGAGAAAAGGCATAAGTATTGTGACATAACGTGTAATAACAGCCCATAATGCAATAATTATCAACATATAAGCATGATGCAAAATTGACGTATCAACTCCCCCAAGCTTAGACCTCGCTTGTTCTCAAGCGAAAGCCGATATCGAAAAATATGTCCACATGTTTAGAGATAGAGGTGTCGATAAAAACAAAATACGGACATGAGGGCATCATGATCATTCTCATAACAGCAACATATATATATATATATATATATATATATATATATATATATATATATATATATATATATATATATATATATATATATATATATATTGTCATATGATTCTTATGCTAAAGTAACAATTCATCCACAATATCAAGTATGAATCATAAACTTCATTGAAAACTAACAAACTTTGATCTCGGTCATTGAAGCAATTGCAATTTATCATAACATCGGAAAGAGTCAATATAAGAGCTTTTCGGCAAGCCTACATACTCAACCATCATATAGTCTTTCACAGTTGCTCACACTCGCGCAATACTTATGTTTATGGAGTTTTAATCGGACACAGAGAAAGATAGGGGCTTATGGTGTTGCCTCCCAACTTTTTACCTCAAGGCTAATGTCAACAGTAATAGATCATGAAACTTACATCCAAGTGGGTATATATGTCAGGATCTTTCTAACACAATGTGCTTGCCAAAGTATAAAATGTAAAAAGGAAAGGTGAATTTCACATTGACTCTTATAAGACAAGAATAGCAGATAGGCCCTTCGCAGAGGGAAGCAGAGGTTGTCATATGTTTTTATGGTTGGATGCACAAAGTCTTAGCATAGAAGAACGTCACTTTATATCGCCACTTGTGATAATGACCTTTATTGTGCAGTCCGTCGCTTTTATTACTTCCATATCACAAGATCGTATAAAGCTAATTTCCTCCACACTAATAAAGCATACATATTTTAGCGAGTTTGCAGCATGACAACTTACTTGGAAGGATCTTTCTCAATCCATAGGTACGTATGGTGGACTCTCATGGAAAAAACTGGGTTTAAGGATATATGGAAGCACAAGTAGTATCTCTACTTGGTGCGAGGAGTTTTGGCTAGCATGAGGGGGAAAGGCAAGCTCAACATGTTGGATGATCCATGACAATATACTTTATTTCAGATATAAGAAGACATAACCCATTATGTTGTCTTCCTTGTCCAACATTAACTCTTTAGCATGTCATATTTTAATGAGTTCTCGCAATCATAAAAGATGTCCAAGATAGTGTATTTGTATGTGAAGCCTCTCTTCTTTTGTTACTTCCTATTAATAGCAACGATGACAAAAACTATGTTTGTCAACTCCCAACAACTTTTATTCATCATACTCTTGTATGTGAAGTCATTACTCCCCATAAGATCAATATGATCTCTTGGATACTCTTTATGTTTTCTTTCTTTTTATCATGACCCCATGTGAGGAAATCAAGCCCTTGACTCAACACCAATCTTTATTATATAGCTCACGGACTCGATTACAAAGGTTAAAGATCAAAAGGCAAAAGCTCACAGCTAGATCATGCTAACTTTATTCTGATCAAGATACTACCAAAAAGATCGAACTAAGAAAAACGGTAAAGATAGGAGTGATGGTGATACGATACCAGGGTCACTCCCCCAAGCTTGGCAGTTGCCAAGGGGAGTGCCCGTACCCATATGATTAAGTCTCCTTCTTCGGGGGTGGTGATGATGGGGTTGTTGATGATGTAGGCTTGTTGTCCACCTTCCAAGGCATGGGCTCACCATCGTAGAAGGATGATCGAGTCTTCGGGATACTCAAATCTGCAGCCAAACTCATCTTCTTGAATCTATATTCATACTCACAGTTTTGGTTTTGCAGGTCATAGATCTGGGCTTGGAGGTGTTCGATTTTCTCTTGAAGATTGGAGATAGCCTCCCCGAAGAACCTTGAGTCCAGCTTGAGGTTGTTGGCGAGCTCCGAGATCATCTTATGGTTGGTGTTGAGTCCTCGTTCCACCATACGTTGGCACTTGAAAACTTGCTGCTCCATTGCTTCGAGTCTTGTCTCCATGCTTCCGGTCCTCCTCGTCCCCTCAACATAACGGATGTACAGCACCCCCTCATGCAACTCCATGGTTTTAGGGTGATACAGCACATCCGCGAGGTAGGGGTTGATGACCTGATGGGCCTCTAACCCCTCGTTGGTTAGCCCAAGTGGAAGGTGAAAGAGGCAGTGTTGTGGAAGTGTTTTCCCTTAGCAAAGATGCCAAGGATCGAATCCCCAGAGACTCCTAGGTTCAACAAGTAGGTGTCAACTGCTAACGGCGCGGATTAGCAATCAACGTGGACCTGCACACAGCTACAAATAACTTTGCTCCCAACGAGTACAGAGAGGTTGTCAATCCCTCCGGCCTTGTAGTTCACAAAGGATTAAAAGCAATGATAGTAGTGATAGATAATGTTTGCAATAGTAAATAAAAGCGAAAAGTAAATAGCGGATGTGATCAATGATGGTAATATGGACCGGAGTCTCATGATGTTCACTAGTGATGTCTCTCTCCCAAAACACGATAAAACAGCTATGTGAGGTAAACGAATTACAGCTGGGCAATTGACAGGACCACGAACGCAAACCAATGCTGATTACATTGCAAGAAAGGTTGAGGTTCAAAGCATGGGCGGTACGCCAAAGTAAGTAGACCGAAATCTATCAATATCTACTACTAATCGTCCACCTTGAGATATCTATCCAGAACATCTCGCTGGTATTAAGTTGCGAGTCCCACCCATAGTGTAAACTCAATGCAACAGACAACTGCATTAAAAGAAGTTTGCGTAAAGTAAACAATCCTTGCACCCGCGGGCACAAGCACCGTTGTTTTCCCCCTTGTGGCAACAGCACATCCCCTAGACTCATGTTTCTGTCACTCAAGCCAGTCATCGAGGGGCATGAACCCACAATCGAGCATAACGTTCCCTCTTGGAGTCACTACGTATTACTTGGCCAAAGCAATAAATAACAACGGAGAACATGCAAGAATTACTTATGAACATAAATATAAAAGAGGTAGATCAAATATATTACTCAAGATCAATCTGAACATAATCTCATAATCCATCGGATCCCAGCAAACTCAACATAGCAACAGCATAAGGATTACATATGTGCCTCGATCATGTAGGGCAGCTCACGAGGACTAATTAGTGAAGCACAAGAACGGGAGGAGAACATCACATAGCTACTGGTCATGGACTCATGGTCCAAGGGAGACTACTCACAACTCATCCGGGAGGCGTCCATGGTGGTGGAGAAGCTCCCGGCGGTGATCCTCCCTTCCGGCAGGGTGCCGACAAGAGTTCTCCTGGTGCTCCCGATCTTGGAAGCGGCGGCGGCGGCGGAACAGAGATGAGATCGCGAAAAAGAGTTCCCGTCCCGAGGGTTTCGAGGGACGCTCTAAATATATGCCAAAGGGGGGCACCAGACGGGCTTCGGGGGGCCCAGGCGCCCCCCGGCGCGGCCCAGGGGGGGGCGCGCCGCTAGG
>LR738711.1:152391940-152440313 GCA_902687465.1 Secale cereale | reverse complement strand
CCCCCCCCCCCCGCCCCCGGCTGCCCTTCGGACGCATGGTAGATTCTGGAACGCTGATTTTTTATATGATTTTTCTGGATTTTTCCTGCCAGTTCTCGTAACGTGAAAACCTGAAATACAAAAACAGCCGAAAACAGAAACTGGCACCAGGGTGCACTGGATTAGTAGGTTAGTCCAAATATGATCAAAAGTGTATGGAAGTGTATGAATACCATAGCAATATCACCCAAAAATGGCATGGAGCAAGCAGAAATTATAGATACGTTTTGGACGTATCAACATCCCCAAGCTTAATTCCTGCTCGTCCTCGAGTAGGTAAATGATAACAAGAATAATTTCTGTGGTGACATGCTATTAACCATATAGGACTTATTATAGTCATATGACAAAAGCTTACTGAGACAATGATTCTATAGTAATTAAGTTGCCTCATGAGAAAATCACAAATGACTGAAAGTTTTACAACATGACATTGAAGCATCAAATAGATTTGCAATGAACATGATGTGCAAATAAGATAAAGTGATATCCAGCTTGCCCCTTTAGTGATGCAAAACATAAATGCAGGGGCACCTTCAAGGTTTAAGTGATGACTAGATACAATGATTTCAAAATAAACGATATCACAATCATGCAAAAGACAATGCTACTTTGGGACAGTGCACATTACACTCAGAATGACAATCATGCTCTCAGTAGTTGGTTCTTTTAAAAGAAGGTGGAGACTCAACATAGAAGTAAAAGAATGGTTATGTGCTAGAGCTTTTTATTTTTAAAAACATAGAAGCAATTTTGTCAACGGTAGTAGTACTTCATATGTGTCATGCATAAGACATCCTATAAGTTGCAAGCCTCATGCATAGAATACCAATAGTGCTTGCACCTTGTCCTAATTAGCTCGGATTTCCATGGGTTATCATAGCATTACATATGTTTTAACCAAGTGTCACAAAGGGGTACCTCTATGCCACCTGTACAAAGGTCCAAGGAGATAAATCGCATTTGATTTCTCGTTTTTGATAGATCTCAACTTGAGGACATCCATACCGGGACAACATAGAAAATAGATGATGGACTCCTCTTTAATGCATAAGCATATTCTCCTAAGAGATTGAGGATTAATGTCCAAGCTAAAACTTCCACCATGATACATGGCTTTGGTTGGCGGCCCAATGTTCTTCTCTAACAATATGCATACTCATTCAACCCACGGCAAATCACCCTTACTTCAGACAAGACGAACATGCATAGCAACTCACATGATATTCAACAAAAGTGTGACAGTTGATGGCGTCCCCAGAAACATGGTTACCGCTCAGCAAGAAACTTATAAGAAATAAGATACATAGGCAACATATTCTTTACCACAATAGTTTTTAAGCTACTTTCCCATGAGCTATGTATTGCAAGGTTAGTTTGCTTAGTACAGGTGGAGGTTAGCAAAAGACTGGAAGCGACCAACTAAGAGAGCAATGACGGTCATAATCATGCAGAGCGACAAAGCAATATTGAATCAGGCATGGTAGTTTTATCACTACTCGGAAATAAAAGATCATCAAGGCTTGACAGACTTTCTTTACAGTCTTAAATATGCGTGAGCATACGCCAAGTCAATCAAAATAAATTCTCGAAGGAAGATATTACTAAACCATACCACATCATAGGCAAACAAATCAAGTTGGTACTCCAATGACACATTGGGAATCCCCCAGCTATTTGAGACTAACCATAAGAAAACCTAAACTACTAAGCACCATTATGCATGTAGCATCTTTATCATAGACATATTAACCAATGCAACAGAAGCAAACTCTCTTAATAAGATAAGCATGGTAATTAAAGAGAGTTCAAGCAACCAACTAAACAAAAGCTCTTTGAAAAGATAAGCATGAATACTAAGAGCAGAGCATGATAACAGCTATTAAAAGACAAAGAACACACACAGCAAAGATAGACATGAAAATTCTATGTTATGTTCTAGGTAGAAGTGGAGCGTGTTTCTCTCCCACATAAAGAAAGATGAGTTCCGACTCGTTATGAAAAACTAAAAAGAAAACTAAAAGCAAGACGCTCCAAGCATAGCACTTAACACATGAAGTGATAAAAATATAGCGAAACAAAAGACGAACTGATAATGTTGATGGAGAAGGGGATGCACGGGGGCATCCCCAAGCTTAGACGCTTGAGTCACCTTGAATATTTCTTGGGGGTGCACGGGGGCATCCCCAAGCTTGAGCGCTTGACACTCCTGAATCTTTTTATCATCTTCCCTCGCACACTTGAAAACTCCCTTCATACATAACTCATCATAATCTGATTAGCGAGGTTAGTACCCTTAATAAAATAATTATACCTTGCTGGAAATAAAGATATTCTTGAAGTTCTACTGTCTATCAAGATTGCCAAAAGGTTTTTGCAAAGAAAAAGCAAGCTCTTGATTTGCAGAATGAAGGAAAGGCAAAACAGGACAGAATCTGTGAAAAATAGAACAGCAGGTAGTAATTGATTTGTTCGGGGCACTTCTGCAACTCAAATCAAAAAAGTCAGAACAGATGCACGAAAGACAATTATATAGAGAATGCTTTCGAAAAAATTCAGACCAAAAAGATGATCTGGTGATTTTATACGAATTTTTCTATCCAAGGACAGAATCTGTTTCCTGGACAGCACCTCACAACTTTTGAACTTTCTAGCAATCAGAGGCTATACTTGGCACAAATATGAAAAGCAAAGATACAATGATGATGCTACAGCAGTAAACAACATCAAGACACAACAAAAGCAAAATATAAAAATTTATTCATGTGGGCTGCCTCCCAAAAGCGCTTTCTTTTATGCCTTTAAGCTAGGCATAATGCATATAGATCAAGTTTTATCAAGAGTAAAAGAATAGCTAGCCCGTACAACGGACTCAAAAGGTAACTTGATCTTCTTTCGAGGGAAGTCTTCCATCCCTTTCTTGAGAGGAAACTGAAATTTTATATTACCCTCTTTCATGTCAATGATAGCACCAACGGTGCGTAAAAAGGGATGTCCCAAAATAATTGGACATGAAGGATCACATTCAGTATCCATAATAGTAAAATCAACGGGAACATAATTATCATTGACAACGATAAGAATATCGTCGATCCTCCCCAAAGGTTTCCTTATGGAAGAATCAACGAGACGAACACCAAAAGAACAAGAATCATAAGGTTTCAATTTAAGCATATCATATATTCTTTTGGGCATAACAGAGGTACTAGCTCCAACATCACATAATGCATAGCAAGAGAAGTCATTCAATTTAATTTTTATCATAGGATCCCAACCATCTTCTAGCTTTCTAGGTATGGAGGCTTCTACTCTAAGTTTCTCCTCCCTAGCTTTGATGAGAGCATTAGTGATATGCTCCGTGAAGGCAAGGTTAAGCATGCTAGTGCGGGGATCTCTAGACATCTTGTGAAGGAAATCAATAACTTCGGTAAGAGTGCAATTATCAAAATCAAGATCACGAGCATCAAGTAAGTGGTAGTAGTGTCCTTTAGGTTCACTTGTTTGGTAGTTTCTATAGTCATAGCATCACCATTAATAGGTCCAATGGGATCAGGAGTGCATTGGGTGCTAAGAGTTTGGATATCCTCAACAACTTTGATAGTAGCAACAGTGTGGTGGGTAGGAAGGCTCTTAATTCTATCTTCTTCCTCCCTTTCTCTAGCCCATCTTTCTTTAAGTTTAGCCATCATCCTAATATTTTCATTAATTTGCACTTGAATGGCATTTATAGGAGTGACTTCCCTCTCCTCAAGAGGAGAAGTTTCAATTTTTAGCAATTTTACCTCATTGGCTAAATGGTCTACCTTAAAAGAAAGATCATCTAGTTTATGTAGTTTTTCTTCTACACTCTTATTAAAGGCTTTTTGGGTAGTGATGAAATATTTAAGCATAATCTCTAGTTCAGTAGTGGAGTTCTTGGTACTAGGATAAGCATTGTTGTTCCCATAAGAATTAGAGGGGAACGGTCTAGGATTGCTACCAAAATTACTCCTATAAGCATTGTTATTAAAATTGTTTCTAGAGATAAAGTTCACATCTACTTGTTCTTGAGCAATCAAAGAATTTAAAGGAACATCACGAGGATCAACAGAAGATTGCTTCGTAAGTAGAGACATGATCAAGTCAACTTTTTCATTTAAGGAGGAAATCTCCTCGACAGAGTTTACCTTCCTAGCTGTTGGAGCGCGTTCAGTGTGCCATTGGGAATAGTTGGTCATCATCTCATCGAGAAGCTTTGTGGCAGCACCAAGTGTAGTTGACATAAAAGTTCCTCCCGCGGCCGAATCTAACAAGTTCCGCGAGGTAAAGTTCAAGCCTGCATAAAAAGTTTGGATAACCATCCAAGTAGTCAAACCGTGAGTAGGGCAGTTCTTGATAAGAGATTTCATACGTTCCCAAGCTTGGGCAACGTGTTCATTATCCAATTGTTTAAAATTCATTATGTTACTTCTAAGTTGGATAATTTTAGCAGGTGGATAGTATTTTCCGATAAAAGCATCTTTGCACTTGTCCCATGAATCTATGCTATTTCTAGGCAAAGACTGAAACCATATTTTAGCTCCTCCTCTCAAGGAGAAAGGAAAAAGCTTAAGCTTAACAATATTACCATCTATTTCTTGGTACTTTTGCATATCACAAAGTTTAACAAAGTTGTTTAAGTGTAAAGCAGCATCATCTCCAGCACCGGAGAATTGATCTTTCATGACTAAGTTCAGTAAAGTAGGTTTAATTTCATATGAAGGTGCTGAAGTGGCAGGTGTAGTGATAGGTGTACTGATAAAGTCATCGTTGTTGTGATTAGTGAAGTCACACAACTTGGTGTTCTCGGTGGAACCCATAGTAGCAAGCAAGCAAGATAACTATTTTTGTGATTTTCGATAAAAAGGTACTAAAGCAAAAACTGAAAGGTAAACTAACAAGACTAAAAAGCAAAGGTAAAAGATAGCATGCAACTCCCCTATCCTGAAGAGTGGAGTCCCCGGCAACGGCGCCAGAAAATACTCCTTGATGGGCCTCTAACCCCTCGTTGGTTACCCCAAGTGGAAGGTGAAAGATGCAGTGTCGTGGAAGTGTTTTCCCTTAGCAAAGATGCCAAGGATCGAATCCCCAGAGACTCCTAGGTTCAACAAGTAGGTGTCAACTGCTAACGGCGCGGATTAGCAATCAACGTGGACCTGCAAACAGATACAAATAACTTTGCTCCCAACGAGTACAGAGAGGTTGTCAATCCCTCCGGCCTTGTAGTTCACAAAGGATTAAAAGCAATGATAGTAGTGATAGATAATGTTTGCAATAGTAAATAAAAGCGAAAAGTAAATAGCGGATGTGATCAATGATGGTAATATGGACCGGAGTCTCATGATGTTCACTAGTGATGTCTCTCTCCCAAAAGACGATAAAACAGCTATGTGAGGTAAACGAATTACAGCTGGGCAATTGACAGGACAACGAACGCAAACCAATGCTGATTACATTGCAAGAAAGCATGGGCGGTATGCCAAAGTAAGTAGACCGAAATCCATCAATATCTACTACTAATCATCCACCTTGAGATATCTATCCAGAACATCTCGCTGGTATTAAGTTGCGAGTCCCACCCATAGTGTAAACTCAATGCAATAGACAACTGCATTAAAAGAACTTTGCGTAAAGTAAACAATCCTTGCACCCGCGGGCACAAGCACCGTTGTTTTCCCCCTTGTGGCAACAGCACATCCCCTAGACTCATGTCTCTGTCACTCAAGCTAGTCATCGAGGGGCATGAACCCACAATCGAGCATAACGTTCCCTCTTGGAGTCACTACGTATTACTTGGACAAAGCAATAAATAACAACGGAGAACATGCAAGAATTACTTATGAACATAAATATAAAAGAGGTAGATCAAATATATTACTCAAGATCAATCTGAACATAATCTCATAATACATCGGATCCCAGCAAACTCAACATAGCAACAGCATAAGGATTACATATGTGCCTCGATCATGTAGGGCAGCTCACGAGGACTAATTAGTGAAGCACAAGAACGGGAGGAGAACATCACATAGCTACTGGTCATGGACTCATGGTCCAAGGGAGACTACTCACAACTCATCCGGGAGGCGTCCATGGTGGTGGAGAAGCTCCCGGCGGTGATCCTCCCCTCCGGCAGGGTGCCAGGAAGAGTTCTCCTGGTAAAGGTTTAAGTTCAAACACGGGATCACCCTTGGGTGGAGGAGGATCCCCTAGGATTTCAATAGGCAAGTTGTTTTTCAATACGGGTCCCTATTTAAAGAATATTTCATCTATTTTCCTTCTCCCATTCATATGCATATCATTTTCATGGTCTAGCAAGTATTGTTCTAAAGGATCATTAGGTGGCACGGGAATAGAAGCGAGACCAATAATTTCATCCTTACTAGGTGGTTCCTTTTCAAGGGGTTGCCTACGGAATTTAGCAAAATTAAAATCATGAGACATATCCCCTAATCCCACAGTAACAATATTTTTCACGCAGTCTATCTTGGCATTAACAGTATTCAAGAAGGGTCTACCAAATATAATGGGACAATATTCATCTTGTGGGGAACTAAGAACAAGAAAATCAGCACGGTATTTAACCTTCCCACACAAGACTTCAACATCTCTAACAATCCCAACTGGTGAAATAGTGTCTCTATTAGCAAGCTTGATTGTAACGTCAATCCCTTCTAACTCAACAGGTGCAATATCATGCATAATTTCTCAATATAAATCAAGAGGGATAATACTCACACTAGCACCTACGTCACATAAACCATGATAGCAATGATCTCCTAGCTTAACAGAGATAACAGGCAATCCTACAACAGGTCGATGTTTGTTCCTAGCATTGGGTTTGGCTATTCTAGCAGACTCTTCTTGGAGGTAAATAACATGTCCGTCTAAATCTTCTACAAGGAGATCTTTAACCATAGCAACACTAGGTTCAACTTTAATTTTCTCAGAGGGTGTAGGTGTTCTAGTATTACTTTTACGAACTACATTTGAAGCTTGAGCATGATCCTTTATCCTAACAGGGAAAGGTGGTTTCTCAATATAAGCAGTAGGAACAATAGGATCAACATTATAAGTGATAGTCTTTTCTTCAACTTTAATAGGTTCAACTACTTTCACTTCAATAGGGGGATGGTATTTAAACCACTTCTCCTTGGGGAGATCAACATGAGTAGCAAATGATTCACAGAAAGAAGCTACTATCTCAGAGTCAACTCCATATTTAGTGCTAAACTCACGGAAAACATCGGTATCCATAAAAGCTTTAACACAGTCAAACTTAGGGGTCATACATAACTCATTACCATCATCGAGGTCCCAATCTTCAGAGTTGTGTTTAATCCTTTCCAATAAATCCCATTTGAATTCAACAGTCTTCATCATAAAAGAGCCGGAATAAGAATTATCGAGCATGGTGTGATTATTGAGAGAAACTCGAGCATAAAATTTTTGAATGATCATTTTTCTTGAGAGCTCATGATTGGGGCATGAATATAACATTGACTTAAGCCTCCCCCAAGCTTGAGCGATGCTTTCTCCTTCGCGAGGCCAGAAATTATAAATATAATTACGATCACGATGAACCTGGTGCATAGGGTAGAACTTCTGATGAAATTCCAACTTCAGACGATTATAGTTCCATGATCCCATATCATCACATAGCCTAAACCATGTCAATGCATATCCCTTCAAAGATAAAGGGAAGACCTTCTTCTTGATAACATCCTCGGGCATACCTGCAAGCTTAAATAATCCACAAACTTCATCCACATAGATTAGGTGTAAATCGGGATGCAGTGTTCCGTCTCATGTAAAAGGATTTTCAAGCAGTTTCTCTATCATACCCGAAGGAATCTCAAAGCAAACATTTTCAGTATGTGCAGTAGGTTGAGGAGAAAATCTTTGCTCTTCTGGTCGGGGTGAAGATACCCCGAACAAGCCCCTCAAAGGATTTTGAGCCATAGTAACAAGTGACAATATATTTCAGCACCCTATATAATTTTTTCCTTACCAAAGGCGCTTCACTCCCCGGCAACGGCGCCAGAAAAGAGTCTTGATGACCCACAAGTGTAGGGGATCTATCATAGTCCTTTCGATAAGTAAGAGTGTCGAACCCAAAGAGGAGCAGAAGGAAATGATAGGCAGTTTTCAGTAAGGTATTTTCTGCAAGCACTGAAATTATAGGTGACACATAGTTTTGTGATAAGATAATTGGTAGAAGGTGACAAAGGTAAAAGTAAATAAAGGTTATCAAGGTGGCCCAATCCTTTTTGTAGCAAAGGACAAGCCTGGACAAACTCTTATATAAAGAAAAGTGCTCCCAAGGACACATGGGAATTATCGTCAAGCTAGTTTTCATCACGATCATCTGATTCGCGTTCGGTACTTTGATAATTTGGTATGTGGGTGGACCGGTGCTTGGGTGCTGTCCTTACTTGGACAAGCCTCCCACTTATGCTTAACCTCTTATGCAAGCATCCGCAACTACAAAAGAAGTATTAAGGTAAACCTAACCATAGCATGAAACATATGGATCCAAATCAGCCCCTTACGAAGCAACGCATAAACTAGGGTTTAAGCTTCTGTCACTCTAGCAACCCATAATCTACTTATTACTTCACAATGCCTTCCTCTAGGCCCAAATAATGGTGAAGTGTCATGTAGTCGACGTTCACATGACACTACTAGAGGAGAGACAACATACATCTCATCAAAATATCGAACGAAGACCAAATTCACATGACTACTAATAGCAAGACTTCTCCCATGTCCTCGGGAACAAAAGTAACTACTCACAAGACATAATATTGTTCGTGATTAGAGGGGTATTAATATGCGTAATGGATCTGAACATATGATCTTCCACCAAATAAACCAACTAGCATCAACTACAAGGAGTAATCAACACTACTGGCAACCCAGAGGTACCAATCTGAGGTTTGGGTATAGAGATTGGATACAAGAGATTAACTAGGTTTTGAGAGGAGATGGTGCTGGTGAAGATGTTGATGAAGATAGCGCTCCCCAAGATGGGAGAGTTGTTGGTGATGACGGCGGTGACAATTTCCCCCTCCCGGAGGGAATTATCCCTGGCAGAACAGCTGTGCCGGAGCCCTAGATTGGTTTCCGCCTTAGTTCCGCCTCGAGATGGCGGCGTCTGGTCCCAAAAGCCTCCTTAATGTTTTTTCCGGGTCAAAACACCTCATATAGGAGAAGATGGGCATCGGGGGGCCCACGAGACAGGGAGGCGCGCCCTGGGGGGCGCCCCCACCCTCATGGACAGCCGGTGGCCCCCCTCGTGAACTTCTTTCGCCAGATATTTTTTATATTTTCTGAAACAGAGTTGTGTGGAGTTTCGGGGCTTTTGGAGTTGTGCAGAATAGGTTTCCAGTTTTTGCTCCTTTTCTAGCCCATAATTCCAGCTGTCGGCATTCTCCCTCTTCATGTAAACCTTGTAAAATAAGAGAGAAAAGGCATAAGTATTGTGACATAACGTGTAATAACAGCCCATAATGCAATAATTATCAACATATAAGCATGATGCAAAATGGACGTATCAGTGGTCGATAGAACTTGAGGGAATATTTGTTCTACCTTTAGCTCCTCGTTTGGTTCGACACTCTTACTTATCGAAAGAGGCTACAACTGATCCCCTACACTTGTGGGTTATCAAGAACTACCAAGTAAGCATGTAACCAACTAGTTGCAATGGAACATGCATATCAACGTTACTTGACAGACGACAAACATGCATCAGGATAAACATGACTACTACCAGCATGTACTTCTACCAAACATGTGAGCAAGATACTATCAAGTAGTACAAGATAACAAGAAGCATCGGAACATAGCATGAATCCATGAGCATAACCGAAACAATGACAGTAGTAGCAAACAAGCAGGCAGATAACGAGCAAACTTTTATTAAATAATCAAGTAGAAACCATGGCTACTACATGGCTATCATGCAAGTGTCTGTTGTGGCTTGCCTGGGGGTGACGGAGACTCCGGGAAGAAGTGCGGTGAAGTCGCGGAACGATTCGCCAGACGTCTACTCTCTCGAAGGGGGCTGAATAGGGCAAGGGCGCCATGGTCATTTTCACGGCATGAACACCTAGTAAAAATGGTACCAACATAAAGAGCGAGATGAGACGAAGAAGTGAGAGCTGGTTTCACATCAATCGGAGTTACGGTTGCGGAGTTATGAGGTGATGAAGATCGGGGACTTTTTTGTAAAAAAGAATATTCACAGTCTGGTCCCTGAGTGGATAAGACTCGGGCGCAAATTAGGAAATACGTTTTCTCGAAGGGAAAATGTACTTTGGGCCGTAGTATAATAAGAATACTCTTTCTGAAAAATGAAAACACATTCTTTCAAATGCACTTCCACTTAACAGAGCTGGGCCCGAGGCTTAGGGTCACTTATGGGCGGGGTCCATGGGCAGGGGGGCCAGGGCGCTGTCTTCTTCCTCCTCTCATTCTGTTTCTCGCATGAGGCAGAGCGGAGGCAGGGGAGGACCACGGCCAAGGGGTCGGTCGGCTCCGACGATCCCCGGCCGAGCCAAGGGCACCGGCGGGTGCGGGAGACCGCGGCGATCTTGTTCAGGGGAAGAACGGCCGCCGGGGAGAGGTGGAGGCGCGGCGAACGGCGGCTATCGGTGATGCAGGGCTCTCCGGCGAGGGGCGAGTGGTTGGGGCGGCTCGCGGAGACGAGGGGGGGTCAGTGGAGGTGGAGGGTAGGCTAGAGGAGGCATGTGGTGGCCGGAAACAAAGATGGTCGGCGATGACCCGAGGCGAACTCCGGCGAAAATAGGAGGGGGCCGAGGACTCCGGTGGTCGAGGAGGGCAAAGGAGAGGCTGGTGAGGTGCGGGAGGAGTTGGGCACACCTTATATAGGCCAGGGGAGGGGTCAGGGGCGCTCTATAAAGCTCGGCCGACACGACAATGGTGGAGCAGAGTTTCTAGTGCCACGGGCAAGCTCGACAGAGGCAAAACGACGGCGAAACAGGGCGGGGCAGAGGCACGGGTCTATGCAGGGGGTCACAAGCAAGCTGTAAGACATTAATGGAGGTCGAGGCGACGAGGGAGACGACGTGAACAGTGGCTGGAACGAGCCAGAGCGCAAGTTTGGTTGATTTACCCTGTGGTCACCGTGTGAACTAGCATAGGCGGTGCTAGGTGATCGGCCCAATCATGTCCGGGAAATGGACCATGCTAACCTTAGTCAGAACGAGTAAAGAAATCGGTCCAGGGGTAAATAAGTAATTTGGAGGAGGAGCCAAAACAATTTGGCAGCAAGGTGTTTGATGCCATATGCAGAGGATTGGTCGGGAGGGTTAGAATGATATTTGACTAGGGTTTATCACTCACTAAGGTGAGTAAGATGGCAAGGTTTCAGCTCATACCAAGGGGTTTAGCTAGTACTTGTAGTGCAAAGTGCCATACTGACCAGAATATAAAACTTTGAAGTATCACTCGCATACTAGCTTGGATTGAGCTGAAAATTGGCATGACCCAATGATTTGAAGGTATGAAGATGCACACAAAGTTTCATGCCATTTGGGTGAACCAAAATATCACTTGCTTCATGAAGCATCTCTTTGGACGGAAACTTGGAAAAATTGCACAGGGCAATTAGTTCAATTAATTGAGCCAAAACTTGGTGTAGGGAGTTTATATAGATGGGAGAATGTCCTAGAAAATGACCAGCTTAAATGAAGCTATATAAAGTATAGTTGATTCACAAAGTGAAAATCTGACCAGAAAGCAAGAATTGATGATGTGCTCATATGGATGAATGGAATGAGCTCAAATTTGGTAGAGAGTGATGATTTGATCACATGAATCATGTGTCAAAGTTTTATCATATTTAGACATGCCTAGAATATACTTGCTTCACAAAGTTCCTTCCTGGACAGAGGATTTGGAAAATAGTTGAAAAATATTTACTAGGCAAATGTGTATGAAATTTGGCACAGAGAAATGATATGGTCAGGAAAAAGTGTCCAAAAAGTCTGGAGTCAATTGGTAAAAGATAAATAGCACTTGCTTCACAAAGTGCCATTTAGGGCAGAATGGGAAAATGATTATTGAAGGATTATTTTTTAACATGGCAGTGAAAAGTTTTGCCATATATGAGAAAGATAGGACCCAAAAAAATTAGGAGAATTATTTGGGAATTTTTAGAATGGCAGAGATATAGGTTGCTTCACAACCTAGGGTTTGAAGGGTTATTCCTTTAATAGAAAAGGAATATTCCCTAGAAAAAGAACATTTGGATTAGGGATGATGATGAGCTTGGCAAGCCACTATAAAACCTAGGAAGACATGATCTTCCCAAGTTTCAGAACCACATAGCCACAGAAAAGCAATTCAAAGCAATAAATCCAAGAAAATCATCAGAAAAAGAAAAGGGCAAAATCCAGGCAGTTACAGCCACCTCCTGTTCTTCATCGGGATGGCTAATCGGGAGTCCGTTTAGGGCTCCGGAGGGTGGAATCTGTCGCCATCATCATCATCAACCTTCCTGCATCGCCAATTTCATGGTGCTCACCGCCGGGAGTGAGTAATTCCTTCGTACGCTTGCTGGACGGTGACGGGTTGGATGAGATTTATCATGTAATCGAGTAAGTTTTGTTAAGGCTTGATCCCTAGTGTCCACTATGTTATGAGGTTGATGTTGCTATGACTTTGCTATGCTTAATGCTTGTCACTAGGGCCCGATTGCCTTGATTTCAGATCTGAACCTATTATGTTTTCACGAATATATGTGTGTTCTTGATCCAATCTTGCAAGTTATATGCACCTATTACGAGTTATGATCCGCATACCCCCAAGGCGACAATAATTGGGGTTATTTTTGATGATTACCATAGATTGAGGAGTTTATTCACTAAGTGCTAATGCTTTGTCCCGGTTATCTATTAAAAGGAGGCCTTAATATCCCTTAGTTTCCTTATGGACCCCCCTGCCACAGGAGGGTAGGACAACAGATGTTCATCTAGTTCTTTTCCATAAGCACGTATGACTATATACGAAATACATGCCTACATTATATTGATGAATTGGAGCTAGTTATATCTCACTCTAGGTTATGACTGTTACATGATGAATATTATCCAACACAATTATCCGTCGTTGATCCAGTTCTTATGAGCTTTTCATATATGGATCGTTGCTAAGTTACTTTTGCTGTTGCTGTTGTTACAATCACTTCAAAACTGCTATTGTTACCGTCATTATTGCTATTGTTACTGCTACTATCAAATTACCATACTAGTTTGCTAATGATCACCTTGCTGCAGATATTATGTATTTCAGGTGTGGTTGAATTGACAACTCAATTGCTTACTTGTGAATATTATTTGGCTCTCCTTATGTCAAATTAATAAATTTGGGTTGAATACTCTACCCTCACAAACGGTTGTGATCCCCTATCTTGTGGGTTATCACACGCTCGCATGCGGTGTCTTGCGTTGCTAGACCCGCCTGTCGACGTCCTTCGCCTTGTGTGGGCTGTTTCGATCGTAACACGAAAGGCGTGTGTCGCGCCCGCCTGGGCAGGCTAACGTGCGGACCGTGTGTCAGGCCTACGTGAGCCGGGACCCTTCTGTCGACGTCCTCGCCTCGGCTGGCCTGTCTGGGTTGCAACAGGGGATAAAACTTGCCTGCTCCCTCCTCATGCTCCCATCCGTGCTCCCACTTCATCCTACGGCTGCCCTTCTTCCTTTTTCCTTTCTAATCTAACCATCTCCCCCCCTGATTTTAAGGGGGTGGGGCCGGGCCTTATTTTGCTCCAATCAAATCAAGCCACGTATGCGGGAGCACAAATGGGCACACGTGAGGGGAGCAGGCAAGTCTCGTCCTGCAACAGGTGGGCGTATTGCCAACTTCGGCCCGACGTTCGCGCGGCCATCTGATTTAGGCGTCCGCGAGGGTCCATGACGTGTTGGCCCCTGCCTTGGAGGGCCGCCCCTCTTCAGTGGGTTTGCGTTAGGCCAGCGTGCATCATCTCGCTCGTTGCGCCGCGTGTGAGAGGGCGAGGCGGACCGGACCGCCAGCGTGGCTCACCGGGATGTGGAGTGGGCATCCAGAGTGTTGCAGGATCGTTTGAGTATTGTTCATGGAGTTGCAATAAATGTGGGAAACAGAGACTTTGTCGTAGCTGATGACATATTGTGTCACTTTCACAACATGATTGTCGAGGATGATGATGAAGGGGTAACTCGAACCCATGAAAAATTTTATATGGGTTAAACCGTTTTACGGTTTTAGTATGAGAAGTGTGGCTGATCAATCAAACATTTCAGGGCCGCCCGGACGCGTCTGCAAATGTTTAGGGGTCGGATTGAGGTAAATACACCAGTGGTGCTTGAACTTGCCATGGATGTGCACTTTAGTGCCTGAAGTTGCAAAATACATTGAACTGGTTCCATAACTTGGCATGGACGTGCATATACACTTCAAATGGCGTTTGTATACATCCGCGAATCTGAGGAGGCGCGCCAACATGCCATGGGAAATATTTCAAAGTAATGCAAAAAAATCATGTCATTTAAAAAATAATTCACATGTTATTTTAGAACATATTCATAAAATTGAAAATATTTATGAATGATTAAAATGTTTATATGATTCAAGTATTATTCATGTGAGGATCCGCAGTCTAATGGCGCACTATGCTTGTATTTTTTTAAAGAAAACACACAAACTTATATACTATATAAACTTTTTACAACAACACATTTTCTTGTTAAAGCCTGAACACATTGATATACTACATAAATAGTTTATTAAAAATGTGAAATATTAAAAATATATGTGAATTTATTTAAATATATGAATGTGTCTAACATTACTTTAATATTTTATTTAAATGCAATTATTATTTTTAAATTATAAATTATATTCTTAATTCGTAATTTCAGTATTTCTGTTAAATTACTGCATAGGTATTTTCTGAAATTGTATGAACTTTTTAACATAATTTGTTTTAAATATAAGTATATTGTTTGTAACATGATAATAATTTATATTTTTTAAAATGAAATGAAAGGGAACAAACCCATTGAAAACTGATCGATACAGTGGTGCATTTTAGCCACACGGGCTGGCTATATTATAAACCTAAATTTATCTTTTTAACATTCGATGTTGTTGGTTATAGTGGTATGTGCAGGGAAAATACCCAGGAGTTCCTGGTGCTCCACACCCCTATACGAGAAATAATCGTAAAAACTAGTCAAAAAATAAAAAATATCTCAAATTTGGGGATATCAAACCTGGGTTCCCAATCTACTCATGTATAAAATTTCATGAAAAATTTCCAAAAAATGTATCCGTGGTGAAGGAAATATTGTCCGAACAAAATCTACCCAAACAGTTCTTTTCTATACATAGAAATTTTTTTGTCTTTTTGCCCTGAATACGTTTCCTGATATTTTTTCACAAAATTTCACACGGGAGTAGATCGGGAACCCACGTTTGATATCCCAAAATCCCAGTTTTTTTTTTCAAATTTCTCGATATTTTTTTGAATGAGTTGTTCGTACAGGGGTGCGGAGCACCCGAGTGCTCCAAATCCTCGTCCATTGTGCGGCCGCTATATAGCCCCCTGCTTGCATGTTCAAAGCAACCGCACTATATTGCTGGAATAATTTTTTTAATTTATGTTGTTTAGATTTATGTATATAAAGTGTACACCTGCGCGTGTGGTTCAAACCCCGGACCAGTTTTTATTATTTATAGATTAATTTTTTTTTAGTTTATCAGTTTTGCTCCGAGGGTCTTTTTGTAAGGAAAAAATAATTCTATGGGGGGTTCACAAAAAGACGGGCCACACGCCTTGTCCCTTGCATCTTGGAGTGCCTTGTCAGCGTCGTGGGCGTATAAAAACGAGATTTGAACCGTACATGCACATCCATGCCAAGTTACGAAACCAGTTCAATGTATTTTGCAAGTTCGGACATCAAAATGCACATTTGTGACATGTTCAAGCACCCGTGATGTATTTACCTCGGTCGGATTTGTCAAAGTCCTGCTGCCGATGATGCTCCGAAAACTCGAACGAAGCCACAGTAAGTTTCTCCACCTCAGTGGCCACGACTCACGAGGAGAGCTGCTATACGTACGACAAAAATCCATACGATTTTGTACGATCAGACTCATCTGATGGCATGGGCCCAAACCTAAGGAAACATACTTGTGTCTTGTCGTATGAAATCGTACAATAAATTATCGTACGCTAGGCAGTTTCGACTCACGGGAGGGCACATGCGATCCTGCCGAGCAACGGCCGCGATGCCCGCCGCGACGGTCGCACGCACCACCTGCACCGTACCCTCGTCAACTCCCGCCCCCCTCTCACAACATCATAGTGGCCACATGACACGGCCAGTGGCAGTCTGTAACCTCTGTTTCTGTGTCGCTTCCTAGCCAAGTCAAACCCAAGCTACTCAATACAATATGTCCCCTAATCCCTTGAAGCCCATCAAGAAAAATAATGCAACCAAAGCATCCATGGATTACAAAAATGCTAGACATACAAAGATTTACAAGCTTTTACACGCTCTTTCCATCTAACAACCAATTACAAACCTCTTCTCCCTGATTTTAAGGGGGGTGGGCCGCCCCGCTCATCTATTGAGCAATCAAGGTTAACCCACCCTGTAAAAGCTTGTAAATTGTTTGTACGTGTAGCATTGCTCGTGGATTACTATTTAGAATCCACAAATGATCCAATCTGGTCCAGGTATTCTTCTAGATCTGGCACATTCTGGTCAGAGATCCATGCCCATGCACGGCGTACTCGAGCAGAGGAGGTAGCGCCGTCCTGCCGTGCCGAGCCGAGCAGTTCTTTCCTGGACACTCACTGGCGAGCTGGGCAAAGGGCCTGAAGAAAATTCTATGTTCTGCTCGGTAACCAGATCGCTCTAGCTGTGAGTATTAGATTGCGGTGTTGCAGGCTTGCAGCAATGGCGGTGACCACGTTGCAGTTCGTCGGCGCGTTCCTGCTGCCGCTGTTTGCCGTGGCTTCGTCGTTTGATCCGTTCCACCGGGACGCGCAAAGGATGGACTCCATGGGCGGCGGCCGGCAGCAAGGGCCCTTCATCCCGCACGAGTACGTGCGCTTCGCCGACGTCAAACGGCAGTGCCGGTCCGTGCTCTCCGCCGCCGCGGACCTCAAGTTCGACGCCAACCGCGCCGCCGCCCTCATGCCGGAGCTTTCGTTCGTCAAGGGGGACTGGAAGCAGGACGTCCACGACGGCGCGCCGTTGATGCCGTTCGACGGCACCGACGCTCCGGAGAGCGGCGCGGCAGGGGCGCCGTCTGACCCAATACCGCTCGCCACGTTCATGCTCACGCACGTCGACGTGGCGCTCCGCGGGAAGACGGCGCTCAACGTCAGCGGCGTCCTCGGCGTCGCGGTCTCCCGCAACGGCACCGCCCCGGAGATGGGCCACTACGTGTCGCCGGAGCTCAAGGTGTGGCCCGGGAGCACCGAGATGAAGATACTCTTCGAGGGCGTGTACACCGAGACCGGCGACGGCGAGAGCGTGCTGTGCCTGGTCGGCGAGGCCGTGCTCCCGCGGCGCGGCAAGGACGCCGCCAACCCGTGGGACTGGGCCAAGAACACCGACCGCAACAACTTCCAGCCGCCAATTACCCGCGACAAGAACATCCTGCTCGTGCTCCGGTACCCCACCACGCTGACGTTGACGACGCGCGCCGTGCGCGGCGAGCTCACGAGCACCAACGGCAAGTCAGACGCCGGCTACTTCGGCGCCCTCACGTTGCTGTCGCAGCTGGGCGGCTACTCCAACTACAAGTTCGGGTCGGAGGAGCTCGTGAGCACGGCGTGCGGCACGCACCCATACCGCGACGACATCCTCGGCGACGGCCGTGGGATATACAGAGGCGGCTCGCTGTGCGGCATCCTCGACCTGTTCACGTCCGAGGACGTGTTCGCCGTCGTGCCCAACAGGAAATGCAACTCGACAGACGCGCTCTGCCGGCGGCTCGGGCCGTTCGAGACCGACAAGTCGGTGGACGCGACGGACGGCGGGTTCAAGGATGTCAGCATCGCCATGCAGGACATCCGGTGCGAGCCGAGTACCGTTCCTGGTGAGAGATCGGCCAAGGTCTCGGCGGTGTTCCGGGCCGTTGCACCGTGGGAGCACCAGTACACGGCGGCGAAGCGGAGCGGGCTCAGCGGCATGACGCTGGCCGCCGAGGGCGTGTGGCGCCCGACCACGGGCCAGCTCTGCATGGTGGGGTGCCTCGGCGTCGGCAAGAAGGCGTGCCACTCCCGCGTGTGCCTGTACGTGCAGACGACATTCTCCGCCACCCGCCGAAGCGTCGCCGTCGGTCAAATAACCCGCATCGATGGCAAAGGCGGCGTCGCCCACTCGCCGCTGACGTTCAAACGGGCGGTGCACCCGTCGGAGCTGTGGAACCGGTTCGGCGTCTCGGGCGGCGCACCACTGAGCATGACGTACGACTACACCAAGGACAAGCAAGCCGGCGAGTTCCTCACGCGCAGCGAGCCGTTCAACTTCGGCACTGCCATAGCCAAGTCTCTGCTGAGCTATCCGCGATTGGCGGGTGACCTCGCCCGCGACCTGTCCAGCCTCGCCGACGAGCTCACCGTCCACGTGCCGGCCGTGCCCGACCCGTTCCCTCGCGAACGCTTCGAGCGGCCATTCCTTCAGCTGGAGGTGCTCTCGCTCGGGCCGCTCGTCGGCCGGAATTCGCCGGGGTTTCCAGGCGGCACAGATGGACCTGGCAAAGAATCCCCGTCCTCCGAAATGCAGACGGCGAGGACGACGTCTCTCCTCAACGTGTCGGCGGAGCTCACGCTCTCCGGGAGCCCCTACGTGAACGTGTCGGCCCTGTTCCTGGAAGGCGTGTACAACCCGGTGGACGGGCGGATGTACCTGATCGGGTGCCGGAGCATCTATGCGCCGTGGCGAGCCTTCTCGGCCATAGGAGCGCTGGAGGACGGCATGGACTGCTCGATCGAGATGCGGGTGGACTACCCGCCGACGACGGCGCAGTGGCTGATCAACCCCACGGCGAAGGTGCACATCACCAGCACGCGCGACGCCGGCGACCCACTGTGGTTCGACGCGACGTCGCTCCAGACGCTGCCGATCATGTACCGGGAGCAGCGGCAGGACATCCTGTCCCGGCGGAGCGTGGAGGGGATCCTCCGCGTGGCGACGCTGGTGACGGCCATCGCCGCCGAGTTCAGCCAGCTGATGTACATCAAGGCGAACACGGACGTGATGCCGTACGTGTCCCTGGTGATGCTGGGCGTGCAGGCGCTGGGGTACAGCATGCCGCTCATCACGGGCGCCGAGGCGCTGTTCGCGCGGATCGCCGCCGCGGGGGGCTCCGTGGACGGCGTGGCGCCGCCGTCGTACGTGGTGGACAAGAGCCAGCTGTACTGGATCATCGACTGCGTCGTGAAGATCCTCATCCTCGCCGCGTTCCTCCTGACGCTCCGGCTGGCGCAGAAGGTGTGGCGGTCGCGGATCCGGATGCTCACGCGCTCCCCGCTGGAGCCCGGCCGCGTGCCCAGCGACCGGAAGGTGCTCCTCTACAGCTTCGGCGTGCACATGCTGGGGTTCATGGTGATCCTGGGCGCGCGGTACGTGAGCGCGCTGGGGCGGCCGCTGCGGCAGGAGGACTCGTACATGGACGCCCGCGGCAGGTCGCACGCGCTCCGGCAGTGGGCGGTGACGCTGGAGGAGTACGTGGGGCTGGCCCAGGACTTCTTCCTCCTCCCCCAGGTGGTGGGCAACGTGCTGTGGCGGATCAGCTGCCGGCCGCTGAAGAAGAGCTACTACGTGAGCGTGACGGCGGTGCGGCTGCTGCCGCACCTCTACGACTACGTCAGGGCGGCGCCGGCCATCAACCCCTACTTCGCGGAGGAGTACGAGTTCGTCAACACCAGCCTCGACTTCTACTCGGCGTTCGGCGACGTGGCCATCCCGCTGCTCGCCGTCGCGCTCGCCGCCGCCGTGTACGTGCAGCAGCGGTGGAACTACAAGATCATCAGCAGGACCGTGAAGACGCAGCAGAAGAAGCTGCAGCACCTCGGGTCCAGGGTTTACGAGCGGCTGCCGTCCATGTCGTCCGGCAACTTCGAGGCCGAGCTCGTCTCCGGCGTCAACGAGGCCGTTGGGCTCGTCGGGCCACGCCGGGACGCCAGCCTCGGCTAGGTAACAGATCGGACGGTTCTATGTAGTTTATTTTGCCTCCCGTAGGTTGACGATGTACGTGTTTCTTCTTCTTCTTTTTCTAAAAATCAAATGTACTTCTAAAAGTTCAATAAAGTTTCACACATCTTTGAGCTTTACTCCATTTGTGCTACTAACATCAGCCACATTCTCTGATCATCAGTGACCAGAACTCTAGAATTGATGGCTCCAGAACTGTCCTGGTGTTGAGTACCCACTAGAGTAGCAGTGATCTAGATGCTCTTATATTTCTTTGTAGAGAGAGTAATTTATTTAGGGTTTTTATCATTTATGCTACTAGTTGTGTCCCACTACTCAGTTTTGCCATTAAAATTATAACTGCTCAAAAATGCCATTGTTTCGTGAGATGCTTGCTCAAAAATGTCATTAGATATCTAAAAAATGACATCCTTTCATTAAATGTTTGCTCAAAAATGCCACTAGACATCGTTATTGTGAGGTCAAACTCATTGAAAATGTTATATGACAAAAATTGCTCTATACGCACATGTCAGCTCTGTCTATCTCACAATGATAAGGTGGACCCCACTTGTCAGGAGTAAGTAACCAAATAATTTTAGAGAAAAATAAGAACGTTGTTGGGATCAAGTAGGACCCACACTTTATTGTAATGAGATAGAGGGAGAGCTGACATGTTGGTATATAGGTATTTTGGTCATTATAACATGGAAAACAAGATTTGAGTTGACAGAAAAGGTGCCCAGTGGCATTTTTGAGGATGCACCTAACGAAGCGATGGCATTTTTGAGCAGTTGAAATTCTTAGTGGCAAAACTGAGTAGTGAGATGTAACCAGTAGCACTCGCTAAGTGGGATATCATTTGCAGACCGAAAGACCAAGGGGGTCTAGGCATTGAAAATTTAGAGGTGAAGAACCGATGTTTGCTCAGCAAATGGTTGTACAAGCTATCTTTAGAAACGAGTGCCACTTGGGCACACATTCTTCGTAATAAGTACCTTCAGACCAAAACCTTGTCCCAGGTGACGGTAAGACCAACCGATTCGCCTTTTTGGAAGGGACTCATGCGAGTAAAATCAACCTTTTTCAATAGGACAAAATTTGTAGTTGGAAATGGTACTTCCACAAGATTATGTTAGGATACATGTGAATGAAATATGCCCTAGAGGCAATAATAAAGATGTTATTTGTATTTCCTTATATCATGATAAATGTCTTATTCATGCTAGAAGTGTATTAACGAAAACTTAGTACATGTGTGAATACATAGACAAAACAGTATGTCCCTAGTATGCCTCTATTAGACTAGCTTATTGATCAAAGATGGTTATGTTTCCTAGCCATAGACATGAGTTGTCATTTGATCAACGAGATCACATCATTAGGAGAATGATGTGATGGACAAGACCCATCCGTTAGCTTAGCACTATGATCGTTTAGTTTTACTGCTATTGCTTTCTTCATGACTTATACATGTTCCTACGACTATGAGATTATGCAACTCCCGTATACCGGAGGAACACCTTGTGTGCTATCAAATGTCACAACGTAACTGGGTGATTATAAAGATGCTCCACAGGTGTCTCCGAAAGTGTTCGTGGTGTTGGCATAGATCAAGAATAGGATTTGTCACTTCGGGTGTCGGAGAGGTATCTCTGGGCCTGATGTCTACTACGCACCCTTCTTCTTGTAGACGTCGTTGGGCCTCCAAGTGCAGAGGTTTGTAGGACAGTCGCAAATTTCCCTCAAGTGGATGACCTAAAGTTTATCAATCCGTGGAAGGTGTAGGATGAAGATGGTCTCTGTAATGCCCCGGATGTAATACTTTCCCTTTTGGGTATATAATATATCTCCGGCTTCATCTATTTCCTTTTCGGGTTCTTTGTCTTTCGGGCTTTCGTCGTTTTGTTGTGTGAGTGTGTGGCTTTCATTCATATCATGTAGACATGTGCATTGCATTGCATTTGTGTTGTGGGTTGCATCCGGTTCCGTGTGTTTCTTCCCGTTGTCCGTTTCGCGTTCCGGAGCTCCCTCACGTGTCCGTGACGTCCCGTAGGCCTACTTTGTTGTTCGGGCGTTTTCCGTTACCGGTGTGCCGCGAGGTTGTTTTGTGTGTTGTTGTTTTGTTGTGTGCAACCCGCCTCTCAAATCTCGTCTCGTTTGGACTCCGTTGACTTTTCCATCCGTTGTACGTGTGGGCCCGAAGTGCCTTCGCTTCGTGTTCCGGAAATACCCCTACTGCTCTCTTTTATCTCCGTCTAGGCCTTTCAAATCAACCCCGCGATCGGATCCGTCGGATCGCGATCGGAGGGCTCCTAAACACCCCTAGCCTCCAAACCCTAGTCTAAAACTGCTATATATAGACCCCTCTAGGTCTAATTTGGCATCCCTTTTTTTTTCTCAGATCCATTTCCCTCTCCTCTCCACTTAATAAAAAAAAACCTTCCCTTCCCTCGAAGCCGCCGCCGGCAGCCGCAGAATCCTCCAGCTCCCTTCGATCCGGCGGGTCAACGGGGGCCTCGGCCACCCCCAGCGCTGACTCCCACGCGCCAGGGAGCCGACCGCCTCGAGGCCTGGCCTCCGCTCGCTCGGCCGACCGAGCCGCCGTCGCGCCAGGAGGGCGTGGACCACATCCCCTGCGAGCCGTTCTCCGCCTGGGCTCGGCCCATCGCCCGCTCTCCGCCCCGCGTCTGCCCGCTCGCCACCGCCGCCTGGGCGCCTTCGCCTCCGGCTGGGCCGGCCGCCTCCCCAGGCCCAGCGCGCCACCGCGGATCCGCACCGCAGGCCGCCAGCGGGCCTGCTCCGCCATCGCCCGGGTGGGCCGCCACCTCCCTCCGAGACCGCGCCGCGCCGGGCCGCGTCCCCGCGCCGGCCGGGCCCGCCTCGCCGGGCCTCCTCCTCCTACCAGGCCGCCCCGCTCCGCAGGCCTGGGCCGCCGCCGCACAGTGCCGCAACCGCTGGGCCAGATCCGCCGCCGGCCTGCTACTGTTCACCAGATCTGAGAAGGTTGACCTAAATCCCTCTAAGTCCTTTTATTCCTGATCTGAGATCCAAACTTTGAACTGCTGTAACTTGGTGCCTGTTGCTCCGTTTTGCGCGTGTAGCATGTCCAGATGTTCGTGGAGATGTCCTCTACGTTTTACCTGTTGTAGTCATGCATGTTAGATGTCATCTTGACACTTGTTTTTCTGTTGCAAGAGTGCATCATGATATAAACTGCTGTTATGTGTTATTTTTCATGCCACCTTTGACTTGTGATATCTTTTAGCTCGTTTGTCCAAACGATGCAAATGACATGTCCACGTGTTCGTCTTGCCACGAACTACGTGTTGTGTGGGATAGGTTGCATGGTAGATTTATTGTTTCCTTGTTATCATCGTTGCAAAGTGCCATGTTCACATGTTGTGTTTTCACTTGTTATGAAATGCCATCTTGATGAGCTCGTTGCAATCGTTGTGTTCACCACAATGATGCATGCTTGTGTGTTTCGGGATCACCGTCATATGTACTTTGATGAGGTGCTTACCCTTTGCCATGTTTAGTTTCGAGGTGTCTTAAACATGCTCTTTTTGATGCTATGTTGATGTTGCTGTTTTAGGACTTAGTGAAATTTCACTAAGTCTGAAATCTGTAACGTTCCGATGCCATGTTCGTGTGATGTTGTAGGACAAAGCATGATAGTTTTGGGGTGGATTTTGATTGTTCCTTGAAGTATATATTGTTGTCTTTCCATCCATGTCCTCACATGTCCATTTGAGTGGCTGTAGCATGTTTATCTTTTGCTCCAAACTTTCAATAAAATTCTGCTGCCAGAATTTTATTTCAAAGTTCAATATGTCCAAGATCATTGCTATTGATCCGTGACTCCGTTGGGGGTGCACTTTGGACCTAGTTGCTGTACTATATATCTAGTTTGTGTTCAAGTCCTTTGCCATGCTTTTTGGGTGCTGTAGATTAATTATTTTGAGCTCCAAAGATGCTATGTTGCTGTAATTTTCAGTTTTCGCTCAAATCTTGTTTCGGGCATAACTTTTAGCCCGTAACTCCGATTTCAGCGAATCTTATATCAAACTTGGGTGTTTTTCTGTGTAGATTAATAATATCAGGTTGTTGTCTTGTTTTGAGGTGTTTTGCTTGAGTGATGTTTTACGTGCTCCATGTGCATCCCTAGTGCATCCATCATGCATTCATGTTTTTCGAGTGCGCATTGCATCGTGTTGATTGGTGCTTGGCGTGTTTGTCTTGTTTAGAGCCGGAAGCTGAGACCGGGATCGAAGTTGAGCACGAGTTTTCCAACGAGGTTGAGCACGAGGACCCTTCTTACAATCCGAACGAATTCTCTTCAGGCAAGATGACCGAACCCCGATAACTTTACTATCTTCGCCTATTGCTAGTAGTCTCGATCTATAGTTTTGCCTCGATGCCCATGTTCTTCTTGTAAGCCTCCTACTTGTAACCAATTGCCATGTTTAACCACCCTACCTATGCAAACCGTTGCTTGGCTAAGTACGCTTCGCTCAGCCCTTCTTATAGCGTTGCTAGTTGCAGGTGAAGTGAAGATGCTTGCTCCATGTTGAAGTTTGGTTGGGTTATATCACACTATATAAATGCTCTAAATGAAATCATCTATATATTGGCAAGGGTGGAAGGCTAAGCCTTTTGCTTGGTGATTTGTTCCACTCATGCCGTTAGGATCCGTATAAGCCGGTTTTATGTTCCTTGATTATGCGTTCCTAACACGGTTGGGGTGTATGGGACCCCCTCGATAAACCGATAAGTGCTAAGTCTTTTCCAGCAAGTCCCAACATTGGTACTATTTGCCTAATAACAAACTAAACATGCATAGGGAGTAATTAACCCTCTTTTCTTAATCAACAACCCCGGGCCAGTGCTCCACATGAGTGTTGGTCCGAAACGGGGGTCCTACAGGGCCGCCTTGGGGCAACCCGAGGTATCTGGCATACACCTGTAGCATCGCCCATCCGGTCGTGTCCTGAGACCTAGATACGCGCGGCTACGATCAGGGTGTCGACACGCTGGGAGGATTTGCTGGATTAGCCTTACCTTAGCTCGGTATATCTTGAGCACGGGATTCCGAGGATACTCGGGTCTTCCCACTTTGGAGTTGCGACTCCGCGGATCGTGGGCTTGTAATGGGTCAAGTTGGAACACCCCTGCAGGGTTTGAACTTTCGAAAGCCGTGCCCGCGGTTATGTGGCAGATGGGAGCTTGTTAATTCCGGTTGTAGATAACTTGACACAATGATACTAATACACTACCAGCGTGTGTTCCGTGACTGTCAACTTCCGAATAGGGGTTCGGGAGTTGAACACGGAGGGGTTATGGTTGTGAGCTGTAGCTAGGATCACTTCGTGATCACTTCTCGCGTTGCCTTCTCTTCTCGCTCTCACTTGCGTAAGCTAGATGCTAGTTGCTGCTGCAGACTTGTTCTTTCTTCAGCCTTTTCCCTCACCTAAAGGCTTTGATAGTTCTGTTACCCGGAGACGGGATTGCTGAGTCCTCTGTGGCTCACAGTTACTTCACACACCAGATGCAGGTCCAGCGGTGAGCTATCCAGGTGATGGCACCGAGCTGGATTGGGAGTACGACGAGGAGCGTAGTCGCTACTACGTGCGCTACCCGGACGATCAGTAGTGGAGTCTCTTACTAGGATTCGATCCGCCTGTGGTTGTTTTATTTATCTGAGTTTGGTACTTTGACATTTGGCTTTTGCCGTTAGAGGGTTGTAGTGATCTTAATGTATGATGTTTGAGACTTGTACTGTTATTCTGTGACGTGGCGATTGTAAGCCAACTATTTTAAGTTTACTATCCCCCTTTTACATGAGTTGTGCAAAGATTACCAAACTTGAGATCATTCTAGGATGGACTTATGCCTTTAAGTCGTGCCTCGACACGTAGGAGGTATAACTCCATCCTGGGCATTACAAGTTGGTATTCAGAGCCTTCTCCGACCTAGGAGCCCCCACTGTTTGATCGAACCGTTGACGGTTGAGTCTAGGCACACACTAAAAACTTTTTGAGTCCTATATTATATCGGAGAGTAGGATTTCTTTGCTTCTCATCCCCTTTCTCTCTGGTGAGGACTCCTGACGTCTACTCTTGTCTCTCCTATCTTCAAAATTTGCACAAATTTTTTTTTTAGGAATCCCGCGAGTATTCTGGGATTGTTTCGATGTTCTTGTGACAAGGATATTGTTCTCGATGCCTCCTGTTACCGAGGAGTTGAGCTTCGGGGTATCTTTGTAACAAGCATATCGTGACAGTACTAAATACTTAAGACGGCCGACATCGAAAATCTCCCCTATACGGCCAGTGGCAAGATAACCCCGACATCACCCAGTACTGGGGAGGTAGTTCGGGAGTATTGCCATAGCTTGTTATAGTGGATGCTTTTCGAAGGTCCGAGGTACACAGTTTCCGAGAAAGACTGGTTATGTGTTGAAGGATGGATACACCTGGATGTAGGTTAGAGTTGATTGCGCGGTGCTTCCCGTGTATCCCCAACACCTGATTGCATAACTGGAATCTTTCGGAAAACTATAGGTGGGTTTTATCCAGTAGATCGTAGGCATTCTTCCAACGAATGCAGGTTAGTGAGTTCGGGGTTCGACATTGAGTGAAGGAGTTATATGACCGAGGTTACTATCAGGAGTTGCATCTTAAAGGGTCCTTGGCTATGCTGATCCGGGGATTGCAAAACCTTTTCGTAACGCGTTCATATGCTTTCAGCACAAAGATGTTAGAACGAAACTCCTCTCTTGTGTTTGTTCCTTTCCGTACCTTGTTGTTTTTCTTATTTTATCCTTTTGATCCCTATGTGGCTTCTCGTGAAGACTGATGTTATCAATTAACTAAGAATATTCATTCGTTCCTCTTGTTCGGATGATTTCATTCGTTCTTATTGTTCGAATGATTATTGTGAAGACTTGTTGCAATTCATTCCATTGATTCAGCTTATTCCTTTTGTCAATCAATTGCTGATTCGTGGTCATCTCTTACAGGATGGCTCCGAAAAAGGTTCCGAATGCCAACCCAGAGGTGGAAGAGGTTCCAGAACGTCCTCCTTCCCCTCCTCCTCCGCCTGAGGCTTGGAGAGCAATTATGCAGACTACTGCTCAGAACACTCAGTTGATGATGCAGATGATGCAGATGATGCAAGCTAATCAAGCTAATCAAGCTAATCAGGGCGTTCCAATGAACCAAGGCAACTTCTTCCAGCAGCACCATGCTACCCTCAACCAGTTCTTGGCCAACAATCCTAAAGCTTTCAGTTACTGTGTCGACCCTCTTGATGCTGAGGATTGGCTGACCGATATCAAGAAGCATTTTGAGTGCAGTAACGTGAAAGAAGATGACTATGTGAAGTTTGCAGCCTTCCAACTGAAAGATCAAGCAGCTGACTGGTGGCAGCAGTACAAAGACTCAAGGCCGGGTCAAGTGATCTCATGGGAGAATTTCTGCAAGGATTTCCGCTCGCATCACATTCCTACAAGTGTTATCGAGGGTATGCGTGAGCAATTCCGCAACCTCAAGCAGGGCTCCATGTCAGTCTATCAGTATAATGTCAAGTTCCAAAACCTCGCTCGTTATGCAAAGCAAGACATTCCTAATGCAAAGAGTAAAATCTATCAGTTCCGTGGAGGTCTCAAAGATGAACTTCAGCTTGCTCTCACTCTGTTCGAGCCAGACGAATTCGATAAGTTCTATAATATGGCTTTGAAACAAGAAGCAGCTCAGCTTAAGATGGAGGCTTCTAAGAAGAGAATTCGAGATGCTGTTCACTCTACCTCATCGTCTCAGTTGGCTGCGAAACAACAGAAATTCTGGCTTCCTCCTCCTCCAATGATTCGAGCTCCATACAACAACTCCAGCAACTTCAACAACTCCAACAACAAGAACTCTAGTGGTCGTGGTTTCTCCCACCCACCCAACCCGAGCAACCAGTCGAAGAAGCAGTTTCAGTCTCAAGGCTCCAAGTCCAGTGGCTCTCAGTTCCGTCCTCTCTCAGAAGTGGTGTGCAACAAGTGTGGCCAGAAGGGTCATTATGCCAACAGATGTCCGAATCCGAAGCGTCTTCCTCCTCCTCCTCCTGTCGATACCGCTATGGTCAAGCATGATCCAAAGGCTGCCAGGGTCAATCTGATGAATGCAGCACAAGCGGAGGCTTCTTCTGATGTCATTCTGGGTAACCTTCCAGTGAACTCTTTTCCAGCTAAAGTGCTATTTGATTCGGGTGCTTCTTGCTCTTTTATGTCATATCCATTTGCATCCAAGCACGATTTTGTCACCAAAAATCTGCCAAGGGAGTTAACAGTTATTTCTCCGGGAAGACGAATGCACTCCACTGTCTATGCTCCGGATGTTTCTATTCGCATGGGTGATTATCGATTTTTGGCTTCTCCGGTGATTCTTGGTCATTCTGACATCGACCTCATTCTCGGAATGGATTGGCTTTCTCAGCACGATGCTCACATTGATTGTGCTCAAAAGGAAGTCAAGTTGACTCATTCTGATGAAGATGTGATTATCTTCGCCTCCAGGGATAATACTATTCGGCTTTTCTCTCTTAATGATAAGGGTGAAATTAATGCCATAGAGCAAATTCCAGTGGTGAATGAATATCAAGACGTCTTTCCAGAAGAACTTCCAGGCATGCCTCCACACCGTCAGGTGGAGTTTGTCATTGAACTCGAGCCGGGCACCGAACCTGTTTGCCGGCGTCCATACAAGCTCTCTTCAGATGAATTGAAGGAATTGAAGAAACAGTTTGATGAACAGGAGCGTATGGGTCTCATCAGACCGAGTACATCTCCGTGGGGCTGTGGTGTCTTATTTGTCAAGAAGAAAGATGGCACGGAGCGTCTCTGTGTTGACTACCGGCCACTGAACAAGAAGACGATTAAGAACAAGTACCCGCTCCCCAACATCAACGAACTCTTTGAGCAGCTCAAAGGAGCTAAAGTGTTCTCTAAGCTTGACCTCCGAATGGGCTATCATCAAATTCGCATTCGCGAGGAAGACATTCCCAAGACGGCCTTCAGAACGAGCTACGGTTCATATGAGTATACCGTCATGTCCTTCGGTCTCGCCAATGCTCCTCCTACCTTTTCAAGGATGATGCATTACATCTTCAACCCCTACACTGGCGAGTTTGTGCTTGTGTATCTGGATGATATTCTGGTGTTTTCCAAGAATGAAGAAGATCACGAAAAGCACTTGCGTCTGGTTCTTGATCGACTCCGAGAGCATAAATTCTATGCCAAGTTCTCAAAGTGCGAGTTTTGGCTCGATAAGGTTTTGTACCTAGGCCACATTATCTCAGCTGACGGTATTGCGGTTAATCCCGAGAAAGTTGAAGCAATTGTCAACTGGGAAGCTCCTCAGAACGTCAAGCAGCTCCGCAGTTTTCTGGGTCTTGCCAGCTATTGCAGAAGGTTTGTGGAGAACTTCTCCAAGATTGCCAAGCCTCTTTCCAACCTCCTTCAGAAGAATGTCAAATACTTTTGGTCTCCCGAGTGTGAAGTGGCTTTCAAAACCCTCAAAGAGAAGCTTGTCTCAGCTCCAGTTCTGATTCCTCCAGATGAATCCAAGCCCTATGAAGTGTTCTGTGACGCTTCTCTTCAAGGCCTTGGTGGTGTGCTTATGCAAGAGAAGAGATTCGTGGCATACACTTCTCGTCAGCTAAAGCCAGCTGAGAAGAACTATCCCACACATGATCTCGAGCTAGCAGCTGTGGTACATGCTCTGATTACGTGGAGACATCTGTTGTTGGGCAGAAAGGTCGACATCTTCACTGATCACAAGAGCTTGAAGTACATCTTCACACAGCCGCATCTGAACCTCCGCCAGACTCGTTGGGTCGAGATGATCCAAGAGTACAACCCCAGCATTGAGTACACTCCAGGCAAGGCGAATGTGATTGCAGATGCTTTGAGCAGAAAGGCATACTGCAACAGCCTTCTTATCAAGCCACACCAGCCTGAGCTTTGTGAAGCTTTCAGGAAGCTCAACCTTCAGGTTGTCCCGCAGGGTTTTCTTGCAAATCTCCAAATTGCTCCTACCTTGGAAGATCAAGTCCGTGAGGCCCAGCTCAGCGATACCATGGTGAAGAAGGTGAAACATGGGATTGCAAAGGGCACTCCAAAATACAAGTGCTTCCGTGTTGATGAGAGAGATACCTTGTTCTTCGAGGACAGACTCGTTGTTCCCAAAGGTGATCTCAGGAAGCTCATAATGGAAGAAGCTCATGATTCTCTCCTTTCCATTCATCCTGGCAGTTCCAAGATGTATCAAGACCTCAAGCAATCTTACTGGTGGACACGCATGAAAAGGGAAATTGCTCAATTCGTGTATGAATGTGATGTATGCAGAAGAGTGAAAGCAGAACATCAACGTCCAGCCGGTCTTCTCCAACCTCTTCCCATTCCTGAGTGGAAGTTCGACCACATTGAAATGGACTTCGTCACTGGCTTTCCTAAATCCAAGCGAGGCAATGATGCTATCTTTGTGGTAATTGACAAGCTTACCAAAGTCGCTCACTTTCTTCCAGTCAAAGAATCAATCAATGCAGCTCAACTTGCAGAGTTGTACACTTCCAGAATTGTGTCCCTACATGGCATTCCTCAAGTGATATCCTCAGACCGTGGCAGCTTGTTCACATCAAGGTTCTGGGACTCCTTTCAGTCCGCCATGGGCACGAAGATCAGGTTCAGCACTGCTTTTCACCCTCAGACTAGTGGTCAAGTCGAGCGTGTGAATCAGATCCTTGAAGATATGCTCAGAGCCTGTGTCATCTCCTTCGGCATGAAATGGGAAGACTGTCTTCCATTTGCCGAATTCTCTTACAACAACAGCTTCCAAGCAAGTGCAGGCAAAGCACCGTTTGAAATTCTCTATGGCAGAAAGTGCCGTACCCCTCTCAACTGGTCTGAAACAGGTGAACGCCAACTTCTTGGCAATGACTTGATCTCAGAAGCCGAAGAAATGTGCAAAGTCATACGTGAGAACCTCAAGGCCGCTCAGTCGCGTCAGAAGAGCTACTATGACGGAAAGCATCGTGATTTGGCTTTCGACATCGGTGATCATGTCTATCTCCGAGTTTCTTCGATGAAAGGAACCCAAAGGTTCGGTATCAAAGGAAAGCTTGCTCCTAGATACGTCGGGCCTTTCAAAATTCTTGGCAAAAGAGGCGATCTAGCCTATCAGCTCGAGCTCCCTTCCAACTTTGCAAATGTTCATGATGTCTTCCATGTGTCTCAACTCCGCAAATGCTTCAAGGCACCTGAGCGCATGATTCCGTTTGAGGAGATTGATCTTCAACAAGACCTTTCCTACCGAGAGCATCCAGTTGCAATTCTCGAAGAAACCGAACGCAAGACTCACAACAAGTCCATCAAGTTTCTGAAAGTCAAGTGGTCACATCACACAGACCGAGAAGCTACCTGGGAACGAGAAGATCATCTTCGTTCCGAGTACCCTTCCTTTTTCCAGTCCTAGATCTCGGGACGAGATCTTTTTGTAGTAGAGGAGAGTTTGTAATGCCCCGGATGTAATACTTTCCCTTTTGGGTATATAATATATCTCCGGCTTCATCTATTTCCTTTTCGGGTTCTTTGTCTTTCGGGCTTTCGTCGTTTTGTTGTGTGAGTGTGTGGCTTTCATTCATATCATGTAGACATGTGCATTGCATTGCATTTGTGTTGTGGGTTGCATCCGGTTCCGTGTGTTTCTTCCCGTTGTCCGTTTCGCGTTCCGGAGCTCCCTCACGTGTCCGTGACGTCCCGTAGGCCTACTTTGTTGTTCGGGCGTTTTCCGTTACCGGTGTGCCGCGAGGTTGTTTTGTGTGTTGTTGTTTTGTTGTGTGCAACCCGCCTCTCAAATCTAGTCTCGTTTGGACTCCGTTGACTTTTCCATCCGTTGTACGTGTGGGCCCGAAGTGCCTTCGCTTCGTGTTCCGGAAATACCCCTACTGCTCTCTTTTATCTCCGTCTAGGCCTTTCAAATCAACCCCGCGATCGGATCCGTCGGATCACGATCGGAGGGCTCCTAAACACCCCTAGCCTCCAAACCCTAGTCTAAAACTGCTATATATAGACCCCTCTAGGTCTAATTTGGCATCCCTTTTTTTTTCTCAGATCCATTTCCCTCTCCTCTCCACTTAATAAAAAAAAAACCTTCCCTTCCCTCGAAGCCGCCGCCGGCAGCCGCAGAATCCTCCAGCTCCCTTCGATCCGGCGGGTCAACGGGGGCCTCGGCCACCCCCAGCGCTGACTCCCACGCGCCAGGGAGCCGACCGCCTCGAGGCCTGGCCTCCGCTCGCTCGGCCGACCGAGCCGCCGTCGCGCCAGGAGGGCGTGGACCACATCCCCTGCGAGCCGTTCTCCGCCTGGGCTCGGCCCATCGCCCGCTCTCCGCCCCGCGTCTGCCCGCTCGCCACCGCCGCCTGGGCGCCTTCGCCTCCGGCTGGGCCGGCCGCCTCCCCAGGCCCAGCGCGCCACCGCGGATCCGCACCGCAGGCCGCCAGCGGGCCTGCTCCGCCATCGCCCGGGTGGGCCGCCACCTCCCTCCGAGGCCGCGCCGCGCCGGGCCGCGTCCCCGTGCCGGCCGGGCCCGCCTCGCCGGGCCTCCTCCTCCTACCAGGCCGCCCCGCTCCGCAGGCCTGGGCCGCCGCCGCACAGTGCCGCAACCGCTGGGCCAGATCCGCCGCCGGCCTGCTACTGTTCACCAGATCTGAGAAGGTTGACCTAAATCCCTCTAAGTCCTTTTATTCCTGATCTGAGATCCAAACTTTGAACTGCTGTAACTTGGTGCCTGTTGCTCCGTTTTGCGCGTGTAGCATGTCCAGATGTTCGTGGAGATGTCCTCTACGTTTTACCTGTTGTAGTCATGCATGTTAGATGTCATCTTGACACTTGTTTTGCTGTTGCAAGAGTGCATCATGATATAAACTGCTGTTATGTGTTATTTTTCATGCCGCCTTTGACTTGTGATATCTTTTAGCTCGTTTGTCCAAACGATGGAAATGACATGTCCACATGTTCGTCTTGCCACGAACTACGTGTTGTGTGGGATAGGTTGCATGGTAGATTTATTGTTTCCTTGTTATCATCGTTGCAAAGTGCCATGTTCACATGTTGTGTTTTCACTTGTTATGAAATGCCATCTTGATGAGCTCGTTGCAATCGTTGTGTTCACCACAATGATGCATGCTTGTGTGTTTCGGGATCACCGTCATATGTACTTTGATGAGGTGCTTACCCTTTGCCATGTTTAGTTTCGAGGTGTCTTAAACATGCTCTTTTTGATGCTATGTTGATGTTGCTGTTTTAGGACTTAGTGAAATTTCACTAAGTCTGAAATCTGTAACGTTCCGATGCCATGTTCGTGTGATGTTGTAGGACAAAGCATGATAGTTTTGGGGTGGATTTTGATTGTTCCTTGAAGTATATATTGTTGTCTTTCCATCCATGTCCTCACATGTCCATTTGAGTGGCTGTAGCATGTTTATCTTTTGCTCCAAACTTTCAATAAAATTCTGCTGCCAGAATTTTATTTCAAAGTTCAATATGTCCAAGATCATTGCTATTGATCCGTGACTCCGTTGGGGGTGCACTTTGGACCTAGTTGCTGTACTATATATCTAGTTTGTGTTCAAGTCCTTTGCCATGCTTTTTGGGTGCTGTAGATTAATTATTTTGAGCTCCAAAGATGCTATGTTGCTGTAATTTTCAGTTTTCGCTCAAATCTTGTTTCGGGCATAACTTTTAGCCCGTAACTCCGATTTCAGCGAATCTTATATCAAACTTGGGTGTTTTTCTGTGTAGATTAATAATATCAGGTTGTTGTCTTGTTTTGAGGTGTTTTGCTTGAGTGATGTTTTACGTGCTCCATGTGCATCCCTAGTGCATCCATCATGCATTCATGTTTTTCGAGTGCGCATTGCATCGTGTTGATTGGTGCTTGGCGTGTTTGTCTTGTTTAGAGCCGGAAGCTGAGACCGGGATCGAAGTTGAGCACGAGTTTTCCAACGAGGTTGAGCACGAGGACCCTTCTTACGATCCGAACGAATTCTCTTCAGGCAAGATGACCGAACCCCGATAACTTTACTATCTTCGCCTATTGCTAGTAGTCTCGATCTATAGTTTTGCCTCGATGCCCATGTTCTTCTTGTCAGCCTCCTACTTGTAACCAATTGCCATGTTTAACCACCCTACCTATGCAAACCGTTGCTTGGCTAAGTACGCTTCGCTCAGCCCTTCTTATAGCGTTGCTAGTTGCAGGTGAAGTGAAGATGCTTGCTCCATGTTGAAGTTTGGTTGGGTTATATCACACTATATAAATGCTCTAAATGAAATCATCTATATATTGGCAAGGGTGGAAGGCTAAGCCTTTTGCTTGGTGATTTGTTCCACTCATGCCGTTAGGATCCGTATAAGCCGGTTTTATGTTCCTTGATTATGCGTTCCTAACACGGTTGGGGTGTATGGGACCCCCTCGATAAACCGATAAGTGCTAAGTCTTTTCCAGCAAGTCCCAACATTGGTACTATTTGCCTAATAACAAACTAAACATGCATAGGGAGTAATTAACCCTCTTTTCTTAATCAACAACCCCGGGCCAGTGCTCCACATGAGTGTTGGTCCGAAACGGGGGTCCTGCAGGGCCGCCTTGGGGCAACCCGAGGTATCTGGCATACACCTGTAGCATCGCCCATCCGGTCGTGTCCTGAGACCTAGATACGCGCGGCTACGATCAGGGTGTCGACACGCCGGGAGGATTTGCTGGATTAGCCTTACCTTAGCTCGGTATATCTTGAGCACGGGATTCCGAGGATACTCGGGTCTTCCCACTTTGGAGTTGCGACTCCGCGGATCGTGGGCTTGTAATGGGTCAAGTTGGAACACCCCTGCAGGGTTTGAACTTTCGAAAGCCGTGCCCGCGGTTATGTGGCAGATGGGAGCTTGTTAATTCCGGTTGTAGATAACTTGACACAATGATACTAATACACTACCAGCGTGTGTTCCGTGACTGTCAACTTCCGAATAGGGGTTCGGGAGTTGAACACGGAGGGGTTATGGTTGTGAGCTGTAGCTAGGATCACTTCGTGATCACTTCTCGCGTTGCCTTCTCTTCTCGCTCTCACTTGCGTAAGCTAGATGCTAGTTGCTGCTGCAGACTTGTTCTTTCTTCAGCCTTTTCCCTCACCTAAAGGCTTTGATAGTTCTGTTACCCGGAGACGGGATTGCTGAGTCCTCTGTGACTCACAGTTACTTCACACACCAGATGCAGGTCCAGCGGTGAGCTATCCAGGTGATGGCACCGAGCTGGATTGGGAGTACGACGAGGAGCGTAGTCGCTACTACGTGCGCTACCCGGACGATCAGTAGTGGAGTCTCTTACTAGGATTCGATCCGCCTGTGGTTGTTTTATTTATCTGAGTTTGGTACTTTGACATTTGGCTTTTGCCCTTAGAGGGTTGTAGTGATCTTAATGTATGATGTTTGAGACTTGTACTGTTATTCTGTGACGTGGCGATTGTAAGCCAACTATTTTCAGTTTACTATCCCCCTTTTACATGAGTTGTGCAAAGATTACCAAACTTGAGATCATTCTAGGATGGACTTATGCCTTTAAGTCATGCCTCGACACGTAGGAGGTATAACTCCATCCTGGGCATTACAGTCTCTCTCAAGCAAACCTGCAACCAAATAACAAAGAGTCTCTTGTGTCCCCAACACACCCAATACAATGGTAAATTGTATAGGTGCACTAGTTCGGCGAAGAGATGGTGATACAAGTGCAATATGGATGGTAGATATAGGTTTTTGTAAACTGAAAATATAAAAACAGCAAGGTAGCAAGTGGTAAACGTGAGCATAAACGGTGTTGCAATGATAGTAGGCAAGGCCTAGGGTTCATAATTTCACTAGTGCAAGTTCTCTCAACAAGGATAACATAATTGGATCATATTACTAGCCCTCAACATGCAACAAAGAGTCACTCCAAAGTCACTAATAGCGGAGAACAAACGAAGAGATTATGGTAGGGTACGAAACCACCTCAAAGTTATTCTTTTTCGATCGATCTATTCAAGAGTCCGTAGTAACGTTCAATCTATCATAGAGTTCGTACTAGCATAACACCTTAAGACACAAATCAACCAAAACCCTAATGTCACCTAGATACTCCATTGTCACCTCAAGTATCCGTGGGCATGATTATACGATATGCATCACACAATCTCAGAATCATCTATTCAACCAACACATAGAACTTCAAAGAGTGCCACAAAGTTTCTACCGAAGAGTCAAGACGAAAACGTGTGCCAACCCCTATACATAGTTTCCCAAGGTCACGGAACCCGCAAGTTGATCACCAAAACATACATCAAGTAGATCACATGATATGCCATTGTCACCACAGATAAGCACGTGCAAGACATACATCAAGTGTTCTCAAATCCTTAAAGACTCAATCCGATAAGATAACTTCAAAGGGAAAACGCAATCCATTACAAGAGAGTAGAGTGGGAGAAGCATTATAAGATCCAACTAGAATAGCAAAGCTCACGATACATCAAGATCGTGCCATCTCAAGAACACGAGAGAGAGAGAGAGAGAGAGAGAGAGAGAGAGAGAGAGAGATCAAACACTTAGCTACTGATACATACCCTTAGCCCCGAGGGTGGACTACTCCCTCCTCGTCATGGAGAGCACCGGGATGATGAAGATAGCCACCGGAGAGGGATTCCCCCCCTCCGGCAGGGTGCCAGAACGGGTGTAGATTGGTTTTCGGTGGCTATAGAGGCTTTCGGCGGCGGAACTCCCGATCTAGGTTAATTTCCGAAGGTTTCAGTATTTATAGGAATTTTTGGAGTCGGGGCCAAGTAAAGGGGAGCTACAGGCCGTCCTCGAGATAGGGGGGCACGCCCCCCTGCCCAAGGCGTGGCCCCCATCCACGAGGGCAGCCCGTGGCTCTTCTCGTCCAACTCTTTTGCTTCGGGGGCTTCTTTTGGTCCAGAAAAAATCATCAAAAATTGGCTCGTCAATTGGACTCCGTTTGATTTTCCTTTTCTGTAAAACCCTAAAACAGGAGAAAAACATAAACTGGCACTAGGCTATGGGTTAATAGGTTAGTCCCAAAAATCATATAAAAGTGTATAATAAAGCCTATAAGACATCCTAGAAGGATAATATAATAGCATGGAACAATTAAAAATTATAGATACGTTGGAGATGTATCAACATCCCCAAGCTTAATTCCTGCTTGTCCTCGAGTAGGTAAATGATAAAGAAAGAATTTTTGATGTGGAATCTAACCAATATAGTTTTTAATGTAAATCTCTTAATTGTGGCATGAATGTTCAGATCTGAAAGATTCAAGATAAAAGTCTATATTGACATAAGAAACAATAATACTTCAAGCATACTAACAAAGCAATCATGTCTTCTCGAAATACTATGGCTAAAGAAAGTTATCCCTACAAAATCATATAGTGTTGGCTATGATCCCTCGTTATCACACTAAATATTCATATCATGCACAACCCCGATTTCAGACAAGCACTTGTTTTCATACTCTATCTTTTCAAACCTTTCAACTTTCACGCAATACATGAGCATGAACCATGGATATAGCACTATGGGTGGAATAGAGGTGGTTGTGGAGAAGACAAAAGAGAGGGAGATAGTCTCACATCGACTAGGCGTATCAACGGGCTATGGAGATGCCCATCAATAGATATCAATGTGAGTGAGTAGGGATTGCCATGCAACAAATGCACTAGAGCTAAATATGAATGAATGCTCAACAAAAGAAACTAGTGGGTGCACATCCAACTTGCTTGCTCACGAAGACCTAGGGCATTTGAGGAAGCCCTTCAATAGATATCAATGTGAGTGAGTAGGGATTGCCATGCAACAAATGCACTAGAGCTAAATATGAACGAATGCTCAACAAAAGAAACTAGTGGGTGCGCATCCAACTTGCTTGCTCACGAAGACCTAGGGCATTTGAGGAAGCCCATCGTTGGAATATACAAGCCAAGTTCTATAATGAAAATTCCCACTAGTATATGAAAGTGACTAAGCATGAGACTCTCTACAATGAAGAACATGCTGCTACTTTGAAGCACAAGTGTGGAAAAAGATAGTAGCAATTGTCCCTTTTTCTTTTCTTTTTTTTTCCTTTTTTTTCCTTTTTTTCCTTTTTTGGCCTTTTTTTCTTTTTCTTTTTGGCCTTTTTTTTCTTCTCTTTTTTGCGGAGGGGCTTTATAGATTCAGTCTTTCCTCCCATGGGACAATGCTCTAAAAATGATGATCATCACACTTTCATTACAACACGATACTATAACAACAAAGTATGACTCTATGTGAATGCCTCCGGCGGTGTACCGGTATGTGCAATGAAACAAGAGTGACATGTATGAAAAGATTATGCATGGAGGCCTTACCACAAATACGATGTCAACTACATGATCATGCATGGAAATATGACAATATGATGCGTGTCATATAAACGGAACGATGGAAAGTTGCATGGCAATATATCTAGGAATGGCTATGGAAATGCCATGATAGGTAGGTATGGTGGCTGTTTTGAGGAACAATATGGTGGCTGTTTTTAGGAAGGATATATAATGGGTTTATGGCACCGGCGAAAGTTGCGTGGTACAAGAGAGGCTAGCAATGGTGGAAGGGTGAGATGCGTATAATCCATGGACTCAACATTAGTCATGAGAACTCATATACTTATTGCAAAAATCTATGAGTCATCAAAACAAAGCAATCAACGCATGCTCCTAGGGGGGAGGTTGGTAGGAGTTAACCATCGCGCGCCCCCGACCTCCACACAAAGGTTGACACTCTACAAATACCTCATGCTTTAACTTAGTCACATAATGGTTCACCATACGTGCATGCTACGGGAATCACTAACCTTAACACAAGTATTTCTCAATTTCATAATAACTCCACTAGCATGACTTTAATATCACTATCCTCATGTCTCAAAACAATTATCAAGCATCCAACATCTCTTTCTATTCAATGCACTTGATGTGATTTTTTTTACTACATTGACATTGGATGTTTATCATGTGAAGACTAGTTTCTTTAGCCTAAACACTTTACCATGCTGTTTTAATGGACTCTCAAATAGATCTAAGTCAAGCATGAGAGTTAAACAATTTCTACAAAATATTACCACCACCATGCTCTAAAAGATATAAGTGAAACACTAGAGCAAAAACTATTCAACTCAAAAGATATAAGTGAAGCACATAGAGTGTTCTAACAATTTCTAGGCCATATTTAACTCTCTCAAATAGGTGTGTCCAGCAAGGATGATTGTGGCAAACTAACAAGCAAAGACTCAAATTATACAAGACGCTCCAAGCAGAACACATAACATGTTGTGAATAAAAATATAGCTCCAAGTATAGTTACCGATGGATGAAGACGAAAGAGGGGATGCCTTCCCGGGGCATCCCCAAGCTTAGGCTTTTGATTATCTTGAATTTACTTGGGGTGCCATGGGCATCCCCAAGCTTAGGCCTTTGCTACTCCTGGTTCCATAGTCCATCAAAGCAATACTCAAAACTTGAAAACTTCACAACACAAAACTTAGACAAAAATTCTCGTGAGCTCCGTTAGTAAGAGAAAGCAAACCATCACTCAAAGGTACAGCAAGGAATTCATTCTTTATTTATATTGGTGTTAAACCTACTGTACTCCAAGTTTTCTATGGTTCATATCCTCCAATATTACTCACAGATGCATCGGAATAAGCAAACAACACACGAAAAACAGAATCTGTCAAAAACAGAACAGTCTGTAGTAATCTGCTGGGTTTGCCTACTTCTGGAACTCCAAGAAATTCAAACTAAATTGGTAAATTTGCGCAATTTGTCTACCAATCAGCAGCGAAAATAATCAACTAAAAAGCACGCTCCAGTAAAATCTGAAGACTACTTTAGCGAGCGCTAACGATTCTGTTTTTCACAACAAGATCAAATAAACTTCACACAAGTCTTTCCAAAGGTTCTACTTGGCACAAACACTAAACAAACATGAAAACACATCTAATCAGAGGATAGATGCAATATTTATTCCCTAACAGCAACAAAAACAAAAAACATAAAATTGGGTTGCCTCTCAACAAGCGCTATCGTTTTACACCCCTAGCTAGGCACGATTTCAATGATGCTCACATGAAAGACAAGAATTGAAGCACAAAGAGAGCATCATAAAACATGTGACAAACACATCTAAGTCTAACATACTTCCTATTCATAGGAATCTTATAGGAAAACAAATTACCAAGACAAGCAAGATCTAGCATAAGCAAGGAAGGAGAAAGAAACAATAGCAATCTCAACATAACGAGAGGTAATTTAGTGACATGAAAATTTCTACAACCATATTTCCCTCTCTCATAATAATTGCATGTAGGATCATGATCAAATTCAACAAAATAGCTATCACATAACGTATTCTCAACACGATCCACATGCATGCAAAGTTGACACTCTTCCAAAATAGTGGGACCTCTCCAAACCCACTTTTATCAGAAGTTTCATAAGATTGAACATTCTCCAAATATGTGGGACCTAAAGTTGACACTCTTCCAAACCCACTTTCAATATTATAGCAAACATTATTATCAATCTCATATTCATCATGGGGCTTAAATAAATTTTCAAGATCATAAGAAGAATCACCCCAATGATGATCATTGCAACAAGTAGTGGACATAGCAATACTAGCATCCCCAAGCTTAGGGTTTTGCATATCATTAGCACAATTGACATTACTAGAATTTATTATAACATCATTGCAATCATGCTTTTTACTCAAGGAGCTATTGTGAATCAATTTATGTTTTTCTTTCAATACTTCGTCACAATTTTCAGATTCACAAATTTCAAGCAAAACCCCATAAAGATAATCTAGTGCAGTCAACTCACTAGCAATAGGTTCAACATAATTGGATCTCTTAAAGAGATTAGAAAGTGGATGAGGATCCATACTTTAGCAAGCGAAGATGCGAGCTAATTGAGGGCACATAGCACACAAGCAAACGAGAGGCAAGCGAATGATAAACACACGGCAGAAGAAGGGCAAATAAAATGGCAAGGGTAAAGTGGGGGAGAGGAAAACGAGAGGCAAATAAATGTAATGCGAAGGATAATGGTTTTTGATAGGTACTTGGTATATGACTTTTGCGTAAGTCTCCTCGGCAACGGCGCCAGAAATTGGCTAGTTGACGGGATGGCAAATCTTGACTTGACTTGGCGTGAGTCTCCCCGGCAACGGCGCCTGAAATGAGCTTGACGTCTACTATGCACCCTTCTTCTTGTCGACGTTGTTGGGCCTCCAAGTGTAGAGGTTTGTAGGACAGTAGCAAATTTCCCTCAAGTGGATGACCTAAGGTTTATCAATCCATGGGAGGTGTAGGATGAAGATGGTCTCTCTCAATCAACCCTGCAACCAAATAACAAAGAGTCTCTTGTGTCCCCAACACACCCAATACAATGGTAAATTGTATAGGTGCACTAGTTCGGCGAAGAGATGGTGATACAAGTGCAATATGGATGGTAGATATAGGTTTTTGTAAACTGAAAATATAAAACAATAAGGTAGCAAGTTGTAAACGTGAGCATAAACAGTGCTGCAATGATAGTAGGCAAGGCCTAGGGTTCATACTTTCACTAGTGCAAGTTCTCTCAACAAGGATAACATAATTGGATCATATTACTAGCCCTCAACAAGCAACAAAGAGTCATTCCAAAGTCACTAATAGCGGAGAACAAACGAAGAGATTATGGTAGGGTACGAAACCACCTCAAAGTTATTCTTTCTGATCGATCTATTCAAGAGTCCGTAGTAACGTTCAATCTATCATAGAGTTCGTACTAGTATAACACCTTAAGACACAAATCAACCAAAACCCTAATGTCACCTAGATACTCCATTATCACCTCAAGTATCTGTGGGCATGATTATACGATATGCATCGCACAATCTCAGAATCATCTATTCAACCAACACATAGAACTTCAAAGAGTGCCCCAAAGTTTTACCGGAGAGTCAAGACGAAAACGTGTGCCAACCCCTATTCATAGGTTCCCAAGGTCACGGAACCCGCAAGTTGATCACCAAAACATACATCAAGTAGATCACATGATATCCCATTGTCACCACAGATAAGCACGTGCAAGACATACATCAAGTGTTCTCAAATCCTTAAAGACTCAATCCGATAAGATAACTTCAAAGGGAAAACTCAATCCATTACAAGAGAGTAGAGGGGGAGAAGCATTATAAGATCCAACTAGAATAGCAAAGCTCGCGATACATCAAGATCGTGCCATCTCAAGAACACGAGAGAGAGAGAGAGAGAGAGAGAGAGAGAGAGAGAGATCAAACACATAGCTACTGATACATACCCTCAGCCCCGAGGGTGGAGTACTCCCTCCTCGTCATGGAGAGCACCGCGATGATGAAGATAGCCACCGGAGAGGGATTCCCCCCCTTCGGCAGGGTGCTAGAACGGGTGTAGATTGGTTTTCGGTGGCTACAGAGGCTTTCGGCGGCGGAACTCCCGATCTAGGTTAATTTCTGAAGGTTTCAGTATTTATAGAAATTTTTGGAGCCGGGGCCAAGTAAAGGGGAGCTACGGGCCGTCCTCGATATAGGGGGGCGCGCCCCCCTACCCAGGGCGTGGCCCCCACCCTCGAGGGGAGCCCGTGGCTCTCCTGGCCCAACTCTTTTGCTTTGGGGGCTTCTTTTGGTCCAGAAAAAATCGTCAAAAATTGGCTCGTCAATTGGACTTCGTTTGATTTACCTTTTCTGTAAAACTCTAAAACAGGAGAAAAATTGAAACTGGCACTGGGCTCTGGGTTAACAGGCCAGAAATCATATAAAAGTGTATAATAAAGCGCATAAGACATCCTAGAAGGATAATATAATAGGATGGAACAATTAAAAATTATAGATACGTTGGAGACGTATCAGGGCCCTCTCGGTAATGCACATCATAATAAGCCTTGCAAGCAAATGACTAATGAGTTACTCACGAGATGATGTATTACGGAACGAGTAAAGAGACTTGCCGGTAACGAGATTGAACTAGGTATTGACATACCGACGATCGAATCTCGGGCAAGTAACATACCGATGACAAAAGGAACAAAGTATGTTGTTATGCGGTTTGACCGATAAAGATCTTCGTAGAATATGTAGGAGCCAATATGAGCATCCAGGTTCCGCTATTGGTTATTGGCCGGAGATGAGTCTCGGTCATGTCTACATAGTTCTCGAACCCGTAGGGTCCGCACACTTAACGTTTGATGACGATCGGTATTATGAGTTTATGTGTTTTTGATATACTGAAGGTAGTTCGGAGTCCTGGATGAGATCACGAACATGATGAGGAGTCTCAGAATGTCTGAGACATAAAGATTGATATATTGGACGACTATATTCCGACACCGGAAGTGTTCCGAAAAAGTTTCGGATTTAACCGGAGTGCCGGAGGGGGTTACCGGAACCCCCCCGAGGGAGTATGGGCCATATTGGGCCATTGAGGGAATAGAGAGTGGCAGTCCATAGGGCTGGCCGCACCCTCCCCCTAGGAATCCTAGTTGGACTAGGAAATGGGGGGAGGCGCCCCTCTTCTTCCTTCTTCTCTCCCCCTTCCTTTCCTACTCCTAGTAGGAATATCAAAGGGGGTTCCTATTCCTACTAGGAGTAGGAATCCTACTCCCTGGTGCGCCCCAAGGGCCTAGCCGCACCTCCCCCTTGCTCCTTTATATACGGGGGCAGGGGCACCCAAAGACACACAAGAAACATTGTTCTAGCCGTGTGCGGCGCCCCCCTCCACAGAAACACACCTCGGTCATACCGTTGCAGTGCTTAGGCGAAGCCCTACGCCGGTAGCTTCATCATCTCCGTCACCACGCCGTCGTGCTGACGAATCTCTCCCGTGAAGCTCAACTGGATCAAGAGCTCGTGGGACGTCATCAAGCTGAACGTGTGCTGAACGCGGAGGTGCCGTACGTTCGGTGCTTGATCGGTTGGATCGCGAAGAAGTTCGACTACATCAACCGCGTCACTAGACGCTTCTGCTTTCAGTCTACGAGGGTACGTAGACACACTCTCCCCTCTCGTTGCTATGAATCTGGTAGATAGATTTTGCGTGATCGTAGGAATTTTTTTGAAATACTACGTTCCCCAACAGTGGTATCAGAGCCAGGTCTATGCGTAGATGATATGCACGAGTAGAACACAAGTGAGTTGTGGACGATACTAGTCATACTGCTTACCAGCATGTCATACTTTGGTTCGGCGGTATTGTGAGATGAAGCAGCCTGGTCCGACATTACGCGGACGCTTATGCGAGACTGGTTTCACCGTTATGAGCACTCGTTGCTTAAAGGTGACTGGCGGGTGTCTGTCTCTCTCACTTTAGTTGAATCAAGTGTGGCTACGCCCGGTCCTTGTGAAGGTTGAAACAGCACATACATGACAAAAAATCATTGTGGTTTTGTATGCATAGGTAAGAACGGTTCTTGCTAAGCCCGTAATAGCCACGTAAAACTTGCAACAACAAAGTTGAGGATGTCTAACTTGTTTTTGCAGGGTACATTGTGATGTGATATGGTCAAGACATGATGAGTGATACGTTATTGTATGAGATGATCATGTTTTGTAAAGTTATCGGCAACTGACAGGAGCCATATAGTTGTCGCTTTGTTGTATGAAATACAATCGCCATGTAATTGCTTTACTTTATCACTAAGCGGTAGCGATAGTCGTGGAAGCAATAGTTGGCGAGACGAAAACGATGCTACGATGGAGATCAAGGTGTCGTGCCGGTGATGATGGTGATGATGACGGTGCCTTGGAGATGGAGATCAAAAGCACAAGATGATGATGGCCATATCATGTCACATATTTTGATTGCATGTGATGTTTATCTTATTATGCTTCTTATTTTGCTTAGTACGGCAGTAGCATTACAAGATGATCCCTTACAAAATTTCAAGGTATAAGTGTTCTCCCTGAGTATGCACCGTTGCGAAAGTTCATCGTGCTGAGACACCACGTGATGACCGGGTGTGATAAGCTCTACATTCAGATACAACGGGTGTAAGCCAGTTTTGCACACGCTGAATACTTGGGTTAAACTTGATGAGCCTAGCATATGCAGATATGGCCTCGGAACACTGGAGACCGAAAGGTCGAGCGTGAATCATATAGTAGATATGATCAACATAAGATGTTCACCAATGAAAACTACTCCATCTCACGTGATGATCGGACATGGTTTAGTTGATTTGGATCACGTGATCATTTAGATGACCAGAGGGATGTCTATCTAAGTGGGAGTTCTTTAGTAATATGATTAATTGAACTTTAATTTATCATGAACTTCTTCCTAATAGTTTTTGCATATCTATGTTGTTGTAGATCAATGGCCTGTGCTACCGTTCCTTTGAATTTTAATGCATTCCTAGAGAAAGCCAAGTTGAAAGATGATGGTAGCAATTATACGGACTGGGTCCGTAACTTGAGAATTATCCTCATTGCTGCACAGAAGAATTATGTCCTTGAAGCACCGCTAGGTGACAAGCCCCCTCCCGCTAATGTAGACGGTTTGAACGTCTGGCAGATGCGGTCTAATGACTACACGATAGTTTAGTGTGCCATGCTTTACGGCTTAGAACCAGGACTTCAACGATGTTTTGAACATCATGGAGCATATGAGATGTTCCAGGAGTTGAAGTTAATATTTCAAGCAAATGCCCGTATTGAGAAATATGAGATTTCCAATAAGTTATATAGCTGCAAGATGGAGGAGAATAGTTCTATCAGTGAACACTTGCTCAGAAGGTCTGGGTACTACAATCATATGACTCAACTTGGTTGCAAAGTTGATGAAGATAGTGTTATTGACAGAGTTCTTCTATCACTGCCACCAAGCTATAAAGGCTTCGTGATGAACTATAATATGCAAGGGATGCAAAAGACAATTCCTGAGCTCTTCGCTATGCTCAAGGCTGCGGAGCTAGAAATCAAAAAGGAGAATCAAGTGTTGATGGTTAAAAAGACCACTAGTTTCAAGAAAAAGGGCAAGGGAAAGAATGGGAACTTCAAGAAGAATAGCAATATAGTTGATACTCCTGCGAAGAAACCCAAGTGTGGAGCCAAGCCTGAAACTGAGTGCTTCTACTACAAAGGGACTGGACACTGGAAGCGGAACTGCCCCAAGTATTTGGTGGATAAGAAGGATGGCAAGGTGAACAAAGGTATATGTGATATACATGTTATTGATGTGTACCTTACTAATGCTCATAGTAATACCTGGGTATTTGATACCGCTTTGGTTGCTAATATTTGTAACTCGAAACAGGGTGTGTCGCCCCCGATTTGACCGTACACTAATCATGCACGCAAATGTGTACGACCAAGATCAGAAACTCACTGGAAGATATCACAACACAACTCTAGACACATATTAAAATAATACAAGCTTTATATTACAAGCCAGGGGCCTCGAGGGCTCGAATACATAAGCTCGATTACACAAGAGTCAACGGAAGCAATAATATCTAAGTACATACATAAGTTAAACAAGTTTGCATTAAGAAGGCTAGCACAAATGTAGCAACGACCGAAAAGGCAAGGCCTCCTGCCTGGGACCTCCTAACTACTCCTTGAAGCCGAACTCCACGTAGAAACATCATCGGGATCCTCTGGCTCCTGGGCTCCACCATCTGGTCGCATGATCCGAGAAGAAGGGACAAAAGGAGAAAAGGGGGAGCAAAGCAACCGTGAGTACTCATCCAAAGTACTCGCAAGCAAGGATCTACACTACATATGCAATGGTATCTATGTCAAGGGGTAATATATGTCGGTTAAACTGCAGAATGCCAGAATAAGAGGGGGATAGCTAATCCAATCGAAGACTACGCTTCTGGCAGCCTCCATCTTGCAGCAGTAGAAGAGAATATATGATAAGTTCGCCAAGCAATCACCGGGTTGTATCTGAAACTTGTCTGGGTGTGTTTTATTAAGTATCCAGTTCTAGTTGTCATGAGGTCAGAGTACAACTCCGGGTCGTCCTTTTACCAAGGGACACGACTATTCAAATAGATTAACTTCCCTGCAGGGGTGCACCACATAACCTAGCACGCTCGATCCCATTTGGCCGGACACACTTTCCAGGGTCATGCCCGGCCTCGAAAGATCAACACATCGCAACCCTACCTAAGCACAGCAGAGAGGTCAGCACGCCGGTCTAAGTCCTAGGCCCGTAGGGGTCGGGGCCCATCGCCCAACGCACACCTACACGTTGTGTACGCGGCCGGTGAGCAGACCTAGCAACCTCCATTACTAAGGAAGTTACGTTACGCGGTCCAACCCGGCGTGCGCCGCTCAGTCGCTGACGTCAAGAAGGCCTCGGCTGATACCACGATGTCGAGAGCCCATAACTATTCCCACGTAGCTGGTTAGTGCGTATAGGCCAAAGGCCAGACTTAGATCAAATACCAAGATCTCATTAAGCGTGTTATTATGAAATAACCGTGGACAACGACCAGGGCCAGGACACCTCTCGACTGGGTGTCTCAACCTGCCCTGTCGCTCCGCCACCAAGATCCACTCGGGGGCCGTCAGGAACCCAGGCCCACCGCTACATGTATGGTGCCACCTGTCCTTTCAGCCCCCACATTGGAATCGCTTGCAGGTACTCATCGAGCCGACCCGACTTTTGGGACATCATGTGACACGTAAAGTGTGCATATATTATAAACCCGTGATCACCACCCGAGTGATCATGGCCCGATAGTATAGCATGGCAGACAGACAAGAGTGTAGGGCCACTGATGGAATACTAGCATCCTATACTAAGCATTAGGATAGCAGGGTACAAGTATTAACAGTAGTAGCAACAATGACAGGCTATGCAACAGAATAGGAGCTATCGAATGATCAATAGTAGGAGTTCTAATGCAAGAATAATAGAGAGAGAGAGTGGGCGATATCTCGTGATCAAGGGGGGGGGGGG
>LR738711.1:152374443-152390480 GCA_902687465.1 Secale cereale | reverse complement strand
CTCGATCTGGCGCGCAGGCGGGTAGCCAGGGACGCGGGCACCGATAGGGAGCGGTGTCGAGTGGCGGCTGTAGCGTGAGGAGGGGGGAAGCAGAGAGAGAGAGAGCACGAGGAGGTGCTCACGTTCGTCGTGAGAAGGGGCGGCGAGGCTTGTTGGCGACCGGCGGGGAGGAGGACGGGGACGTCCGGTGAGCGTCGATGGGGACGAGGCGACGGTGAGGATGGAGACGGTGCGGCAGACCGGCGGAGAGGAGGACGACGATACGGGGTCCAGCGACAGGGCGGCGAGGATGACGGGCGCAGCGCCCCGATTCAGATCCAGAGAGGGAGGGGATCATGGGGAGTGGGGGCGTGGGTAGTTAGGGTCACGGGGGAGTGGGTATAGGTAGGAGAGGAGGTGGGCCGGCCCAGTTGGGTCGAGGCCCAGTTGGGCCAGGGGGTCTTCCCCTTTTCCTTTTGTTTTCTATTTTGTTTTCTTATTCTATTTACCGATTGTTTAGTGTTTTCTTTTAGTTACCTTATATATTTATTTTATAAAAAAGTCAAAATGGCACGTAATTTGATGTTGCCAAATATGTCACGGCCACATTAAGTTGGTACTCAAACTAAATTAGTTTCGTAATTAACTAATATTTAAAAGCATTTAAAATAACAGTTTCACTACTGTTTTATTCAGTTTATAGTATTTGAATATTTTATAAAGGTGTGGTTTCACCACCATAACCATCTATGATTTATTTGCTACAATTTGTACATTTTAGATTTGACAATTGAAATACTTTTATTGTTGACTTTAATTCAAATTTGAATTTGGATCGATTCTGAACTAACACAGGATTAGCAATGGTAATCGTGGTGACGTGGCATCATTACCAGAGGGTTACTGTAGCTTAATTACCCGGGTGTCACAATTCTCCTCCACTACAAGAAATCTCGTCCCGAGATTTAAGAGGTGTAGTAAGGGGGGACAGTGCTCGTAGCGAAACCTAACGAGTCTTCTCAGTCTTGGCTGCCCTTTCGAGGAGGTTGATCCCTTTCGTTGATGTCTTCATTTCTCCATTTCAAGTCATCGTGATCAAGTCGTCATCCTTTCTTCGGGATCTCCATCGTCCTACGAACGCGAACAGGGGGAAAAACTCTGGAAGAACGCATCTCCACAAAGCTGGGCATCTGACGATGAACTCAACGGGAAATACACGAGGTACCCCACGAGTTGTATTTCAATGAATTCGTTGAGTGTAATATATGATGGTACCATAGATTCAAATGGGTAGGCAATCATTTGATGCCTAGACAGAAGCTGGAATGGGGGCTTGAACAACGAGAATAACATGTTGTTTGATTCCAAGATGAATAATGTTATAGAATTTAGCTCGTGAATCACATACGAAGCCAGGTGCAAATGATACATTAGAATCCGGGTTGTAAAGAAGAGTAAAATTTCGATCCAGTGGACCTGTGGGTTATGGGCCCACCATGTCGGTTGAAAATAGGAAGGGTGTTGACATCTTGCACAACTACGACCGGGAGGCATGTTAGTGGATAGCTTGTCAGCTATGTCGGCAACAATGTCGTACCAAGGACAGGAAACGAAGAGAACCATTTTCCCGCTCGTTGAAACAAGGCGGACCAATAGGCAGAACCGGAATGTTATCAACAATAGAATCAAGGTCTTACTGACAGAGTTGCACAACGAGGTGTTTACATAAGCAGCGAATTATTACTGCTTAGATCATATAGATCAAGAAGGTTAAACAGAACAATGGAAAGGAAAACTGTGATTACACACAATTATTAGGAGTATATCCTTCCCATGGACAAGCAGAACATGGCATACAGGGTAGGAGAGCAAGTACCCAACCATTCACATAAAGAGGCAAGGATTAATCAAGATGTTACCCATACAACGTTGTCTGGACAACTGACCAAGAAACACTTAGCATCGCGCCTCCAATGTTCTTGTTGATGAGCGGGGTATCATAGTCATGCTTCGAGGTAGCAATGATATGGTGTTTCAATCAAGGGACAGACTTTGGATACACAAATGATCCATCGGGAGCAACTTATAAAATAAGTCTTACAATTTCCTCCTGGAAGAATGGTTATCCTTGCAAAAGAAATTGTAATGATAGGTCCTCCAGCCACGGGTGCTAGGCATGACATCATATTACCGGATCATCAAAGGACCAACATTATAACTCCTGGAAACTTGTCCCAACCATCATATCTGACCGAGATTCAGATCCGATTGGTGTCATCATACCTCTGACTCAGGATGTTCGAGAAGAAAAGGTGCAACATAAATAGACAAAAATGACATGGCAATATTATCGGGAAATGAACTATGGGAGCGGTTTCCCGAAACAATAGTTCATCATTAAACCAAGGAGAGGATGAGGAGGTGGCTGATGGGTTCAGCAACAATTCATCGAGAATTCCAAACTGATGGATTTCTACAATAATGTGAACAAGAAGATGACACTTGTCAATTCAAATGATGTAATGTTGTATGCTCGAGGAAAACATACACCATTAATCATTAGTTGAAAGGTGTGCCCGAAATATGACCTTAGGCTGCAAGATCAATGTTAGAGTGATGATTTAATAACCAACAGTCTAGGAACAAACTGTCGATCATTGACTTCGAAGCAATAGGGTTGCTAGAAGTACAGAACTCAAGCGGCATCATTAGCATATTGGTATCCCGGTTAAAAACAACACGGGGACCAAGGAAGAATGGTGATGGTGAGAAGTATCATCATACCAAGAATTTCTAAGAGGTGGAGCAATCCCCACAACATTCTCGACATAAAAGACAGTAATACTTCAAGGCAGAACACAACACTCGCTGGAGAGCAAGTTGTATTCATAATGTGCACAAGTTCGCGATGAAAGGAAGTCAAGGGTATTGTCAATGATAATAAAGATCATCGAGGGAAAGGAGAGTATTTCTCATCATGAACACAGTTGACATCTCAGAATAAGTCAAAGTGTTGAAGGTGATCCGACACATTTGCCGGGAGGTTTCAAGAGGATGCAAGCAAACAACAACGGCAACAAGCAATGGAATGACGAAGTGGTAAGTTATAGGATCAATATATAAGATGCAAGCTCAGAACCAACGTTGCCTTTCGAGACAAGCAACATGATGTTGAAAGCTCGATGTAAGTCATGCTCACACACTAGAGAATTCGTGCACCAGAGAAGGATGAGGTAGCACAGTCAAATATAGTGAGACCAGGATGCAGCCGATAGTCTAGGAATGACCAGATTGAGTTCAGAATTTCCCAGTAAAAATACTAGGGGTATTTGATTTGTAGTGCAGAATAATCCCACTAGTCGATGTCCTCGGTTGACAATAACCCAGAACCCGTAGAGTGGTTACGACAAGGAAAGACATTACTTCAACAAAGTTAGTAAGATGTGGTGCAATGGCAAGACATCTTCGAGATACCAGGGGGTAATACTCGAAGGTAGAACATGACAGAAGTAGAACCGGGTCATTTACCTATGACAGTAGATACATCATCCTTGCCAAAAATAGACGAGGCACTGGAATGAATTCCCATCAGATATATCGGATCAGAACAGCATGGTCGGAACCATAACTGTAAGGAATCAATTCAAGAATACCGAAAGAATCATACAGTTGGATAATCATTTTGCAAGAAGCTTCTGAGACGGTCTACATCATGTTCATGGGCATGAACACAAAGTTCAAGGTCGACTCCCACTTCTTTAATGCATATCATTTCATTCACCTCCCACTTTGATAAAACTACAGTGTTGGAATTTTATCTGGTAGAACACCGGAAGAGTATGACTTATGAAAACTTTCAGGTTCTCACGGATTAGGTGAAGGCATAGGTTCAACCCATCGGGCATCTTAGTAACATATACCACAAGTTTCAAAAGTAAATACACAAGCTCTAAAGCAGGGTGTGGTTGGCCAAGCAGAGGATACAATTTACCAAAGGAATTACGTATCAGGGGAAGAACTCGCAAGGTGATTGAATATGAAGGACACTGTCGGATAACAATCCAACAATGGATCGAGCGATCCACAACGGAGCTGATGTGAGTATCGTTACTCCCTCAGAGGAAGAAAGAGTGCAGATGCATTGGATTCAAGAATCACTTGATTAGTCTGATGCTTAAAATAGAAAGAAATTATGGTTTCCAAAACGAAGGATCAGAAGCAGACGCTCTGATCAAGGATGGATAAGTTGAAAACACTTAGTTGGACAATCAATAAAGGTTTGAGTTTCCGAGAATCAACTCATGTCTGGAATGACGTCTGAGCCGGAAAGATAATTTTAAAAAGGATAACCTGATGACTGTGTGCATACGCACACTTTGAATCAATAGGCTCAAAATGGCTAAGACAAGGGATGTTAACGAAGACTACTAGTCATATGAAATTAACCATAATGCAAGCAGGCAAGAATTTCAAGAGTAGCAGGCTGGAGAGGATTTTCGAAGGATCGAAAAGTATTCAGAAGAATATTGTGAGACACATGAACAATCGAGAAGAACGGATTCTCGATAAATGGGAGGAAATAACCGTAAGGGTTTTTAAGCGAAATAAAACTGCAAGACAGTAAACTCAAAGGATTCTCGGGACAATGGAGAATATTTTGAGGCATCTTGTAACAACAAGAGCGATGAGGGATGATCATGAGATTGGCAAGTGAATACAGATATCCATAGGGATATATCGGTGGCAGTGAATTGCAAAGACAATTAGCACAAGGGTCTCCGGAAAATATCGAGGGATATCCTCAAAATCTTTTGACGAAGCAGGTGATCTTCCTGAATGAGGGCTCTTCGGGATAAATAGTTACGAGAACCTAGAGTCAGAGTTAGTAAAATCTTTTACCCCGAATAGAAGAGAGATCAGAGTCCCAGAGTAAAGATGAAGAGTAAAAGATCCTAATACCACCCAATGGCGATGTGGGCCCTTAAGCCACACAGCCATGTTAGTAAAAGTTTTGCAATGACTAGACTCGACTTCGGCCAAAGAGTTGGAAGGGGAATTCCTACAGGCAGTCGGCTCTGATACCAACTTGTGACGCCCCCGATTTGACCGTACACTAATCATGCACGCAAATGTGTACGACCAAGATCAGGAACTCATTGGAAGATATCACAACACAACTCTAGACACAAATTAAAATAATACAAGCTTTATATTACAAACCAGGGGCCTCGAGGGCTCGAATACATAAGCTCGATTACACAAGAGTCAGCGGAAGCAATAATATCTGAGTACACACATAAGTTAAACAAGTTTGCCTTAAGAAGGCTAGCCCAAATGTAGCAACGATCGAAAAGGCAAGGCTTCCTGCCTGGGACCTCCTAACTACTCCTTGAAGCCGAACTCCACGTAGAAACATCATCGAGATCCTCTGGCTCCTAGGCTCCACCATCTGGTCGCATCATCCGAGAAGAAGGGACAAAAGGAGAAAAGGGGGAGGAAAGCAACCGTGAGTACTTATCCAAAGTACTCGCAAGCAAGGATCTACACTACATATGCAATGGTATCTGTGTAAAGGGGTAATATATGTGGGTTAAACTGCAGAATGCCAGAATAAGAGGGGGATAGCTAATCCAATCGAAGACTACGCTTCTGGCAGCCTCCATCTTGCAGCAGTAGAAGAGAATAGATGGTAAGTTCACCAAGTAACACGTATAGCATACTCCTACCCGACGATCCTCCCCTCATCGCCCTGTGGGAAAGCGATCACCGGGTTGTATCTAAAACTTATCTGGGTGTGTTTTATTAAGTATCCAGTTCTAGTTGTCATGAGGTCAGAGTACAACTCCGGGTCGTCCTTTTACCGAGGGACACGGGTATTCGAATAGATTAACTTCCCTGCAGGGGTACACCACATAACCTAGCACGCTCGATCCCATTTGACCGGACACACTTTCCAGTGTCTTGCCCGACCTCAGAAGATGAACACGTCGTAGTCCTACCTAAGCACAGGAGAGAGGTCAGCACGCCAGTCTAAGTCCTATGCGTGCAAGGGTCCGGGCCCATCGCCCAACGCACACCTGCACGTTGCGTACGTGGTCGGTGAGCAGACCTAGCAACCTCCATTACTAAGGAAGTTACGTTACGCGGTCCAACCCGGCGAGCGTCGCTCAGTCGCTGACGTCAAGAAGGCTTCGGCTGATACCACGATGTCGAGAGCCCATAACTATTCCCACGTAGCTGGTTAGTGCGTATAGGCCAATGGCCAGGCTCAGATCAAATACCAAGATCTCGTTAAGCGTGTTATTATGAAATAACCGCGGACAACGACCAAGGCTAGGCCACCTCTTGACTGGGTGTCTCAACCTGCCCTGTCGCTCTGCCACCAAGATCCACTCGGGGGCCGTCAGGAACCCAGGCCCACCGCCACCTGGATGGAGCCACCTGTCCTTTCAGCCCCCACATTGGAATCGCTTGCGGGTACTCATCGAGCCGACCTGACTTTTTCACATCAAGTGTCATGTAAAGTATGTATATAGTATAAACCCGTGATCACCACCCGAGTGATCACGGACCAATAGTATAGCATGGCAGACGAACAAGAGTGTAGGGCCACTGATGGAATACTAGCATCCTATACTAAGCATTAGGATAACATGGTACAAGTATCAACAGTAGTAGCAACAATGACAGGTTATGCAACAGAATAGGAGCTATCGAATCATCAAAAGTAGCAGTTCTAATGCAAGAATAATAGAGAGAGAATGGGCGATATTTGGTGATCAAGGGGGGGGGGGCTTGCCTAGTTGCTCTGGCAAGAAGGAGGGGTCATCGTCGACGCAGTCGATCACTGTGGCTCTCGCAGTGGTCTCAGTCCGGTTGTCTATCGGAGAGAAGAGGGGGGAAAAACAATAAATATAAAGCAAACATCGCACCACAAAGTATAACATGGCAATACGCGGTGCTACGTGTGACTTAATGATACGTCTCCAACGTATCTTTAATTTTTGAATGTTCCATGTTATTATATTATCCTTCTAGGATCTTTTATGGGCTTTTATATACACTTTTATATGTTTTTTGGGACTAACCTATTAACCCAGAGCCCAGTGCCAGTTTCTGTTTTTCTCCAGTTTTAGGGTTTTACCGAAAAGGAATATCAAACGGAGTCCAATTGACGTGCCAATTTTTGATGATTTTTTCTGGACAAAAAGAAGCCCCCGAAGTAAAAGAGTTGGGCCAGGAGAGCCACGGGCTGCCCACGAGGGTGGGGGGCGCGCCCTGGGCAGGGGGGCGCACCCTCCTATCTCGTGGACAGCCCAGAAGCCCCCTGACTTGTTCCCTACGCCAAAAATCCTATACATACTGAAACCTTCAGAAATTAACCTAGATCGGGAGTTCCACCGCCGAAAGCCAATCTACGCCCATTCAGGCACCCTGCCGGAGGGGGGAATCTCTCTCCGGTGGCTATCTTCATCATCGCGACGCTCTCCATGATGAGGAGGGAGTAGTCCACCCTCGGGGCTGAGGGTATGTACCAGTAGCTATGTGTTTGATCTCTCTCTCTCGTGTTCTTGAGATGGCATGATCTTGATGTATCGCGAGCTTTGCTATTTTAGTTGGATCTTATTATGCTTCTCCCCCTCTACTCTCTTGTAATGGATTGAGTTTTCCCTTTGAAGTTATCTTATCGGATTGAGTCTTTAAGGATTTGAGAACACTTGATGTATGTCTTGCACGTGCTTATGTGTGGTGACAATGGGATATCATGTGATGCACTTGATGTATGTTTTGGTGATCAACTTGCGGATTTCGTGACCTTGGGAATCTATGCATAGGGGTTGGCACACGTTTTCGTCTTGACTCTCTGGTAGAAACTTTGGGGCCCTCTTTGAAGTTCTATATGTTGGTTGAATAGATGTTTCTGAGATTGTGTGATGCATATTGTATAATCATGCTCACGGATACTTGAGGTGACAATGGAGTATCTAGGTGACATTAGGGTTTTGGTTGATTTGTATCTTAAGGTGTCATTCTAGTACGAACTCTATGATAGATTGAACATTACTACAGACTCTTGAATAGATCGATCGGAAATAATAACTTTGAGGTGGTTTCGTGCCCTACCATAATTTCTTCGTTTGTTCTCCGCTATTAGTTACTTTGGAGTGACTCTTTGTTGCATGTTGAGGGCTAGTAATATGATCCAATTATGTTATCCTTGTTGAGAGAACTTGCACTGGTGAAAGTATGAAACTTAGGCCTTGTCTACTATCATTGCAACACCGATTATGCTCACTTTTATCTTTAGTTACCTTGCTATTTTTACATTTTCAGATTACAAAAACCTATATCTACCATCCATATTGCACTTGTATCACCATCTCTTCGCCGAACTAGTGCACCTATACAATTTACCATTGTTTTGGGTGTGTTGGGGACACAAGAGACTCTTTGTTATTTGGTTGCAGGGTTGTTTGAGAGATACCATCTTCATCCTATGCCTCCCGCAGATTGATAAACCTTAGGTCATCCACTTGAGGGAAATTTGCTACTGTCCTACAAACCTCTGCACTTGGAGGCCCAACAACGTCTACAAGAAGTAGGTTGTGTAGTAGACATCAAGCTCTTTTCTGGCGCCGTTGCCGGGGAGGTTTGTGCTTGAAGGTATATCTTTAGATCTTGCAGTCGAATCTTTTAGTTTCTTGTTTTATCACTAGTTTAGTTTATAAAAGAAAACTACAAAAAATGGAATTAAGGTTACCTCATATGCTTCATCTTTTTAATATCTTTCGTGAAAATGATGGAAAGGAAAATTGTGCTCAAGTACTAGAAGAAGAATTACATAGAATGCTTGGCACTAAAGACTTGAATGATGAGCATGCTTGCATTGTTGTTAGTGTGAATCCTTTGAATATTTATGGTACTAATGATGATTGCACTAGTCATGATGAAAATATCTCATATAAGCATGTTGATTTTTGTGGAGTGTATAGAGTTTGCAAGTACATACCAAAGAGGGAAGATAGATTTTGCAAGAGGCATAAGTATTTAGAAACTAAATGGTTGATACAGATGCTAGATGATTGTTCTGAAAATTGAAAATATCTTAGCCGTACTTGTGAACTTTGCAATGAACGTGGTCTTTTCATTACCCAATGTGAATTGTTTCATGATCGAATCGTGTCCAAAAATTGTGATGACTTGATTTCCCTTGCCCATCATAATGAACTTGTTTTGCTTTTGGGTTATGAAAAAATTAAATGTAGAACTAAGTTTCTTCTAGGATTTTCCATTGATAAACTTCTTGATTTTGATATAGAGGAAATATATATGTATTGTGCGGTGAATTGCATTGAAAATCCTTATATTGCCAATTACCTTAAGTCAAGAAAACAAATAGGAGATGAATAGAATATTAATGAAAGGGAAGAGATTTCCCAATATCCTCCTATTATTTCTTATGATGAATCAGGTAACGAGGAGGAGCCTCCTATTCTACCAATCTCAGTAGTAAGGAGCTCCAAAAAGAAGATTAAACCCACACATAATGAGAAGAAGAAAAAGAAAAGACGAAGAAGCAAAGGTAAAGAGGTATCTCTCCCAAATGATTTTGCTCCTATTACTCATTATGATGATGATAATTTCTATACTATCGGTACTATCCATACTATTAACGATGAGAGTGATTATGTTTATGATATGGAAAGGCCCAAGCTTGGGGATGCTATGTTTGATGAGAATGATATATTTGAGAATTTATTTGCTGCAATTAATGTTTGTCCCAAGCTTGGGGATGCTACGCTTGATGAAGATGATATTTTTAGCCTCCGAAGTCTTGATATGCAAATCTATTATGATGAAAGCATGCCTCCTATTTATGATGATTATTGTGATGACACTTACGCTATAAAAAGTAGTGATGATTATATTTATCAAACTTGTCATGATTATGATTACCCTTTTTCTGATCATTACTCTTTTAATGTGGAGACAATCTATTTTATTCAAGTCACTTATGATACTCCCACTATTCCGAATGAGAAGAATTTTGCTTATGTGGAGAGTAATAAAATTTATATGTTTGGGAATCATGACAAAAATGCTCTATGTGCTGGTTATATTGTTGAATTCATTCATGATGCTACTGAAAATAATTATGAGAGAGGATCATATGCTTGTAGGAATTGCAATAGTATCAAGTTTCCTATCTATGTGCTTAAATTTTTGAAGCTATGCTTGTTTTGCTTTCCTATGCTAGTTGATTATTGTTCCCATAAGTTGTTTGCTCACAAAATCCCTATGCATAGGAAGTGGGTTATACTAAAATGTGCTAGTCACATTCTTCGTGATGCTCTTTTTATGCTTCAATTCTTATCTTTTATGGGAGCATCATTGAAATCATCGTGCCTAGCTAGGGGCGTTAAACGATAGTGCTTGTTGGGAGGCAACCCAACTTTATTTTAGTTTCTTTGTTTTCGCTTCTGTTTCAGAATAAATATTGCATATAGCTTCTGTTTAGATGTGGTTTTATGTTTTAATTAGTGTTTGTGCCAAGTAGAACCTTTGGGAAGGCTTGGGTGAAGTTTATATGATCTTGCTGTGAAAAACAGAATTGTTAGTGCTCGCTAGAATGGTCTTCAGATTTTACTGGAGTGTGCTATTTAGTTGATTCTTTTTGCAGATGATTAATAGACAAATTCCTCATGTTTACCAATTTAGTTTGAATTTTTTGGAGTTACAGAAGTACGCGAAAACTGCAGATTACTACAGACTGTTCTATTTTTGACAGATTCTGTTTTTCGTGCGTTGTTTACTTATTTCAATCCATCTATGAGTAGTATTGGGAAGTATGAATCATAGAGAAGTTGGAATACAGTAGGTTTAACACCAATATAAACAAAGAATGAATTCATTGCAGTACCTTTGAGTAGTGGCTTGCTTTCTTATACTAACGGAGCTCACGAGATTTTTGTCTAAGTTTTGTGTAGTGAAGTTTTCAAGTTTTGAGTATTGCTTTGATGGACTATGGAACAAAGAGTGGCAAGAGCCTAAGCTTGTGGATGCCCAAGGCACCCCAAGGTAATATTAAAGGACAACCAAAAGCCTAAGCTTGGTGATGCCCCGGGAAGGCATCCCCTCTTTCATCTTCATCCATCGGTAACTATACTCGGAGCTATATTTTTATTCACAACATGATATGTGTTTTGCTTGGAGCGTCAATTTATTTTAGTTTGTTTTGCTTGCTGTTTGAATAATATACCAAGATCTGAAATTCTTAAATTTTAGAGATTCTTCACATAGTTACATAATTATTCAACTACTCATTGATCTTCACTTATATCTCTCGGAGTTGTTTGTTATTTGCTCTAGTGCCTCACTTATATCTTTTACAGCATGGCGGTGGTTATATTTGGTAGAAATTGTTGATCTCTCATGCTTCACTTATATCCTTTTGAGAGTCTATTAAAAAAGCATGGCAATGTGCTTTGGCTATAAAACTAGCCTTTGCATGATAGGCATCCAAGATCAATGTAGTAAAAACTTTCACAGTAAGTGCATTGAATATGATGAGAAGTTGGATGCTTGATAATTGTTTTGAGATGTGAGGATAGTGATATTAGAGTCATGCTAGTTGAGTTATTATGAAATTGAGAAATGCTTGTGTTAAGGTTAGTGATTCCTGTAGCATGCACGTATGGTGAACCGCTATGTGACGAAGTTAGAGCATGAGGTATTTGTGTGGAGGTCGGGGGCGCGCGATGGTTAACTCCTACCAACCTCCCCCCTAGGAGTAGGCGTTGATTGCTTTGTTTTGATGACTCGTAGATTTTTGCAATAAGTATATGAGTTCTTATGACTAATGTTGAGTCCATGGATTATACGCACTCTCACCCTTCCACCATTGCTAGCCTCTCTTGTACCGCGCAACTTTCGCCGGTACCATACACCCACTATATATCCTTCCTCAAAACAGCCACCATATTGTTCCTCAAAACATCCACCATACCTACCTATCATGGCATTTCCATAGCCATTCCGAGATATATTGCCATGCAACTTTCCATCGTTCCATTAATATGACACGCATCATATTGTCATATTGCCATGCATGATCATGTAGTTGACATCGTATTTGTGGCAAAGCCACCATGCATAATTTTTCATACCTGTCACTCTTGATTCATTGCACATCCCGGTACACCGCCGGAGGCATTCATATAGTCATACTTGTTCTAGTATTGAGTTGTAATATCGAGTTGTAATTCAATGAAAGTGTGACGATCATCATTATTAGAGCATTGTCCCATGTGAGAAAGGCTAAATCAATAAAGCCCCTCCACAAAAAAAAGGCCAAAGAAAAAAATAAAGGCCCCAAAAAAATAAATAAAAGAAAAAGGGACACTTGCTACTATCTTTTTCCACACTTGTGCTTCAAAGTAGCACCATGTTCTTCATGATAGAGAGTCTCATGTTTAGCCACTTTTCATATACTCATGGGAATTTTCATTATAGAACTTGGCTTGTATATTCCAACGATGGGCTTCCTCAAATGCCCTAGGTCTTCGTGAGCAAGCAAGTTAAATGCACATCCACTAGTTTTATTTGTTGAGCTTTCATACATATTTAGCTCTAGTGCATCCGTTGCATGGCAATCCCTACTCACTCACATTGATATCTATTGATGGGCATATCCATAGCCCATTGATACGCCTAGTCGATGTGAGACTATCTTCCTACTTTTTGTCTTCTCCACAACCACCTCTCTATTCCACATAGTGCTATGTCCATGGCTCATGCTCATGTATTGCGTGAAAGTTGAAAGGTTTGAAAGAATAGTGTATGAAAACAAGTGCTTGGCTGAAATCGGGGTTGTGCATGATATTAATATTTTGTGTGATGAAGAGGGAGCATAGCCAGACTATATGATTTTGTTGGGATAACTTTCTTTAGCCATAGTATTTTGAGAAGACATGATTGCTTTGTTAGTATGCTTGAAGTATTATTATTTCTTATGTCAATATAGACTTTTGTCTTGAATCTTTCAGATCTGAACATTCATGCCAAAATTAAGAGAATTACATTGAAAATTATGTTGGTTAGCATTCCACATCAAAAATTCTGTTTTTATCATTTACCTACTCGAGGACGAGCAGGAATTAAGCTTGGGGATGCCTGATACGTCTCCAACGTATCTATAATTTTTTATTGTTCCATGCTATTATATTATCCTTCTAGGATGTCTTATGGGCTTATATATGATTTTTGGGACTAACCTATTAACCCAGAGCCCAGTGCCACTTTCTGTTTTTCTCCTGTTTTAGGGTTTTACAGAAAAGGAATATCAAACTGAGTCCAATTGACGTGCCAATTTTTGATGATTTTTTCTGGACCAAAAGAAGCCCCCGAAGTAAAAGAGTTGGGCCAGGAGAGCCACGGGCTGCCCACGAGGGTGGGGGGCGTGCCCTGGGCAGGGGGGCGCGCCCTCCTATCTCGTGGACAGCCCAGAAGCCCCCCTGACTTGTGCCCTATTCCAAAAAATCCTATAAACACTGAAACCTTCGAAAATTAACCTAGATTGGGAGTTCTGCCGCCGAAAGCCTCTGTAGCCACCGAAAACCAATCTACACCCGTTCTGTCACCCTGCCGGAGGGGGGAATCCCTCTCCGGTGGCTATCTTCATCATATTGGTGCTCTCCAAGACGAGGAGGGAGTAGTCCACCCTCAGGGCTGAGGGTATGTACCAGTAGCTATGTGTTTGATCTCTCTCTCTCTCTCTCTTGTGTTCTTGAGATGGCACGATCTTGATGTATCGCGAGCTTTGCTATTTTAGTTGGATCTTATGATGCTTCTCCCCCTCTACTCTCTTGTAATGGATTAAGTTTTCCCTTTGAAGTTATCTTATCGGATTGAGTCTTTAAGGATTTGAGAACACTTGATGTATGTCTTGCACGTGCTTATCTGTGGTGACAATGGGATATCATGTGATCCACTTGATGTATGTTTTGGTGATCAACTTGTGGGATCCGTGACCTTGGGAATCTATGCATAGGGGTTGGCACATGTTTTCGTCTTGACTCTCCGGTAGAATCTTTGGGGCACTCTTTGAAGTTCTATATGTTGGTTGAATAGATGTTTCTGAGATTGTGTGATGCATATCGTATAATCATGCCCATGGATACTTGAGGTGACAATGGAGTATCTAGGTGACATTAGGGTTTTGGTTGATTTGTATCTTAAGGTGTTATTCTAGTACGAACTCTATGATGGATTGAACGTTACTACCGACTCTTGAATAGATCGATCAGAAAGAATAACTTTGAGGTGGTTTCGTACCCTACCATAATCTCTTAGTTTGTTCTCTGCTATTTGTTACTTTGGAGTGACTCTTTGTTGCATGTTGAGGGCTAGTAATATGATCCAATTATGTTATCCTTGTTGAGAGAACTTGCACTGGTGAAAGTATGAACCCTAGGCCTTGTCTATTATCATTGCAACACCGTTTATGCTCACTTTTATCCTTAGTTACCTTGCTGTTTTTATATTTTCAGATTACAAAAACCTATATCTACCATCCACATTGCACTTGTATCACCATCTCTTCGCCGAACTAGTGCACCTATACAATTTACCATTGTATTGGTTGTGTTGGGGGACACGAGAGACTCTTTGTTATTTGGTTGCAGGGTTGTTTTGGAGAGACCATCTTCATCCTACGCCTCCCGCGGATTGATAAACCTTAGGTCATCCACTTGAGGGAAATTTGCTACTGTCCTACAAACCTCTGCACTTGGAGGCCCAACAACGTCTACAAGAAGAAGGTTGTGTAGTAGACATCACCTAACGCGGTACTAAGTGATACTGGTGAGGATGGAAAACATCCGAGAAGGTATTCCCGGTGTTGCGCGTTGTCGGACAGACCGACCGAGGGGGACGGTTGTAGGTTCACTATGTTAGGGACGTGTGGTTGACAAACGGACCTCGTATTCGGATTCGTCTCGTCGTTCTGAGCTATTTTCATGTACAAAGTTTTTTCATCCGAGCTATGAATTATTTTATAATAATTTCTAAAGATTTTATTCATTTTTTTGAATTAACAGAATTAATTTAATTATAAAATGCAATTATGACGTCAGCATGACGTCACCACCATGTCAGTGGTCAACATTGACCGTTGACTGGTCAATTATGCGTGGGTCCCGTCTATCATTGACACAAGTTAATTAAACAGGATTAATGAAGGTGGGGGCCACTATCATGGACATATTAGTGTAATTAGCTTAGTTAATTAAATTTATTATTCAAATAATGATTTAATTAATTAATTAGCCCCTTTTTTTCTTTTTTTGCAGCGGCGGGCTAACGGTTCTGGGTAGCGGGGTTAGTACCCTAACCCCCTAAGTGATGGCCCAGTTAGGAGGCACAGCCACCGGTTGCGAAGCTCGCGGCGTCGGCAGGGGGTAGCCGTGGTGGGAGCCAGCGGCAGTGCGGGGCTGGCCGTGGTGGAGGGGAGGTAGCAGCCGGCGGCGTGGCTGGCGACCACAGCGTAGGAAGTGGGTTGGCGAGGCTACGCGGTGGGCGAGGGCGTCGGCCGTGGCGGTCCGCCATGCGACGTGGGGCATCCGGGAAGGATGAGCCGCAGGCCTGCGGGAGCAGCGGGGTGAGGCTGTGGGTGCGGCTGGGCGCCGGCGGAAGCAGGGCGCGGCGCGGAGCGGCCAGCTTCGCGGGCGCAGCGATGGGCTGCGGGGGCGGACAGCACGGCAGGGGCGCGGCTTGGCGAGCGGCGGTGGCGGCCGTAGGCGGGCAGCGGCGATGCATACTAGAGGAGGCGAGGCGTGAGCTGCGGTGGTGCGCGCGAGCTGAGCGTGGCCATGGCGCCAGCGGCCTGGGATGCACGAGGGGGATGGGGACCGGGCGGCGCGACGACGATCGGGGCGAGCCACGGCCGCACCGTACGCGCGCGCGGGGGGTGTTGGGGCTCGATCTGGTGTGCAGGCGGGTAGCCAGCGACGCGTGCACCGGTAGGGAGCAATGTCAAGTGGCGGCTGCAGCGTGTGGGG
>LR738711.1:152341267-152374348 GCA_902687465.1 Secale cereale | reverse complement strand
GGGGGGGGGGAGCAGAGAGAGCACGAGGAGGTGCTCACGTTCGTCGTGAGAAGGGGGCGGCGAGGCTTGTTGGCGACCGGCGGGGAGGATGACGGGGATGTCCGGTGAGCGTCGATGGGGACGAGGCAATGGTGAGGACGGAGATGGTTAGGCAGACCGGCGGAGAGGAGGACAACGATGCGGTGTCCGGCGACAGGGCGGCGAGGACGACGGTCGTAGCGCCCCGATTCAGATCCAGAGAGGGAGGGGATCGTGGGGAGTGGGGGCGTGGGTAGCTAGGGTCACGGGGGAGTGGGTATATGTAGGAGAGGAGGTGGGCCGACCCAGTTGGGCCAGGGTGTCCTCCCCTTTTCCTTTTGTTTCTTTTCCCCTTTTGTTTTTCTGTTTTGTTTTCTTATTCTTTTTACCTATTGTTTAGTGTTTTTTTTAGTTACCTTATATATTTATTTTAGCAAAATGTCAAAATGGCACCTAATTTGATGTTACCAAATATGTCACTGCCACATTAAGTTGGTACTCAAACTAAATTAGTTTCGTAATTAACTAATATTTAAAAGCATTTAAAATAACAATTTCACTACTGTTTTATTTAGTTTATAGTATTTGAATATTTTATAAAGGTGTGGTTTCACCACCATAACCATCTATGATTTATTTGCTACAATTTGTACATTTTAGATTTGACAATTGAAATACTTTTATTGTTTGACTTTAATTAAAATTTGAATTTGGATCGATTCTGAACTAACACAGGATTAGCAACGGTAATCGTGGTGACGTGGCATCATTACCAGAGGGTTATTGTAGCTTAATTACCCGGGCGTCACACAGGGACTATAGATTAAACGAAGATTGGCTAAGGATGAGGCGACAATGCGTGTGGGAAATGGTTCCAAAGTCGATGTGATCGCCGTCGGCACGCTACCTCTACATCTACCTTCGAGATTAGTTTTAGACCTGAATAATTGTTATTCGGTGCCAGCGTTAAGCATGAACATTATATCTATTTATTGCAAGATGGTTATTCATTTAAATATGAGAATAATGGTTGTTCTATTTATATGAGTAATATCTTTTATGGTCATGCACCCTTGAAGAGTGGTCTATTCTTGCTGGATCTCGATCGTAGTGATACACATATTCATAATATTGAAGGCAAAATATGCAAGGTTAATAATGATAGTGCAACTTATTTGTGGCACTGCCGTTTAGGTCATATTGGTGTAAAGCACATGAAGAAACTCCATAGTGATGGACTTTTGGAATCACTTGATTATGAATCACTTGGTGCTTGCGAACCATGCCTCATGGGCAAGATGACTAAAACTCCATTCTACGGAACAATGGAGCGAGCAACAGATTTGTTGAAAATCATACATACTGATGTATGTGGACCAATGAGTGTTGAAGCTCGTGGCGGGTAACATTATTTTCTGACCTTCACTCATGATTTGAGCAGATATGGGTATATCTACTTAATGAAGCACAAGTCTGAAACATTTGAAAAGTTCAAAGAATTTCAGAGTGAAGTAGAGAATCATCGTAACCAGAAAATAAAGTTTCTACAATCTGATCGTGGAGGTGAATATTTGAGTTACGAGTTTGGTCTTCATTTGAGACAATGTGGAATAGTTTCACAACTCACGCCACTCGGAACACCACAGCGTAATGGTGTGTCCGAACATCGTAACCGTACTTTATTAGATATGGTGCGGTCTATGATGTCTCTTACCGATTTACCACTATCATTTTGGGGTTATGCTTTAGAGACAGTTGCATTCACGTTAAATAGGGCACCATATAAATCTGTTGAGACGATGCCTTATGAACAGTGGTTTGGCAAGAAACCAAAGTTGTCGTTTCTTAAAGTTTGGGGCTGCGATGCTTATGTGAAAAAGCTTCAACCTGATAAGCTCGAACCCAAGTCGGAGAAATGTGTCTTCATAGGATACCCAAAGGAGACTGTTGGGTACACCTTCTATCACAGATCCGAAGGCAAGATATTCGTTGCTAAGAATGGATCCTTTCTAGAGAAGGAGTTTCTCTCGAAAGAAGTGAGTGGGAGGAAAGTAGAACTTGATGAGGTAATTGTACCTTCTCCCAAATTGGAAAGTAGTACATCACATAAAATAGTTCTAGTGATTCCTACACCAATTAGTGAGGAAGCTAATGATGATGATCATGAAACTTCAGATCAAGTTTCTGCTGAACTTCCTAGATGAACCAGAGTACGTTCCGCACCAGAGTGGTATGGCAACCCAGTTCTGGAAGTCATGTTACTAGACCATGATGAACCTACGAACTATGAGGAAGCGATGATGAGCCCAGATTCCGCAAAATGGCTTGAGGCCATGAAATCTGAGATGGGATCCATGTATGCGAACAAAGTATGGACTTTGGTTGACTTGACCGATGATCGGCAAGCCATAAAAAATAAATGGATCTTCAACAGGAAGACCGACGCTGACGGTAATGTTACTATTTACAAAGCTTGACTTGTTGCGAAAGGTTTTCGACAAGTTCAAGGAGTTGACTACGATGAGACTTTCTCGCCCATAGCGATGCTTAAGTCTGTCCGAATCATGTTAGCAATTGCCGCATTTTATGATTAGGAAATCTGGCAAATGGATGTCAAAACTGCATTCCTGAATGGATATCTCAAAGAAGAGTTGTATATGATGCAACCAGAAGGTTTTGTCGATCCTAAAGGTGCTAACAAAGTGTGCAAGTTCCAGGGATCCATCTATGGACTGGTGCAAGCATCTCGGAGTTGGAATATACGCTTTGATGAGGTGATCAAAGCATATGGTTTATACAGACTTTTGGAGAAGCCTGTATTTACAAGAAAGTGAGTGGGAGCTCTGTAGCATTTTTGATATTATATGTGGATGACATATTGTTGATTGGAAATGATACATAATTTCTGGATAGCATAAAAGGATACTTGAATAAGAATTTTTCAATGAAAGACCTCGGTGAAGCTGCTTACATATTAGGCATCAAGATCTATAGAGATAGATCAAGACGCTTAATTGGACTTTCACAAAGCACATACCTTGATAAAGTTTTGAAGAAGTTCAAAATCGATCAGTCAAAGAAAGGGTTCTTGCCTGTGTTACAAGGTGTGAAGTTGAGTAAGACTCAATGCCCGACCACTGCAGAACATAGAGAGAAAATGAAAGTCCTTCCCTATGCCTCAGCCGTAGGATCTATCATGTATGCAATGATGTGTACCAGACCTGATGTGTGCCTTGCTATAAGTTTAGCAGGGAGGTACCAAAGTAATCCAGGAGTGGATCACTGGACATCGGTCAAGAACATCCTGAAGTACCTGAAAAGGATAAAGGATATGTTTCTCGTTTATGGAGGTGACAAAGAGCTCGTCGTAAATGGTTACGTCGATTCAAGCTTTGACACTGATCCGGATGACTCTAAGTCACAAACCGGATATGTATTTTTATTGAACGGTGGAGTTGTCAGTTGGTGCAGTTCCAAGCAGAGCGTCGTGGCAGGATCTATGTGTGAAGCGGAATACATAGCTGCTTCGGAAGCAGCAAATGAAGGAGTCTGGATGAAGGAGTTCATATCCGATCTAGGTGTAATACCTAGTGCATCGGGTCCAATGAAAATATTTTGTGAAAACACTCGAGCAATAGCCTTGGCTAAGGAATCCAGGTTTCACAAGAGAACAAAGCACATCAAAAGACGCTTCAATTCCATCCGCGATCAAGTCAAGGAGGGAGACATAGAAATTTGCAAGATACATATGGATCTGAATGTCGCAGACCCGTTGACTAAGCCTCTTCCACAGGCAAAACATGATCAACACCAAGACTCAATGGGTGTTAGAATCATTACTTTTTAATCTAGATTATTTACTCTAGTTCAAGTGGGAGACTGAAGGAAATATGCCCTAGAGGCAAAAATAAAGATGTTATTTGTATTTCCTTATATCATGATAAATGGCTTTATTCATGCTAGAATTGTATTAACCGGAAACTTAGTACATGTGTGAATACATAGACAAAACAATATGTCCCTAGTATGCCTCTACTAGACTAGCTTATTGATCAAAGATGGTTATGTTTCCTAGCCATAGACATGAGTTGTCATTTGATCAACGAGATCACATCAATAGGAGAATGATGTGATGGACAAGACCCATCTGTTAGCTTAGCACTATGATCGTTTAGTTTTACTGCTATTGCTTTCTTCATGACTTATACATGTTCCTATGACTATGAGATTATGCAACTCCCGTATACTAGAGGAATACCTTGTGTGCTATCAAACGTCACAACGTAACTAGGTGATTATAAAGATGCTCTACAGGTGTCTCCGAAAGTGTTCGTGGTGTTGGCATAGATCAAGAATAGGATTTGTCACTCCGGGTGTCGGACAGGTATCTCTGGGCCCTCTCGGTACTGCACATCATAATAAGCCTTGCAAGCAAATGACTAATGAGTTAGTCACGAGATGATGTATTATGGAACGAGTAAAGAGACTTGCCGGTAATGAGATTGAACTAGGTATTGAGATACCGACGATCGAATCTTGGGCAAGTAACATACCGATGACAAAATGAACAAAGTATGTTGTTATGCGGTTTGACCGATAAAGATCTTCGTAGAATATGTAGGAGCCAATATGAGCATCCATGTTCCGCTATTGGTTATTGGCCGGAGATGAGTCTCGGTCATGTCTACATAGTTCCCGAACCCATAGGGTCCGCACGCTTAAGGTTTGATGACGATCAGTATTATGAGTTTTTGCTTTTTTGATGTACCGAAGGTAGTTCGGAGTCCCGGATGACATCACGGACATGACGAGGAGACTCGGAATGTCTGAGACAAAAAGATTGATATATTGGACGACTATATTCGGACATCGGAAGTGTTTCAGAAAAGTTTCGGATTTAACCGGAGTGCCGGAGGGGGTTACCGGAACCCCCCCGAGGGAGTATGGGCCATAGGGCTGGCCGCACCCTCCCCCTAGGAATCCTAGTTGGACTAGGAAAGGTGGGGGAGGAACCCCTCTTCTTCCTTCTTCTCCTCCTTCCTTTCCTACTCCTAGTAGGAATAGGAAAGTGGGTTCCTATTCCTACTAGGAGTAGGAATCCTACTCCCTGGCGCTCCCCAAGGGCCTAGCCACCTCTCCCTTGCTCCTCTCCCTTTCTCCTTTATATACGGGGCAGGGGGCACCCAAAGACACACAAGAAACATTGTTCTAGACGTGTGCGGTGCCCCCCTCCACAGAAACACACCTCGGTCATACCGTTGCAGTGCTGAGGCGAAGCCCTGCGCTGGTAGCTTCATCATCTCCGTCACCACGCGCGTCGTGCCGATGAAACTCTCCCGTGAAGCTCAACTGGATCAAGAGCTCGTGGGATGTCATCAAGCTGAACGTGTGCTGAACACGAAGGTGCCGTACGTTCGGTGCTTGATCGGTTGGATCGCGAAGAAGTTCGACTACATCAACCGCATCACTAGACGCTTCCGCTTTCGGTCTACGAGGGTACATAGAAACACTCTCCCCTCTTGTTGCTATGCATCTGGTAGATAGATCTTGCGTGATCGTAGGATTTTTTTTGAAATACTACGTTCCCAACAACATGGCTAGGGGAGACACCCCTGGCAATCCAATATCCATCTCTCTATAATATTGTTCAGCGAAGAGACACTTACGTTGCAACAATATTACAATCAACTCCTCTTAATATCCAATTCAGGTGGACGCTAGTGGGAAACCGTTCGGAAGCTTGGCTACATATTGTGAGACGACTGATGGATGTCCAACTCTCTCAACAGTCAGATTAGTTGCGCTGGAAACTAGCTAAGAATGAGGATTTTTCGGTGAAATCCATGTATTTGGATATTATTAACACTAGCGTGATTCCTAGCTCGAAACATGTGGAAAGTCAAAGTGCCTCTAAAAATCAAAGTGTTTATGTGGTTTGTTCACAAACGGGTCATCTTAACTAAAGATAATTTGGCTAAAAGAAACTGGACGGGGTCTAAAAGATGTAGTTTTTGTGATAGTGATGAATCTATCACACACCTCTTTCTAGATTGCCCTCTGGCCAAGATTTTGTGGAGTCGGTCCAGATAGCCTTTAATATAAACCCCCCGCTTTCCATAAACACGTTATTTGGGACGTGGCTTGATGGGATTGATGTAGTAACATCGAGACATATCCGAGTAGGAGTATGTGCTTTACTATGGGCTATTTGGAACTACAGAAACGATTTGGTTTTTAACAGAACATCAAATATTCATTTCTTGCAGGTTATCTTCAGCTACTCACTCCGACGGAGGCCAGGGAGCCATTGGTTACTGCATCTATCCGCTGGGAGACGGTAGCTCGGGATATCTACAACCGGTTTGGATGGCGGTCATGTAATAGTATAGGTGTTTAGTTTTCTATCTGTCTTTTGCCTGCCGGTTGTGGCGGTCCTTCTTTTTCTTTATTTTGCGACTATGAGACTTCTGTTGGACCTTTTGATTATTAATAATATGGTCGTATGCATCGTTTCGATGCAGAGGCTAGGGCAAAACCTCTTTTCGAAAAAAAGAAAAAAAAGAAAAATAAATGATAAAAACCCATTTATTTATACACTGTAAATGATGCCGATACCTATGATTTTGAACTTGCAGCGATCTTGCTTAATCATGTGACAACCCTATTGAGCTTGTACTGCATAATTACCTTTGAGAGCTAGCGTATCTATGCAGATGTAGGAGTAACTGGGTTTACCAGTAGAAGTAGAAGTAGAGGATGGTCTAGGCAGCTACGTGTATGTGATGGAGAGGGCCAGCTCGACTCTACTGTGTGCACGTATATGGCGGAGTCCTTTTTGTATTTGGTTTTGTTTCCATAGTTCATGCGTTCTCGTACTTCTATGTTGGGCTTCACCCACTTTCTCCAGCCCTTGCCGAGCAGCCGGACTGAGCTCCAATGGCTTCACTGCACCTGCCTTTATGGGTACTAGAGGCTGGGGTTCCATGCGCCGTTGCGCGCCTCTTGAGGCAATCATGTGCGCATTAATCTTGTCACATATGTGAGGATATACCATATAAGTCACATACAAAGTAGCACTTGATTCATAATATAGTTTCTACAATCATCTTGGTACGATGAACAATGAATTTACAATCTTTAGTCTTAGCCGACACAACATACAACCTTTACAACCTTAAAATTATACAGAAGTCGGTAGTAAAAAAAGCTTGAGGCTAATTTCTGTAACACCATGAATGTCTAGCTGCAAATGCAAAGATGAAGAAGAAGAAAACTGAAGCCTGAGAAAGTAGTTTTGCTGCCTCATTTTCAAATTCAGATAGCATGTATGGTATATTTCTTATTTTCTAATAGTATTTAGGCCTTGGCATAAATTGAAGTATATTTGGCACAATCTAGATGACACGAAAACAACTACTCCAGTCATAGTGAGAAACATGTATCCAGTCACAGTGATAATTTTGATGACCGGCTAATAAGGAACCACCAAAGAAATATGCCAACAAATAACATCATATTCATCACCTCACCACAAACTTGTTGATAATACAACTCTTCTGAAAAGAATACAACTCCTCCAGCAAAAAAACAGAACTCATTAAAATGAGAGATTTATAAAAAAAACACATCGCTAAATACATAAATAGAAACAAGTAGTAGTAGTTAGGCATATCCCCAAGTATGCTTCACAGAGGCAAGGGAAAACGTCTTATTACAATTATTTAGGCCTTGTGCTTTCAAAATACGGTCTTCCCATGAGTTTCTTTTCAAGTAATAGCTGAATCTCTGGCATAAACCTACATGAGTTTATAAGAACTAGCATAGCACTTTACATGGAAAGCATCATGTTTCTGACTCATATTTCTAAGTACAGAAGTATACGAATGAGAATTGGATTATCATTTCATGAATGTGGTTTTCTGTAGCTCAGGCTACATGGTACCTCTTATCTTTGCCATTCATTTCTGCATCAAGATCCGTGCAAACGTATTTTTTTGTTTCTCTCAAACGACACAACATATAAGCTTCAAATTTTGCAGAACAACAACACATTCTAACTACAATCTGGAAAAAAAGTTTCAGATTTTTTCATGCATTTTAAATACTTAAAATAATATTTTTTAATCAAACAAAATCTCATTCTGTATATTTATATCAGACCAAAAAATCTGAAAGTTTTTTCACACATTGATGTTCTAATGTTTGTTGGATCTGCAAAGTTTGAAATTCATATGTTGTTTCGTTTTAGAGAAACAAAAAAGAGAAATCTTCTTGTTCTAAGTTAGTTGCAATGTACGAATATCAAAGCATGGCTGGAGGGTTGAGGATAAGAGGTTCCATGTAGCCTGAGCTACAAAGGAACTTTGTGATCATTTTAACCCCACATTAATGTTGGCGAGATTTTATCATTTCATATCAATAACAAGGAAAAGGAATTAAGTTTGCCATACACAACCCCATAAATATGCAACCTTTCCTCGAAATGGAAGTATGTAACTATGGGTCACAATTCAACTCTCAAATAACCAAGTAGTTCAGGTTTTAGCAAGCCTAGCAAATTTCACACCACATCTCAGTAATCACTAACAATATCCAGAGTTGACCTCACGGTGACTCAACAGTACTAAACATAAATGATGCAACAAATGCTACATTTTGTCTTTCAAGCAATTTCAATGTTGGACCTACATGAGCAATCAACGCTTCGACGCTCAGCGCATAATGCCATCACATGTTCTAGAATCAAACTATGATCAATTCAGTAAAGAAATTAGTCAACGATCAATTCACTAATTAGACAGTTTAATGGAAAATATATATACCGGTACCAAGGCAGCCTCCTTTCATTAAGAATATACCTCTGCCACTCCTCGATCAGACTCTGACTTCATGTGTTATACACACAGACACAAGAAAGATTTAAGAAATCTCAATCAACATAGATATTGAGAGATCTTCATCAGCAAGTGATCCTTGGAAATCTCACCAAGAAGGATGTCCCTCATGGAAATATGCCCTAGAGGCAATAATAAAGTTGTTATTATTTTATATTTCCTTGTTCATGATAAAGGTTTATTAGTCATTCTAGAATTGTATTGACCGAAAACCTAAATACATGTGTGAATACATAAACAAATACCGTGTCCCTAGTAAGGCTCTACCAGACTAGCTCGTTAATCGAAGATGGTTAAGGTTTCATAACCATGGACATGAGTTGTCATTTGATAACGGGATCACACCATTATGAGAATGACGTGAAGGAAAAGACCCATCCGTTAGCTTAACATTTGATCGTACATTTTATTGCTACTGCTTTCATGTATGTCAAATACATATTCCTTTGACTATGAGATCATGCAACTCCCGAATACCGGAGGAATACCTTGTGTGTTATCAAACGTCACAACGCAACTGGGTGATTATAAAGATGCTCTACAGGTATCTCCGAAGGTGTTTTTTTTGGGTTGGCGTAAATCAAGATTAGGATTTGTCACTCCAAGTATCGAAGAGGTATCTCTGGGCCCTCTCGGTAATACACATCATAAGCTTGCAAGCAAACAACTAAGGAGTTAGTCACAAGATGATGTATTACAGAATGAGTAAAGAGACTTGCCGGTAACGATATTGAACTAGGTATGAAGATACCAACTATTGAATCTCGTGAAAGTAACATACCGACGAACAAAGGGAATTGTGTATGTTGTCATAACGGTTTGACCGATAAAGATCTTTGTAGAATATGTAGGAGCCAATATGGGCATCCAGGATCCGCTATTGGTTATTGACCGGAGAGGTTTCTCGGTCATGTCTACATAGTTCCCGAACCCGTACTATTCGCACGCTTAACGTTCGTTGACGATATAGTATTATATGAGTTATGTGATTTGGTGAACGAGTGTTGTTCGGAGTCCCGGATGAGATCGCATACATGACGATGAGTCTCTAAATGGTCGAGAGGTAAAGTTCGATATATAGGACGATGGTATTCAGACACCGGAAGTGTTCCGGAGGACATCGGGTACTCATCGGGTCATCGGAAGGAGTTTCAGGCACCCCCGCCAAAAGATATGGGCCTTATGGGCCAAGAGGGGAAACACACCGGCCACATGGGGCTGGTGCACCCCCATATGGGCCGGCCTAAGCAGGATGAGGAAAGGGGAGAAAGGAAAGGAAGGTGAGGAATATGATTCATACTTCCTTCCCTCAACCCCCCACTTTCCTTTCCTCTCGAATAAATATGGCAGGGGGCGCAGGGCAAGGCAAGCCCCTAGGGGCCGGCAGGCAGCCGTAGGGCGCGCCCTGGCACTCCCCTCCCCCTCCCACCTATATATATGAGGGATACGGGGCGCATAGAACACACAACATCAATTGTTAGCCGTGTGCGGCTCCCCCTCCACAGTTTACAACCCCGATCATGTTTTCGTAGTGCTTAGGCAAAGCCCTGCGGAGATCACTTCACCATCACTGTCACCACGTCATCATGCTGATGGAAGTTATCTACTACCTCAACGTCTTGCTGGATCAAGAAGGCCAGGGACGTCACCGAGCTGAACATGTGCAGAACGCGGAGGTGCCATGCCTTTGGTACTTGATCGGTTGAAGTGCGAAAAAGTTCGACTACTTGAACCGCATTGTGAAACGCTTCCGCTTACGGTCTACGAGGGTACGTAGACACACTCTCCCCCTCATTGCTATGCATCTCCATGGATAGATCATTGCGCGTGTGTAGAATTTTCTTTTGTTTTCCATGCACCGTTTCCCAACAGTCACAGGCCAACTGTTCGATAGTGGTGGAAATCTTATGGAGAAACTTCAAGTCAGTGACGACCACGAGAGTGCAAAAGACACCACAGACTTGGCCCCCTCCTTCATCATAGTGCGGACTCAAGAGAAGGCGCGGTGGCGGTCCTCCCACTCTCCCTCGGATGGCATAGACCAAGCGCGGGGATGCCTTGGCGTCACGGATCAACGAAGAGAGCATGGGTAGAGAGAGCGCAACTTTAGATTTCTCACCATTGTAAAATTAATTATCAATTCCTATTTTCACGGCTTAACCAAATCGGAGCACCAATGTTTGATTGACAATTTAGCTAAACCCGAAATATTCATAAGAATCTTAAGAAACAACAGATGCATGCTGGCATGACAATTTAGCTAAACCCGAAATATTCATAAGAATCCTAAGAAACAATAGATGCATGCTGGCATGACAGATTAGTACCACATCTCGTGTTTTATTTTGAAGAGGCAAATCATCAAGCATATAACATCAATAGAGATTAAATAAAATAGTATAGATGTATAATGCGTTTAACGAGTAAGAAATTCCAAGTACACAAGGATGATAGATATGTAGAAACATAAAACATGAGGCCTAAAAAAGTTCAGAGGAGTGTGATATATGAAGCATTTTCCAACAGCAGCGAAGGAGCCCAGCAATGGTCGGCATTAAGAAGTCACCTAGCAGGTTACTGGCCTGCTCCATCAACCTGTATTTCAATTAACATGAAGGTTATTTCTAATTTCTATTAGCATCCCGAGGCTTGCAAAATACGGAAACGAAATACCATTACAAGCACTAGGTCAGGATTTGATTACAAACATCAGTACACATCAAGCCTTAATCACAACACGACATCCACTAGCAACGATGGATTGAATAGCACTTTGCAGGGAGAACATGGTAATGCAGACATCAAAAAGATGCCAAGACATGGAATGGATTGACCGCGTGCCCTCCTGGGATGAACCTATCATACTAAACCCAGCCATCGCAAGGCCATACTCATATCTAGTGGTGGTGGAGTAGCCTAGGCGGCGGAATTGGGAAAGGAGCACAACATGCCAACACGGTCACCGATGACGAACACACCATGGACTACTCGACTTCCTCGTCCTTCTCTTTGACACCACACACCGAGGCAGGCCGACGATGACACGAGCAGCTGGAGCTCATCATCACGCTCTCAGGTGCCACGCAGGACAACGTTGGCTCCCACACGAGCTGACTTGTGGGAGAAGTCGGTCTCGGGAGGGGTCCTTCCTCCGGTGGCAAGCCCAGCAAAGTAGGAGGATCTGGGATGGGAGGCATTGGCAGAAGTGAGGTGGCGTGGGAAAGAGGGACTGGGGTTTCCTTTTTCTCTAGAAATTTGCATCGGGGAAAGGCTTCATAGAAGGAGGTGTTACTTGATGAAGTGTTTCACTCCCTCTTTTCTTTCTTAGCGACAAAGCGAGGTGGGGGTGGGAAGGACGCTTTGTACGGTGGAGCAACCCTTGTGCTCACTCTCCAATCAACGAGCACAGTAAAATCGAACAGTAAAATCGACGTGGCTAGCACGAGCGAGCGCCTCTTCCGCGGTGGTTATTTTATTTGATGATGTTCATATACACAAAGGCAGGTGCAATAAGTCATGGAAGTTGTGTCCCAGGCAACAAGCAGCCCTTGTACTTCTCTTGACAATTTCTCTCTCTATTTCTTTCCTTGTCACACTACTCCTTACATTTGCATCATTCACATATATTCTTGATAAGTTCACTTCAAAATTATTTTGTTGAATTTTAAACAAGTTTAGTTTGTGTTATTCTGAAAAGATTCTCAATTCAAAATAATAATCCCATTTTGATAGTTTAAATATTTTTGGACTTCTTGTAACTCAACCGTGTGTACGTTTCTAAACCTTTCGTATGGTGTAGTACACCAACGATCGGTCTCCTCTGTAACGCCATGATGGGGGCTCTTCCCATCTATATTAACATGCAATCGGGACCTGAGAAGGCATCCCGTTTCCTGTAATTCGACATGGAATCAGAGCCACCTCTTCCAATGTCTAGCGATCTGATCTAGCCAAACTCACAAAAATATTGATCGCTGGTCAAGATCATCGATCGATTCCCTCCCTCCTTCCCCATGGCGACCTCCTCTTCAGCACCATATCTGGCAGCGCTTCTGGGATCTCCTCCCTCGGAGAAACTCTCTGGGAAAATAACATCTACTGGAAGATGCAGGTTCTTCCTGCCTTTCGCGGTTTTCGGGTCATGGGGCTACTTGATGGTTTCGATTCAGCACCTGCTAAAACACTGGAGGTTGAGGCTGACATCACGAGGACCACTGTGTCGAATCTGACCTACGAAGCCTAGATTGAGAGGGATCATCAAGTCGTGAGCTATCTCACAAAATCAATAAGTAGGGATGTTCTTGCTTAATTTTTTGGGTTAGACCATACTATTGAAATCTAGGCTGCAATTGAAGCCGCGTTTTCCTCACAATCCAAGGCACACATCAATATGTTGCGTGGAAAACTTGCGAGTACAAAGAAGCCTGATATGCCTGCAGATAAATATATTGCTTTGATGAAAAGATTTGCTTCAGAACTTGCCGCAGCTGTGATAACCCACAAGTATAGTGGATCGCAACAGTTTTCGAGGGTAGAGTATTCAATCCAAATTTATAGATTCGACACAAGGGGGGATGCAAAGAATATTTGTAAGTCTTAGTAGCTGAGTTGTCAATTCAACCACACCTAGAGATTAATTATCTGCAGGAAAGTGAACAGTAGCACAGTAATATGATAGTTTTGATAGTAGTGGTAGCAACAATGGTAACGGTAACGTGTGATAGCAATAGTTTTGTAGCAAGTGCAGTACTAACGATAGCAGTAGTGACTTAGCAAGAACAATATAAGATAAATTCGTAGGCATTGGATCAATAATTTGTTGGATGATATTCATCATGTGATAGTCATAACCTAGAGCGATACGACACTAGCTCCAGTTCATAAATATAATGTAGGCATGTATTCCGTAAATACTCATACATGCTTATGGAAAGAACTTGCATGACATCTTTTGTCCTACCCTCCCGTGGCAGCGGGGTCCATATTGGAAACTAACGGATATTAAGGCCTCATTTTAATAGAGAACTGGAACAAAGCATTAACACATGGTGAATACATGAACACCTCAAACTATGGTCTTCATCGGGAGTGGTCCCGACTATTGTCGCTCTGAGGTTGCCGGATCATAACACGTAGTAGGTGAGTAGAACTTGCAAGATCGGATCTAGAACATGAATATAATGGTGATAAGATAAATGGTTCAGATTTGAAATCATGACACCCGGGCCCAAAGTGACAAGCATTAAGCATGGCAAAGTCATAACAACATCAATCTCAGAACATAGTGGATACTAGGGATCGGCCCTAACAAAACTAACTAGATTACATGATGAATCTTATCCAACTCCTCACCGATAAGCGAGCCTACGAAGGAATTACTCACTCCCGGTGGGGAGCATCATGGAATTGGCGATGGAGAAGGGTTGGTGATGACAAAGAACAAAGATCCCCCTCTCTGGAGCCCCAAACGGACTCCAGATCTGGTGTGACACCCGAAGACCGACGTCCCAGAAGATTCCAGATGTTCCGGGTTTTTCCCGTGTGTTTCTTTTGTGCTTGTGTTATTTATTTTTGCATTGCATCATATCATCATGCCATCATGTCTTATTTCTTTTTGCATCTCAACCAAATAAATTGTGTGGACCTTCGGTCCATTTAAATCGAGGGAAGGATGACTTCTCTTTATAACATATGCCCTCCCGATATTTAGGGAGCTATATTAATAAATATTCCATTTGTTTGGAATTAACCCAACACACTTGCATATATTCCCCATGCCTCTTAATTCAAGTTTCACCGTCAAAAACCTTCCCTATATTTTCTTTTCTCGTTTATCGAGGTTCTTCCAAAAACCCTCCAACAATTTTAATTAAATTCCTAACATTTTTGTGAGTCCAAGGAATTTTACCCTATGCCCTAAGCCTATTCCTAACCCTTACTTTCTTCTCTTTTCCTTCTTTGCTATTTTTCTGTTTTGGGAAATAGCAGTAAAAGAAGAAGAGCAGAGGAGGCCCAGCCGCAGCTCAGCCTCCAGGCCTCCTTTTGGCCCAACAACCAAGGCCTTCCCTCCCCGCGGCCCATCAGGCCCAGGTCGCCTAAAACCCTAGCCCGACCGCACCTTTTCCCCTCGCTCTTCTCTCGAGCCGCCGCCAGCCGCTCGCAACCCTCGTTCCCTCTCCCTCTCGAACCCCCTCGCTCCTCTCCTTTTCCCCTCTGCCCTCGAGCCCGATCCCCCATTTCCCTCATTCCCTGCGCAACCCGATCCCATCCTCCTGCGCAGCCGCAGCCCCGGCGTTTCCCCTCGCCGACCGCCGGCCTCCCCTCGGCCTTCCTCCGCGCCGCGCCGACTGGGCGCCGCCTCCGGCACCGCGGGCTCAGGCAAGCCGCCACCCGCCGCCGGGCCAGGGAGGCCACCGCGCCGCCGCCCCTCCGGCGAACCCCGCCGCCACTTCGTCCAGGCGCCGCCGGCCGCCGCCTCCCCTCACGTCGAAGTCGCCGGCCTCGCCCGCCTCGCCTCCGCGCCAGGAGCCAAGCCCCCGCGCCCCCTCCTCGTCCAGTGCGACGCCCGGCCTCGTCAGGGCCTCCTCGCCTCACCGTGGCGCCCGCTCCCTTCTCTCCAGCGCCATGACGACCTCGTCCCTACTGCGTCGCCAAGTTCAAGCCGCGTCGGTCGCCTCTGTTTCGGCTGCTGCCAGCGAGCAGCTCCCCGATGACCATGGAGTCCCGAGACCGCCATGTTCTTTTTTGTTGTTGTTTGTTGGTCTTGTTTTTCACCAAGTGCATCACAAGACCGCCTAGGTTTTTTGCCAAGTACCACTACAACCGTGACCGTCTTCGGATCTTCAAGTTCAACTACGTGGATTCGCCAAGTACCCCTACGGCAAGTACCACGACACCCGGAGCCCTCAGATCCAACAAGTTCGACTACGACCCTCGAGTACGACTACACACAAGAACCGCAAGTTCCACTACATCAACGAGTACAACTACCGTCGCCGAAGACCGCGTGTACCTCTCCGAACGTGAACGCCTACTTCCTCTACGATCTCGAACCGCCCCGAAACGAATGTTCCGAAGGTATAACCCCGAGACGATGACCCGTGGAATGCATGTGTTGTATGAGATGTTTCCCTTGTGTGCACCGTGCCCGTTTCGTCCTTTTGTCATGCTCCTCGTTTGTCTTGGCGGCAACCCGTGGGAACCCGGCAACGGGATCACCCCATCTTCTTGCATGACACGCTTCGCCATCTTTCTTTTGCACCGGTATCTCAATGAGTTACCGGAACCGAGATGTTGCCGTTGCATCATTTTCGGATCGTTGCCGTGGCACCCTTTCTTCCACCACGGTGACTATACTTCATATCTTCTTCATGTCAACTTTTAATAAAAATTGCATAAAACTTGATCATGTCATCCGCATCATGTTAACAACATTATATGTGTGGATTGTTGTTTGCTTAAAATTGCTAAACATGCTCATGGGGATTTTTCCGGAATTGTTGTTGTTATTTCCGGCCTCATTTAAATTGCCTAAATAGGTAGTTTACTTTTGCTTCACCTCTTGCCATGTTAACAAACATTTAACCTTGTCTTGTAAATAAACGAGAGACAATTAAATAATTAAAATGTGGTGTTTCGTCAATATGCAACTCGTTGCATATTGAGCTCCACTTAACTTGTAGTACTTGTTTGTGCACCTTGCCATGCCATGCATAATTAAACCGGACATGCATCATACTTGGATGTGCATCGTATGCCATGTTTATGCTTGTGTGTTTACCGTGTTGTTTGCTTCTTTCCGGTTGCTTCTCTTGTTAGCTTCGGTTCCGTTCCGGAGTTGTGAGGATCCGTTCGACTACTTCATGGATCCGTTGTTCTTCCTTCGGGATCCCAGGCAAGATGATCATACCCTTGGATACCTTTACTACCATTGCCATGCTTAGTTGTCTCGATGCTATCGTTACATGTCGCGCTACCCATCTTTTATGTCAGCCTCTCCTTGTTGCCATGAAACCTCTAACCTTTTGACACCTTCCTAGCAAAACCACTAGTTGGCTATGTTACCCGCTTGCTCAGCCCCTTTTATAGCGTTGTTAGTTGCAGGTGAAGATGAAGTTTGTTCCAGGAGGGAACTTGTTGTTGGAATATCACAATATCTATTATTATTATTATTATTAACACACCTATATACTGGGCATGGGTGGAAGGCTTGGCCTTTTGCTCGGTGTTTTGTTCCACTCATGCCACCTTAGGCGCCGATAAACCGGCATTATGTTCCTTGATTTTGCGTTCCTTACACGATGGGTGGATGGGGACCCCTTGACAGTTCGTCTTTGAATAAAACTCCTCCAGCAGGGCCCAACATTGGTTTTAATTTGCTCATAATAACAACTTAATTAATTAATTAAATTTGCATAGGGGGTCGCGTCCCCGGGTTCTTAATTCTACATAACAGTGGGGCCAGTGCTGATGGTGTTGGTCCCAAACGGGGTCCTGCGGGGCCACCACGGGGAAACTCGAGGATTGGTTTTACCTGTAGCATCACCCATCCGGTCGTGGCCTAAGACGAGATACGCGCGGCTACTATCAGGGTGTCGGCACGCCGGGAGGTCTTGCTGGACTTGTTTTACCATTGTCGAAATGTCTTGTGCACCGGGATGCCGAGCCTGATCGGATTTCCCTAAGATAAGGGGTGATGATATTATATTTATCACTTCAGCTAATCATGAGAGCTTGTGATGGGCTAAGTTGGGACACCCCTGCAGGGTTATGATCTTTCGAAAGCCGTGCCCGCGGTTATGTGGCAGATTGGAATTTGTTAATGTCCGGTTGTAGAAAACTTGACAGAGGATCCGAAGTAAAACACACAACTGTGTGAATAACCGTGACTGTCTCTTTTCACTTTGAGAAGAGAACACGGTGGGGTTATGTTTGACTCGTATGTAGTTCAGGATCTTTAGCGATCACTACTTTTGCGACCATTTGCGTAGATGCTCATCTTATTCTTGTACTCGTAAGTTAGCCACCATATTTTGCTTAGCCGCTGCTGCAACCTCACCACTTTACCTCCTCCTACCCATAAAGCTTTGCTAGTCTTGATACCCATGGTTATGGGATTGCTGAGTCCTCGTGGCTCACAGATACTATAACACCAGATGCAGGTTCAGCCGAGTTTGAAGCAGGAGCTGGTTCAGAGCTTCACTGGGAGCTCGATGAAGAGAGTGGCCGTTTGCTTGTGACGTTTTCCACGATCAGTAGAGCTTCTACTAGGATTCGATCTAGACCTGTGGCTTTACGTTGTTTTTGGTATCTTTCTTTTGGATTTTCGCCCGTAGTCGGGTTGTGATGTTTTGAATGATGTTTTGCTTATGTAATGTATTGTGTGAAGTGGCGAGTGTAAGCCAACTATCTCCTTTTGTAATTTAATCCCTCTTTTACATGAGTCGTGCAAAGATACCAAACTTGAGATCATTCCAGAATGGGCTTATACCTTTAAGTCGTGCCTCGACACGTAGGAGGTATAGTCCCATCCTGGGCATTACAAGTTGGTATTCAGAGCCTTCTCCGACCTAGAAGCCCCCACTGATTGATCGAATCATTGACGGTTGAGTCTAGGCACACACATGAAAATGTTTTGAGTCCTATATTTATATCGGAGAGTAGGATTTCTTTGCTTCTCATCCCCTTTTCACTCTGGTGAGGACTCCTGACGTCTACTCTTGCCTCTTCTACTTTCAAAATTGCAGCAATTTTTTTTTAGGATCACGTGAGTATTGTTTGGATTGTTCCGATGTCTTTGTGACGAGAACATTATTCTCGATGCCTCCTGTCATTAGGGGTTGTGGCAGTGTCCCGGGGAGTTGAGCTCCGAGGTGTTGTCGTCACAAATATATCGCATCAGTTCTGGAATACTTAAGACAGCCGACATCAAAAACTCTCCTATGCGGTTAGTGGCAAGATAACCCCAACATCACCCAGTACTGGGGAGGTAGTTCGGGAGTATTGCCATAGCTTGTATAGTAGATGCGTTTCGAAGGTCCGAGGTAAACGGTTTCCGGAAATAACTGGTTATGTGTTGAAGGATGGATACAGCTGGATGTAGGATTAGAGTTGAGTGCGCGATGCTTCCCTTGTATCCCCAAAACCTGATTGCATAACTGGAAACTTTCGGAAATTAATAGGTGGGTTCATCTAGTAGCTCGTAGGCATTCTTTCAACGAATGCATGATATGAAGTTCGGGGTTCTACATTGAGTGAAGTGGTTTTATGGGCTTGTTCCGATCGGGAGTTGCATCTTAAAGGGTCCTTGGCTATGCTGATCCGGGGATTGCAATACCCTTTTGTAACACGTTCCATGAGCTTTCAGCACGAATATGTGGAACGAAGCTTCTATCTTGTATTTGTTCTATCTGCTCCTTGTTGCTTTTATTTATCTTTTGTTCTCCCAAGTGGCTTCTCGACAAGTTGATGTACCTGCGGAATTCATTCGTTCATTCTTTGCTCGGATGATATTGTGAAGTTTCTGTTGCAACATATCTATCCTTTGTTTTCGTTTTGATTCTGGTATTCGAGTTGCTTCGATGTCAAGTGTTGATTCCATACCTTTCCTAATCGGTGTTCTCATATTGATATGGGAGTGCTAGTCCTTCTTAATCATCAAGATGGTCATGTTAAATTCTTTTTCAACCGGTGTCCATTTTGTTCGTCTCAAATTGTCTTTGTTTTCCCCACCCTCCCACCCTTTTTCTTTATGGAGCCAACAATTCTCAAATCAAATATCCATTTTATTCATGTGAGGTTTCTTCATTCTTTTCCTTCCATGTTCTTATCTGGTGATTTATCGTGAAGAGGCTCAAGAGTTTCAAGTTCATCACTCTTAATTCCAATAGTCTTCTCCGGTGGTTTTAATTCAAGCTTCGGTCTTGATCATATCTCTTCCTTTTTGTTTAACATGTTTTCTCATGTTGAAATTTCTTATCCGAAGGCTCTCTTATTTATTCAACTCTCCTATTCTTGTCTGGAGTGTACAAGACAACTCAGAAGATTCATAATTCCATTCTTAATCCGTTCAAGCTATTTGAGGATTATCATCTTATTCAAGCCATTTAATTCAACCGGTGCAATATCTCTGAAGCAATCTTTTTCAACGGTGATTTCTTTGAGTGGGCCCTAACCCACAGGTCTTTTCCCAAGATCTTACCTGACTCTTCTATTTTTCCGGAGTTATACTCAAATTCTTTTCAAAGTGTGACGTAGGAATGATTTCCATCAGTCATATACCTTCTCCAAGATTGCTTTCAAATTCTATTTCATCATTGGTTCAACCTTTTTTTAATTCTTCATTCCAGAGTGCTCAACAATTCTTCATGGCATTTCTCGTCTTCATTCTCACATTTGAAGACCGGAGAAGTGTTTCTCTTAAATCCTAGCCCGTTCTCTCAAGAGTCATGGTTCTAGCTTCATGCCATCCTCATTATTGTTCCGATTGTGGGGAATTCTTTTATAACCATCCGAAGCATTTCATGAATTCTTTCCATTGTGATCCTCCGAAGGCCATCATTTCAGAATATTTCTTCGTTCTCAGTTTTCAACTTGCCCTCCAAATATTCTTCATTGATGCCTCTTCGTTCGTCTCCCTATTTTTATGGTGGTTCATCATGATTTAATTCATCCTCGAAGTCTTCATCAAGATTCTTGTTGGAGCTCAAGCATTCTTCATCATGCTTTCCAATTGCAATTCTTTCTACCTTGTCTTTTCAGATGGTGTTATGTCATTCTTGACAATTCCTTCATGGATTATGATTCCCGAGTTATCAAGAATGAGATATTTAAAACCATAATTTTTCTTGTTCAGGAGATCTTTCAAACCACTTAATTTATTTGTTGGAGTAATCTTGGGTTGTATTTCACCTAAAAGCTTTCCTTAAGGCTTGTTGCTATTATGGTGATTATAGATGACCCAAGTTCTTCATTTATCCTCCCGGTGAGATAAGTTTATCGTCTCCTTGTTGATCTCAATGCAATCAATCGTTTCCGTTAGTGGCCGGTTGTCACCTCATAATTTTGAGATGTTTTCCATAAGCCCACAACGAGCTTATTCGTTTTCGTTGTTAATTTTCCATCAACCCCATTCAACCCTTCTTTGTAAGGAGGATTCCCTAATTCATTTGTGGGAGAAGTTGTCATTTTTCTTCTCCATTCATTTCTTTCGTTGATTTATATGCTATTCTTTCATTCCGGAGGCATTGTGATGTTGCTCTCTCCAAACCATCATAGCGTTTTCTCGAGATCATGTTCTTTCCCTTGCTTATCATTTAACCGGAGTGTGTATTCTTCATTCAAGTTCCCTCATCTTATCAAGCTTTAACTCTTTTTTTTAACCAGAGTGATGTCTGAATCCTTCTTAACCTTGTGCCATTCTTTTAATTGTTTCGGAGGCTGTGTGTTGTTGTTTTCATCAAGTATCACTCCATCTCCTCAAGTTCTTGGTAATTCCTTCCATTTTCAGACGGAGTGCTGTCCAAATTATTTCATTCTTATTCCTTGGCTATACCGTTGCTGTTTCATATTCTTTTGGTTCGTATGCTCTTGTTTCATGTCTTTCAACCTACAAGGTTCTTATAATGTTCCTTGTTCCTCTTTTCTAGCGGAGTGTTTTCATCTTCGTTCATCTATGTGCTTTTGTTCTTTCAATTTGTTCAACCTCGCAAGGTTCTTTGGTTTCACTCGTTCGTCAACGAAGCAACTTTGTTTTACCTCTTCTTTTTCGTTTCCTATCCGGTGCCATCTCTAGGATCTCGGGTCGAGATCCTCTGTTAGTGTGGGAGAGTTGTGACGCCCGAAGACCGACGTCCCAGAAGATTCCAGATGTTCCGTGTTTTTCCCGTGTGTTTCTTTTGTGCTTGTGTTATTTATTTTTGCATTGCATCATATCATCATGCCATCATGTCTTATTTCTTTTTGCATCTCAACCAAATAAATTGTGTGGACCTTCGGTCCATTTAAATCAAGGGAAGGATGACTTCTCTTTATAACATATGCCCTCCCGATATTTAGGGAGCTATATTAATAAATATTCCATTTGTTTGGAATTAACCCAACACACTTGCATATATTCCCCATGCCTCTTAATTCAAGTTTCACCGTCAAAAACCTTCCCTATATTTTCTTTTCTCGTTTATCGAGGTTCTTCCAAAAACCCTCCAACAATTTTAATTAAATTCCTTACATTTTTGTGAGTCCAGGGAATTTTACCCTATGCCCTAAGCCTATTCCTAACCCTTCCTTTCTTCTCTTTTCCTTCTTTGCTGTTTTTCTGTTTTGGGAAATAGCAATAAAAGAAGAAGAGCAGAGGAGGCCCATCCGCAGCTCAGCCTCCAGGCCTCCTTTTGGCCCAACAGCCAAGGCCTTCCCTCCCCGCGGCCCATCAGGCCCAGGTCGCCTAAAACCCTAGCCCGACCGCACCTTTTCCCCTCGCTCTTCTCCCGAGCCGCCGCCAGCCGCTTGCAACCCTCGTTCCCTCTCCCTCTTGAACCCCCTCGCTCCTCTCCTTTTCCCCTCTGCCCTCGAGCCCGATCCCCCATTTCCCTCGTTCCCTGCGCACCCCGATCCCATCCTCCTGCGCAGCCGCCGCCCCGACGTTTCCCCTCGCCGACCGCCGGCCTCCCCTCGGCCTTCCTCCGCGCCGCGCCAACTGGGCGCCGCCGCCGCCACCGCGGGCTCAGGCGAGCCGCCACCCGCCGCCGGGCCAGTTAGGCCACCGCGCCGCCGCCCCTCCGGGGAACCCCGCCGCAACTTCGTCCAGGCGCCGCCGGCCGCCGCCTCCCCTCGCGTCGAAGCCGCCGGCCTCGCCCGCCTCGCCTCCGCGCCAGGAGCCGAGCCCCCGCGCCCCCCTCCTCGTCCAGTGCGACGCCCGGCCTTGTCAGGGCCTCCTCGCCTTGCCGTGGCGCCCGCTCCCTCCTCTCCAGCGCCATGACGACCTCGTCCCTGCTGCCTCGCCAAGTTCAAGCCGCGTCAGTCGCCTCTGTTTCGGCTGCTGCCAACGAGCAGCTCCCCGATGACCATGGAGTCCCGAGACCACCATGTTCTTTTTTTTGTTGTTTGTTGCTGTTGTTTTTCACCAAGTGCATCGCAAGACCGCCCAGGTTTTTTTGCCAAGTACCACTACAACCGTGAACGTCTTCGGATCTTCAAGTTCAACTACGTGGATTCGCCAAGTACCCCTACGGCAAGTACCACGACACCCGGAGCCCTCGGATCCAACAAGTTCGACTATGACCCTCGAGTACGACTACACACGAGAACCGCAAGTTCCACTACATCAACGAGTACAACTACCGTCGCCGAAGACCGTGTGTACCTCTCCGAACGTGAACGCCTACTTCCTCTATGCTCTCGAACCGCCCCGAAACGAATGTTCCGAAGGTATAACCCCGAGACGATGACCCGTGGAATGCATGTGTTGTATGAGATGTTTCCCTTGTGTGCACCGTGCCCGTTTCGTCCTTTTGTCATGCTCCTCGTTTGTCTTGGCGGCAACCCATGGGAACCCGGCAACGGGATCACCCCATCTTCTTGCATGACACGCTCCGCCATCTTTCTTTTGCACCGGTATCTCAATGAGTTACCGGAACCGAGATGTTGCCGTTGCATCATTTACGGATCGTTGCCGTGGCACCCTTTCTTCCACCACGGTGACAATACTTCATAACTTCTTCATGTCAACTTTTAATAAAAATTGCATAAAACTTGATCATGTCATCCGCATCATGTTAACAACATTATATGTGTAGATTGTTGTTTGCTTAAAATTGCTAAACATGCTCATGGGGATTTTTCCGGAATTGTTGTTGTTATTTCCGGCCTCATTTAAATTGCCTAAATAGGTAGTTTACTTTTGCTTCACCTCTTGCCATGTTAACAAACATTTAACCTTGTCTTGTAAATAAATGAGAGTCAATTAAATAATTAAAATGTGGTGTTTCGTCAATATGCAACTCGTTGCATATTGAGCTCCACTTAACTTGTAGTACTTGTTTGTGCACCTTGCCATGCCATGCATAATTAAACCGGACATGCATCATACTTGGATGCGCATCGTATGCCATGTTTATGCTTGTGTGTTTACCGTGTTGTTTGCTTCTTTCCGGTTGCTTCTCTTGTTAGCTTCGGTTCCGTTCCGGAGTTGTGAGGATCCGTTCGACTACTTCATGGATCTGTTCTTCTTCCTTCGGGCTCCCAGGCAAGATGATCATACCCTTGGAGACCTTTACTACCATTGCCATGCTTAGTTGTCTCGATGCTATCGTCACATGTCGCGCTACCCATCTTTTATGTCAGCCTCTCCTTGTTGCCATGAAACCTCTAACCTTTTGACACCTTCCTAGCAAAACCACTGTTTGGCTATGTTACCCGCTTGCTCAGCCCCTCTTATAGCGTTGTTAGTTGCAGGTGAAGATGAAGTTTGTTCCAGGAGGGAACTTGTTATTGGAATATCACAATATCTATTATTATTATTATTATTATTATTAACACACCTATATACTGGGCATGGGTGGAAGGCTTGGCCTTTTGCTCGGTGTTTTGTTCCACTCATGCCACCTTAGGCGCCGATAAACCGGCATTATGTTCCTTGATTTTGCGTTCCTTACACGATGGGTGGATGGGGACCCCTTGACAGTTCGTCTTTGAATAAAACTCCTCCAGCAAGGCCCAACATTGGTTTTAATTTGCTCATAATAACAACTTAATTAATTAATTAAATTTGCATAGGGGGTCGCGTCCCCGGGTTCTTAATTCTACATAACAGGGGGGCCAGTGCTGATGGTGTTGGTCCCAAACGGGGGTCCTGCGGGGCCACCACGGGGAAACTCGAGGATTGGTTTTACCTGTAGCATCACCCATCCGGTCGTGGCCTGAGACGAGATACGCGCGGCTACTATCAGGGTGTCGGCACGCCGGGAGGTCTTGCTGGACTTGTTTTACCATTGTCGAAATGTCTTGTGCACCGGGATGCCGAGCCTAATCGGATTTCCCTAAGATAAGGGGTGATGATATTATATTTATCACTTCAGCTAATCGTGAGAGCTTGTGATGGGCTAAGTTGGGACACCCCTGCAGGGTATGATCTTTCGAAAGCCGTGCCCGCGGTTATGTGGCAGATTGGAATTTGTTAATGTCCGGTTGTAGAAAACTTGACAGAGGATCCGAAGTAAAACACACAACTGTGTGAGTAACCGTCACTGTCTCTTTTCACTTTGAGAAGAGAACATGGTGGGGTTATGTTTGACTCGTATGTAGTTCAGGATCTTTAGCGATCACTACTTTTGCGACCGTTTGCGTAGATGCTCATCTTATTCTTGTACTCGTAAGTTAGCCACCATATTTTGCTTAGCCGCTGCTGCAACCTCACCACTTTACCTCCTCCTACCCATAAAGCTTTGCTAGTCTTGATACCCATGGTTATGGGATTGCTGAGTCCTCATGGCTCACAGATACTACAACACCAGATGCAGGTTCAGCCGAGTTTGAAGCAGGAGCTGGTTCAGAGCTTCACTAGGAGCTCGATGAAGAGAGTGTCCGTTTGCTTGTGACGTTTTCGACGATCACTAGAGCTTCTACTAGGATTCGATCTAGACCTGTGGCTTTATGTTGTTTTTGGTATCTTTCTTTTGGATCTTCGCCCGTAGTCGGGTTGTGATGTTTTGAATGATGTTTTGCTTATGTAATGTATTGTGTGAAGTGGCGAGTGTAAGCCAACTATCTCCTTTTGTAATTTAATCCCTCTTTTACATGAGTCGTGCAAAGATACCAAACTTGAGATCATTCCAGAATGGGCTTATACCTTTAAGTCGTGCCTCGACACGTAGGAGGTATAGTCCCATCCTGGGCATTACATCTGGCCTCCCGAGGAAGAACAGGAGGTGACGACGCCTCCGTCTCGTGGATCGCGATAATTCTTTCTCCCTGATTTTTTCTCCATAAATGCGAATATATAGTGTCAGGGTTCAAGTCAGCAGGGCCACCTAGGTCGGGACAGCCCACCTGGGCGTGCCTGGAGGGGGGCGCGCCCTGGTGGGTTGTGCCCACCAAGGTGTCCCCCTCTCGTGGTTCTTGGCTCCGGTATTTTTATTTTATTGTATAAAAATGCCTCGCAAATTTTCTTTCCATTCCGAGAACTTTTATTTCTGCACAGAAACAACACCATGGTAGTTCTTCTGAAAACAACGTCAGTCAGAGGTTAGTTTCATTCAAATCATGCAAATTAGAGTCCAAAAGAGGAGGAAAAGCGTTAGGACAAGTAGATACGTTGGAGACGTATCAACTCCTCCAAGCTCAAACCTTTGCTTGTCCTCAAGCAATTCACTTGATAAAATGAAAGTGAGAAAGAAAAACTTTTATTAACTCTTTTGCTCTTGTTTTCATAAATAAGCTTAAACAACATCCAAGTTTTCAGCAAAGATCATGACTAATCATATCAACAATAACTCTTAGAAATTATATTAACTCATATTAGTGACATAATTAGCTAGTGAGCAAAATGTTGTCAAAACAACGATGATATATTATGACAGTAGTGGTATCTCTCTAGCCCTTTCTGAGACCGCAAAACATAAATGCAGAGCACCTCCAAAGTTCAAGCAGCGGCTAAACATTGTAATTCATGGTAGAAAAGATCCAGTCATGCTAACATCCAACATTCATTACACACAATGCATAGGTATGACAGCAGTGCACTCAGATCTGGCGCTTATTTTAGAAGGTGATGACAGAACATTAAAGTAAATAGATAGTCCCTTCGCAAGGGAAGCAGTGATTTGCAGAGGTGCTAGAGCTCAAGTTTTGATAACAGAGGTAAATGATATTTTGAGACATGCACCCTTCTCATTTATTGCACGACTATTAGCTATCAATATCTCCCATGCTAAACATGCTAGTGGCGGTTCCCAAGCAGAAAAGAAAAGATTTGGACTCCATTGGGAATTTTTGTTTGTTTATTTATAAGCTCTTTTTCTTTTTGCAATTTGGGACTGGGAATCCCTATTACTGCCCTTTTCTCGTGCGATGGCGAGTGAATAAACACTCGACCTTAGAATAACCCACTTAGCATGGAAGATACTGACCATCTCCTGGCGTTCCATGAACGATCCAGGCACACAAAAAGGATATTTATTTGAAGTTTTTAGAGATGGCACATGCAAATTTACTTAAGACCGCAGGGTAATACTGTATATAGGTAGGTATGGTGGACTCATCTGGAATAGCTTGGGTTTAAAGTTTTTGATGTACAAGCAGAATTCCCACTTAGTATAGGCAAAGGCTAGCAAATAGGTTGGGAAGCGCCCAACTAGAGAGCAACAAAGGTCGTGAACATACATTATGCATAATAAACATTAGACACCAGCATGAGTAGGATATGGGCACCATGAACATAAATATCATAGAGGCTATGTTGGTTTTGATTCAACTACATGTATGAACATGTGCCAAGTCAAGCCACTCGAACATTCAGCGGAGGATACCATATCATCATACTACATCACAATCATTTTAACGCAATGTTGATATCTGAGATAAATCATTATTAACTCCTAGCTACTTATGCATGGTGAGGGAGTCCTGGATGGAGGGGTCCTCTTGTGGCCGGATAACTCGTTGTGGGCCGGACTGGTGGGCCATGAAGATCATCGATGAAGATCGTCTCTCGTATCCAGATAGGACTCTTGTGTGCGTATAATGGCAGGTTTTAGGTTCGGGTGCAATCTTTCCTTCCTCTGCAAGATGGTCATGTACAAACCCTAGGGCCCTCCGGTGCATATATAAACCAGAGGGTTTAGTCCGCAGAGGCTGAACAACAATAGCCTATTCATAGCAATCACCTTGGTTAGACTTCTAGGGTTTAGCCGTTACGATCATAAGGTAGATCAACTCTTGTAATCATATTCATCAAGATCAATCAAGCAGGAGTAGGGTTTTACCTCGATCGAGAGGGCCCGAACCTGGGTAAACACTGTGTCCCTTGTCTCCTGTTACCCTCGATCCACAGATGCATAGTTCAGGACCCCCTACCCGAGATCTGCCGGTTTTGACAGCGACATTGCTGCTTTCATTGAGAGTTCCACTATGTCGTCGATGGATCTCTTCGTCAACAACGACGCCACCACCGCCGAGGAGATCTTCCCTCCCGGCGAGCTTTTTGTGTTCGGCGGCTGCACACTCTGTGCCAACACAGAAGGCCAGCTCGAGCAGGTTGAGAGCTATGCCCTGGCCATCAGGTCAGGTTTGGAAGCTTGAACTACGTTGCTGATATTTGCGGAGACTTGATCTTCGACGGATTCGAGCCCACGGCGTCCTGCCACCACGATGAACATGACCTAAATCTGTCATCGGACCACATCCAGGGGATAGCACCTATAACTGCACTGGCCCTAGATCTGCAGCAGATCGCGTCACCCAAGGACGGGAAGCTCAACCCTGCCACGGAAGCCGTAGACTCAGCGGCGCTGGAGCCGCACACAGACACAACCTCGAGCAGGATCCGTGTTACCAGAGTTTCGGACTCGTCTCCGGATACAGGTTCCAAACCACGTGCATCTGCGTCCTTCGAGCTTGATCAGGCGCCTATTGTTGAATTCAGCTCCACAAATATCTTTCAGCACTCACCTTTAGGTGATGTGCTAAACTCATTAAAATCCCTCTCCTTAGCAAGGGACTCGCAGCCGAATTATATCCAGTTTGAACTGGAGGCTGATGATGGAGAATTTTGCTTCCAACCCACCACCCACTTGGAAGCCACAGTCGAAGATTTAACCGATCTACTTGACTACGGTTCCAACGACTTCGAAGGGATGGACCTCGAAGCCGAAGCAGATCTAGACTACAACCCGCCCGTAACCGGGCGATGGACGGATACGTCCTCATACGATGTATATATGGTGGACACAGCTAAGGAGAAGGAGGAAGACGACGATAATGATCCCAAAAAGGATAAGCCTATCGATGAACATCCCAAGCGTTGGCGTCTGAAGCGCCAATCTCGATCCCATAAAGGGGAAGATAGCAACACTGTCACTAACGACGGTGATAATCCGGACAAATCCGATGACCCCGCAGATCCAGCGATGGAGCAGGACGAGCGAGACGACGGCGGCCATAGTCCAGGACCGCTGTCTGATCACAGCGATGCCGAAGACATCAATTATCAACCTGTCTCCGAAGAGGATGTTAGCCTGGGCGACGACGAATTCATCATCCTAGAACAACCCTTAGAACAAAAGCGCTTCCATCGGAGGCTCATCGCCAATGCAAGGAGCCTGAAAAAGTAGCAGCAGCAGCTTAAAGCCGCACATGATATGCTCAATGATAGATGGAACGAAGTGCTAGACGCTGAGGAAAATATGGCTGCAATCGCCAAACAAATAGCTATCCTAAGCGTAAACTGCTGCCCGAATTCGACGATGAGGCTATTGCGCCTATACCGCCGAAGAACAATACCGCCGATAAGCTGGACCGACCACCTCGTGGACGGCACAGAGTGGCTAGCAACGGCGTACACAAGCCCGCACCCCCTCCCCATAAAGGAAAGGAGGCGGCGGCTCAGGGCCAAAAACACGATCTACGTGAGGACCTGAACAAAAAGGCTAGCAAGACCAGATCCATCTACGGATCCAGGGGCCGTGCTCCCGCACAGGACGGCGATTATCAAGCCAAATATGTCGGTCATATACCAGTTTGGAGCCAATATCGAACATCACAACCGTCAGACCTACGCCACGCATAGCAAAATACAGGGGTGCCACACACCCTCTATGCTTCACCGATGAGGTGCTGGATCACGAATTTCCAAAAGGGTTTAAACCCGTAAATATCGAGGCGTATGATGGAACAACGGATCCAGCTATCTAGATAGAAGACTTTATTCTTCACATCCACTTGGCTCGTGGAGATGATCTCCACGCCATCAAATACTTACCCCTCAAGCTGAAAGGACCAACTCAGCACTGGCTGAACAACCTCCCAGAAAACTCCATTGGAAGTAGGGAAGAACTTGAGGATGCTTTTCAGGCGAATTTTCAAGGGACCTATGTCCGTCCCCCGGATGCTGACGATCTAAGTCACATAATCCAACAACCCAGGGAGTCAGCCCGTAAGCTTTGGAATCGGTTTCTCACTAAGATGAACAAAATCATCGACTGTCCGGACGTCGAAGCCTTAGCGGCCTTTAAGCACAGTGTTCGGGACGAATGGTTAGCTAGACACCTCGGCCAGGAAAAGCCGAGTACAATGGCAGCCCTAACTACACTCATGACCCGTTTTTGTGCGGCCAAGGACAGCTGGTTAGCTCGTAGCAGCACCAGCAACCCTGGCACATCCAAAGTCAGGAATGGCAATGGAAAGCGATAACGTAACAAAAACAAATGTCGAAATAATGATGGAAGCCCAGATGATACAGCGGTAAATGCCGGATTCAATGGCTCCAGACCCGGTCAATGGAAGAAGCCATTTAAAGGCAACAAAGATAGTCCATCTAGCCTGGACAGAATATTAGATAGGCCCTGCTAGATCCATGGCACCCCGGCTAAACTTGCGAACGATACCAACCATAGTTATTGGGTCTTGAAGTAGGCCAGCAAGCTCAACGCCGAACATAAGGGAAAGGGACCTCAGAGCTAAGATGAGGATGAACCTCAGGGGGACAGAAGAAATTTCCATCGGAGATCAAAACAATGAACATGATCTATGTCACTCATATCCCAAAGAGGGAGCGCAAGCGCGCACTCTAAGATGTCTATGTCGTTGAGACTGTTGCCCCCAAATTCAACCCATGGTCGGCCAGTCCGATCACATTTGACCGTAGGGATCATCCGACTAGTATCTATCATGGGGGTTCGGCTACCCTAGTGCTCGATCCAATAATCGGAGGATACCATCTCACTCGATTCCTTATGGACAGCGACAGCAGTCTCAATCTGATATACCAGGACACTATCCACAAGATGGGGATAGACCTGTCAAGAATCAAGCCAGGCAGCAAAATTATATATACATCAGTTCATAAAGCTTAAGTCTTTACAACCAGATACAATTACTCAAAGACAATATCTTTTTAGCACTAGCCTTCTACAAGGCGGGCGCCTTCTATGGCGTCCTCAAAATACATCTCCGGCTTGCGGTGCTCCTTGACTTTGGATGGGCCAGCAGTGGCTATGTCCTGCGCCTTCATCTTCCCCCAATGCATTTTCACACGGGCGAAGGCCATGCGAGCACCCTCTATGCAGGCCAAACGCTTCAACGCGTCGGCCCATGGACTCGCTTCGATGAGCCGCTTCACCAATCCGAAGTAGCTACTTCGGATTGGCTCAGTGCGCCACAGCCGGACTATCAAGTCCTTCATGGCTCAACCCGCCATGTTGTGTAGCTCGACCAACTGCTTCATCTGGTCATTGAGGGGCACCGGATGTTTTGGCCCATAGAACTGCGACCAGAACAGCTTCTCCGTGTTGTTCCCCTCCTAGGCTCGGAAGTATTGGGTGGCATCAGCACTGCTCCTCAGGAGATCCGCAAACACGCCTGGAGAACTCCATAACCGTGTCAGCCGAAGGTACTTCTGCCCTCCGAAGATGCTCTATAAGAGAAAAGTCTTACTAGAGGCTATCTTCCGCGGCTGCTTGATTTCCTCGTAGACGCTGCGCAACTCGCTTCGCGCCTCCTTGGCAGCCTTGACTGCCGTAGTGACCTCAGATGCTTGTTCCGAAGTCGCTTCTTCCAATGCCTCGCATTTGCGAATAGCATCGTTGAGCTCAATTTCTATTTCGGCCACCCGAGCCCCGTGCTTTTGGCACGTGGCCTTTTCGGCCTCTAGATCGACAACCACTTTTTTAGCCACTGCCTTGCTTGCCTCGGCCTCCTTCTTGGCCTTCACGAGGTCGCCATTGAGAGCCTCAAACTCAGTGGTGCCAACTGTTTAATACATCATAACACAAAGATTTTATACTGAAAAACAATTAAAATTATTAATCTTCTTGACATCTCAATTTTTCATCCTCATACCTTGCGCCTCATCGAAATGATGGTTGACGCGGTCGAGGTCCGCGTTGGCCTCCGAGAGCTTCCGATTTACTTCGGCAACTTCTGCAGCTTGTGCAGTTGCCGCAACTAGTGAAGCATGTTCAAATGCAAAAGCATATAGTTTAGCTCTATAATATGCTATATTATGGATACTTCGTCCGATTCTGTTCAGAATCACACAAAGCATCAGGGGCTACTGGCTATACATGTGCATATAAAATAAATAAAGTTCCATAAAGAACATTACACTGCATACCTCGAAGCATGTTAGTAGGCTGTTGAAGGCTTCATTCAGTTCGCCTTTGACAGACTGAATCTCCTCATTGCCGCACCCATTATGGTGCGGTGCTCCTCCACGATGGAATCACTTTCTAGTGCTCCCTCCAGAGGGTCCGGCGCCTCCGGATTGACACCGAGCGCCGTAGGAATAGTTGTATCCTCCCCCGCCTTGGGGGTCTGGTCTTCGGACTCCGGAGCCGCGCTAGGCTCCAGATCAATATTCGGAGGGGCCCCGGATTGTTTGGCCCCCCCGTCTTCGGTCTCCATGGGGATTGTTTCCCCATGGTCAGTGGCAGCCGAGGTATTACCCTCGTTCACCTTATCTCCTGCCCCGCCCCCATCTCCTTGAGCAGGTGACGCACGCTGGGAGGTCACTTTGGTATCCCTGCGGGTCACGGGCGATGGAGCTTGGACTAGCGGGTCGCTCTTCGTCTCTCCAGACGACATAGAGTTCCCCTCTGATAAGGAGGCATTGGGGTGTGCTCGGGGAGGGCTGTAGGTTAGCAGGTGGGAAATACTTAAAAAACATTAATATGCTGAATAAACAAGGTGCAGTAATTAATGTATTCGAACAACTTATGTTTCGGCTAGGGGCTTCTCCCTAGGCTTCACCACAAAGCTATGTTAAGACGATGAGTCTGAACGGGCGGGGTGGTTTAGCCTCCTCCGAGGTGCGGCCTTGCCTGCGTCAGCAGTGGCCGCCCTCTTCTTCCCTTTGCCCTGGGCGGGAGATTCTTCTTCTTCATCATCCTCCTCCTCTTCGGAGGAGAGGATGTTGATCTCCTCGGACTTCGCGTCTACAGGGCGGGGGGGGGGGGGGGGC
>LR738711.1:152279239-152341202 GCA_902687465.1 Secale cereale | reverse complement strand
GGGGGGCGCTCTTGGCCTCCTTGCTCTTCTTCTTGGCCTTCTTGTCCGGCGCCTTGTACGGTGCTGGAACCAACATCACCAACAGCTGAGGCGTGGTTGGGTCTTCTGGCAAAGGGGCCAGACACTTGATCCGAACTGCCTTCTTCATCCAACTCTGTATACCACGTAAAAACTCCAATTCCTATCATCGTTACAATAAGGAGGGAATATATGTTCGACAGAATTTTTGATTACCTCTACTACGGTAAACGCAGTGCTGTAGCCTGAGTCCTTAGTTTCCTCTGGCCACTCCTTCTGGCTCTTGAAGAGGTGTTTCCATATCTCTTCGTGCGTGGAGCCATATAGATGCTTCAAGGGTCGGGCTCCTGCCAACTCAAACTTGTTGTCCCTTCTTTATAGTTCCGATTCTCCTATCAACTCAAACTTGCTGTCCTCGCAGGCTAAATCGGCTTTCTGGAAGAAAACCTACAACCACGAAGCTGCTAAAAAGGCCAGAATTGTCAAGACAGCCACCAAGAAGGCTGTAAAAAAGACAAAGAAGAAAACTAGCGCTTCTGATTTGTTGGAAATGAACTACAGCTCTGAGTCGGAGGTAGCCCTTGACTCTCTTGGCTCCTATTTCAAGTATCTTATTGACAATGATTATTGCCAGGACAACATGGAGGCCAGCCAGGCTGTTGATGAAGAGGTAATTACTATTTCCTCCGGCTCAGACTCTTTGCCGAGACAGAAAATTTGACGAGTAACCCGGAAAGTAAGATTTTCACACCCTTTAGCTTATTTGGATCCTCACTTTCTTTTGAAGCAACAACAACACGAGAAACGACGTCAAACTCGGAACACCGGAGACGATGAACTGTCCTCCGGCTTACCGAACACTCCGGTCCGTCGAAAGTGTCGAAATGAGGTCTTTCCGTACTCAAACTCTCTTTACCCATTGACAGGTCTTATTCGTCAACCACTAAATTCTTCCGATTCAAACTATCAGGAGACCTCTTGCTCTTCGTCTGGCGATTCATCTCAAACTCAGCTACCGGCTTTCAAGACTGCGCCTGGGTAATGACTGTTCCTTGCTCTGCTCTTCCTTGTCTTTTCATAAATTCGTTCTGAGTTTCTTTATCTGTGTAGTGGCCAAGCCAAAACCAGTAAGAGGGCAAAAACAACTAAGCCAGTGTCTGATCCAAAAAATGTTGAATCGGCACAGCCAATCTTAGCGACAGATGTTCAGATGCCAACAGAGGAATCTACTCATGATGCTCCTCCAGAAGTTCCTAACACCTCTCTTGATCCTGCCAACGTCATCTCTGAAACTGCTGAACCGCCAGCCCCGTCTGAACCGGCAGAAAAACAAACTGAAGATGTCACAAACACTGGCATCGGTTTTATAGAGCCGGGCAATCCAACTGTTCTGGCCAAACACACTGCGAAACAATAACTTGTTGAGAAACGGAGAGTAAGATTCGATATGGACCAATATGCACAGCTGAGCAGCAGCGAAGCACTTTATGGATATCTCAGCCAAGTCCACAGCAGTCGTGACGTTGAAATTGACATGGTGAAGCAAATGCATAAGAAGTTTGAGGTATGAGCCTTAACCAATATATATATATATATATATATATATATATATATATATATATATATATATATATATATATATATATATATATATATATATATATATTATGGGGACCCCGACTTAGAAGTCGAGATCACCGAATGCACGTGTACAGTGATCCCAGAGATCAATGCTCACTGAACACACAGAATCTGAATAACAAGAGTCTTACATCCATACATACCGTCTTACACAAATTATGGCCATTATGGCCAAGTCTTACATAGATAAAGCCTCAAGGGCTGAATAGCAAATAACACAAATAGCGGAAGTCTTCGATGATAAGTAGAACCCATGCCATCTGCCTTAACCCTACAGGCATTCTGACTGGGATAGCGTCCTAGTTCGCATGTTCGTCTCCATAGAACTCTTCTTCATATTCCTGTTCCTCCATGCCTGGCCAATTAAATAACCAGTGGCAAACCAATGAGTACTTTGAATGTACTCGCAAGCAACCCATGATTTGGTTCAAAGTAACAATGCAATTGAACAACAATGAGCAATCTAGCAACGGCTAGAATAAATATTCTACCAACAAGTATATGCATCAATAAATTCACGTAACCTCGAGAGCAGGTTACCGATATCAACATGAATAGCATTCTACTCATGAGTCAAGTCACCACCTTGACTCATCACACCCACATACTTTCACTGATGTAGTAAAATTCTGGACATAGTTTAAGTAGCACCACCCAACTGTCCATGACCGTGGACACGGCTATTCGAATAGTTTCACACTCTGCAGAGGTTGCTGATGACCCTCAACCGTAAGGGATCTATTGCTTCGTTTTCGTTAAGTAAGAGTGTCGAACCCAACGAGGAGCAGAAGGTATTGATAAGCGATTCTGAGCAAGGAATAACTGCAAGCACTGAAAGATAACTTTTAGGGGTTTTCTTGATATAAGCAACAGGAAAGTAAAAGCGAGCAAAGTAAAAGTCACTGGAGAGTAACAAGTGGCCCAATCCTTTCTGAGCAAAGGAGAGTCCTAGCAACTGAACTTATAAAGGCTAAAGTGTTCTTGAGGACACACGGGAGAGGTAGTCATGTGCTTTCGCCATATTCCGTATCGGTACTATGTTATGTGTTGATAAGTGCTGAGTGGGTGGATCTATGCTAGTGCACTCTCTAGACTAAGATGAGTGCACTCTTATGATTAAACACCTTGCAAGCATCCGCAAATACAAGATAGTATTTAAGGCAAAAGCCTAACCATAGCAATACGATCGATGATCCATTGTTCCCTTGTGCAAAAGCGTGCGAACTGGGGTTCAGGTTTCTGTCACTCCGGCAACCCACCGTAAGAATTCTTTGTACACAATGTATTCCCCTAGGTCCTTAATAAGGCGAAGTGTTGAGTGTTCGACTCACACAACACCACTAGTAAAATAACAACACAACTTAAGTGTCAAACAACACATATTACTTCAACATCATATGACTACTAACAACAAGACTTTTCCCATGTCCTCAAGAACTAAAGTAACTACTCACAAGACATAAAAGAGATCATGAACAATGGAGATAAATGGATGATAAACAATCTGGACATAATGATATTTCTCCAACAAAACTCAATAGCATTCACCACAAAGTAGTAATCAACACCGATAGAGTAGAGAGGATAGATAGTACGGATTACAACACAAGTTGCAATGGTGAGATGAGATTGGATGAAGATGGAGATGGTGCTGATGTTGGGGATGATGTTGATGATGATCTCGATGATGCCCGTGATGATGGTGATGACGATGGCGACGATCTCCCCTTCCGGGAGGTGATTTCCCCGACGGAATCTGCCCGTCGGAGATGGCTTTTTCTTCTCTGTAGGTTTCCGCCACGGAGCGGCGGCGGAACTCCGTCAAAACTCTCTTTTTTAGGGTTTTTGGGTGACGAAGAATATATATGCCAAAGGGGGCAGCCGGAAGTGGGCCAGGGGCTCCAGGCGCCCCTCCGGCGCGGCCAGGGAGGGCCCCGCGCCAGGTGGCCGCCTGGGCGCCCTGTGGCCCCCCTCTGGTTGCCCTTTTGCGTGTCTTCGTGATCCTTCTGGAAAATACCCTCCGTCGATTTTCAGGTGTCCTGCGTCTGCTGCTTCGGCACCAAAAAGTTGCAAACTGTGTAAAATAAGCCAAAACAACATAAGAGCATCATCGTAATGTGAAATATATCAATGAATAAGAATGAATTACGATATAAAATAGTGATGCATTTTGGACGTATCAACACCCCCAAGCTTAGACCTCGCTTGTCCCCAAGCGAATACTAAGCTCGGTAAACCTGTCCACAAGTTTAGAGAGTGAAGTGTCGATAAGTAGATTACGGACAAGAAGCATCACAGTTTCTTCATCAAACTCAAATATCCTCAACAGCAATTTTCAACTCATAAAGCCCTTATAAAAGAGTGCTAACACCTATAATCAAAAAGTAGGGCTAAGGAAACTCATCAAATCATGGCAAACATGTCCTTTGGTCAAATAACAACTAATAGCTTTTACTTTTGCTCTTTCTCTTTATGTTTTGAGATTAAATGAAGCTTTTGAAAGAACATGTTATTAGGCAAGAACTAAAAGTGTTAATACAAAGGAAGATGTTTGCTTTAGCTAGGCTTGACAAAAGACTTACTTATCAAATGATAATGTCAACAAGGATATGATATGACAAATCTTAATGCAACTTTATATGAATGAATCCTCGTCAACATCAAATGTCTGCTCTCTTTAGGAGTAGAAGGAAGTAGGAATAACTGACTCAACCTAAAACTAAGAGATATGCCCTGCTCTAGGGAAGTAGGGAAAACTCATGTGCTATCCTTAAATCAAACAGAATGAAAACAAGTTTTGAGAGGTGCATGATTTGTCAACGAATGCTAATAGATAACTCAATTACTTCTCGAGCTGGACAAGTTTCGAGGAACGGCTCCCGCACGGGGACGATCACATCCCCTAATCTCCTTTGTTTATCGCTGCCAAAAGTTTTCTGATTTCTCAGGAACAAAGCGTGAAGGAGGGTTTGTTTGTTGTATTATCTTTTATGAGCCGGGCGCACTCATGCCAGTTCCTTCTCGTATTAGGGGTTTGCAGATTAGACATGCAATCCCGGGGTAAAACTTGTCCAACTTAAAAAGATCATGAATGAACTACTACTTCCTCATGAGTTAAAACAGGGGCACAAAATAGAAGATTTTGAACATTTAAGGATAACACACAAATTCTATACTTTAGGAGGTGGTAGTGGAATACCATGAATAGGAAGGTATGGTGGACTCATATGGAAGGTATTGGTTTAATGGTATGGATGCACAAGCAGAATTCCGCTTAGTACATAGTTTAGGCTAGCAAAGGCTTTGAGAGAACAGACAATTGATGATGACTAAGATGCAAAGCAATATAAAGCATAAACATTAAAATAAGCATAACACATCTTCCTTGTCAGCATAACACTTCAAGCATAATAACATAAAGGTTTTGGCTATGTCGCTACTTTAAGAAAATCATGCTTGTTGTTATGACCAAAGCTATGTTTGCCAAGATTAAATAAAGTTTTCAAAGCCATACCTGATATAAGGTCAATACTCCCCATAAGAATCATCATATAAGGTCGATTGCGTGAAGAGAATACCGAGTGCAGCAAAGGAACCAATAGACTTCTCATTAATATTCCATCATAGACGACTCTACACTCACGGATACAATCTCTCCACAGAAGGAGTGATAGACCTCAATGTACACACCTATTTCATATAATAACCTCCCTAAACATGATACGACTCTACTTGACTCTAAAAGAGAAAAGATAAAGATAAAGATACCGGGCACTCCCCCAAGCTTGGAACAAGCCAAGGGAATGTCATTACCCAAGGAGATTTCACTCCTCATTCTTGTTGACGTTGATCACGTAGTCCTCGGCGAAGCGCTTCCATGGAAGGGGTTCTACAGTTTCATATGAGAAGTTTGTCTCCTGAATCCTGCATGCAGCACCCATACCCATGAGCATAAACCTTAGTTCATACTCACAGTTCTGGTGATGTAGATCATAAATTTGCCCTTGGAGCTCTTCAATTCTTTCTTCAGATGCGGTGATGCTTTTCCACATCTCCTTCATCTCCTTCAGGAAGTAGGTCTTCAGCTCGTTGATGATGTCAAAGTTAGCTTCAACACCACGCTCAATCATCTTCTTGTACTTGAAGACTTCTTGCTCCACTTCTTCTAGCCTGGCCTGGATGCTCCCCTCCTTGATAGGCCCCTTCAGATCTTCTTGATGGATCCGAACAACCTGAGGGTGCTTCTTCACCTCAGCAAGGTAAGGGTTGATGACGTTGACGACGAACTTGTCCTTGGGGGAACTTGGGGAAGCCATGGCACCTAGGTCCAGCCAAAAGATTTCCTGGCAGAAACAGATCGAAAAGAAAACACACGAAATCGCGAGATACGTTGCCGGAACAATCCGGGCAAATATATAGCAAAAATTTCTGCACCGAAAGGAAGGTAACGAGCTAAAGCGGGGTCGGAGGCGGACTCCTGGGTGCCCAGGCGGCCTCCCGGCGCGGCCAGGGGGTAGGCCGTGCCAGGGGGGCGCCTGGGCCCCCTGGAGCCTGTCTCTGGTTCCACTTGGGCTTAGAATTTTACTAATTTTGCAAAAACTCATAATATGGAACTTTTATGGCGGTTCGCGATGTTTCCTTACCGTAATACATACCTTTTCTTATTCTGCTTCTGCTGGTGTCAGAAACAGGGCTGCAACATGTTCTTCGTGAGTTGTTGTGTATATCATATTCACATCAACATTGACAGGGTCTCCTGCTATGTAATGCTTAAGTCTTTGCCCATTCACAACTTGAGGTTTGGTGCCTTCAAAATTGTTAATCTTGATTGCACCAGACCGATAGACTTCTTCAATATGAAATGGCCCTTCCCACCTGGAAAGTAGTTTGCCTGGAGAAAACCTGAAATGGCATCTAAACAACAAAACTTTATCACCAACATTAAATTCACGTTTCAGAATCCTCCTATCATGCCACTTCTTTACCTTTTCCTTGAACATTTTAGCACTCTCGTAAGCTTCACTTCTCCACTCATCTAGAGAAGTCAAGTTCATGAGATGCTTCTCACCAGCTAACTTTGGGTCGGCATTAAGCTCTCTAACAGCCCAGAAAGCTTTGTGCTCTAATTCTAATGGCAAATGGCAAGCCTTGCCATAAACCATCTTATAGGGGGACATGCCCATGGGGGTTTTTGTAAGAAGTTCTATACGCCCACAAAGCATCTCCTAACTTATTTGACCAGTCCTTTCTATTTCTATTAACTGTCTTCTGTAAGATCAACTTGATCTCTCTATTGGTAAGCTCAACTTGCCCACTAGTTTGAGGATGGTACGGTGAAGCAATTCTATGATTGACATCGTACTTGGCTATAGCTTTTCTAAAAGCTCCATGCGTGAAGTGTGATCCTCCATCAGTCATGAGATACCTAGGTACACCAAACCTAGGGAAAATAACATCTTTGAGCATTTTCAAAGATGTCTTGTGATCAGCACTTTCAGTGGGGATTGCTTCAACCCACTTGGTCACATAATCAACAGCTACTAAAATGTGAGTGTACTTGTGCGAAGAAGGAAAAGGACCCATAAAATCAAAACCCCAGCAATCAAAAGGTTCAATCACTAGTGAGTAATTCATAGGCATCTCATTCCTTCTACTAATGTTACCAACTCTCTGACATTTATCACATGCTAAAACATAATTTCTAGCATCCTTAAAGAGAGTAGGCCAATAAAAACCTGATTGAAGAACCTTATGTGCGCTCGTCTCACCGGCATGATTTCCACCATAGGGACTATCATGACATTGTCTGAGAATGTCCTTCTGCTCATGTTCCGGTATGCATCTTCTCACGATCCCGTCTGGACCTTCTTTGAAAAGATGTGGGTCATCCCAAAAGTAGTGCCTCAAATCATGAAAGAACTTCTTCCTTTGTTGTAATGTTGAACCTGGAGGCAATTACTTTGCAACGATAAAATTAGCATAATCTGCAAACCAGGGATCGGAAAGAGATTGTACTTTTACAACGGCAAGTTGCTCGTCTGGAAAACTGTCGTTGACTGGGATGGGATCATGCGGTATATCTTCCATCCTTGAAAGATTGTCCGCCACCGAATTGTCTTCTCCTTTCCTATCAACAATCTGCAAATCAAATTCTTGAAGAAGGAGTACCCATCTGATAAGCCTTGGTTTGGCATCCTTCTTTGTCATAAGGTACTTAATGGCAGCATGGTCAGTATGAATAATAACTTTGGAATCAACAATATACTGCCTACACTTATCACAAGCAAACACTACAGCTAAGAATTCTTTCTCAGTAGTAGCATAATTCTTTTGAGCACTATCAAGGGTTTTACTAGCATAATGTATAACATTCAATTTCTTATCAACTCTTTGCCCTAAAACAGCTCCAACAGCAAAATCACTAGCATCACACATAATCTCAAAAGGTAAATTCTAGTCAGGTGGTTGTACTATAGGAGCAGTTATTAAAGCTTTCTTGAGAACTTCAAAAGCCTCCTTACAATCTTCATCAAATACAAAAGGAACGTCCTTCTGGAGAAGATTAGTGAGGGGTCTCGAAGTCTTAGAAAAGTCTTTAATAAATCTTCTATAGAAACCAGCATGACCAAGAAAACTACGAATACCTTTGATGTCCCTTGGATAGGGCATCCTCTCAATTGCTTCGATCTTGGCCTTGTCCACCTCAATTCCCCTTTCGGAAATCTTGTGGCCAAGAACAATTACTTCGTTAACCATGAAGTGACACTTCTCCCAATTGAGTACCAGATTTGTCTCCTCACATCTCTGCAAAACTTTATTAAGGTTGTGGAGACAATGGTCAAAGGAAGTTCCATAGACGGGGAAATCGTCCATGAAGACTTCCACAAACTCCTCACAGAAACCATGAAAGATAGCAGGCATACACCTTTGAAAAGTAGCAGGGGCATTACATAAACCAAAAGGCATACGCCTGTAAGCATAAGTACCAAAGGGACAAGTAAAAGTGGTCTTCTCTTGATCAGCAGTGTTAACATGAATTTGAGAGAAGCCAGAATAACCATCGAGGTAACAAAAGAGGGTATTTTTGGATAACCTTTCAAGCATTTGGTCGATGAACGGCAACGGGTAGTGATCCTTCCTGGTTGCCTTGTTCAGCTTCTTGTAATCAATACACATTCTATATCCAATAATAATTCTCTGAGGTATTAGTTCATTCTTATCATTAGGAACCATAGTTGTACCTCCTTTCTTAGGAGCACAATGTACCGGGCTTACCCACTTACTATCAGCTATAGGGTAGATAATACCTTGTCACACCCTGATTTTCATGTCACATTGCTTAAGCTAATTTTCATGTTAAAAATGTGGATTTGCAAAAACTTTTGAGTGTTTTTGACTTTGATTGATTTGACTTTTGACTGCTGTTTGCTAGTGCTCTAAAAATCAAATAAATCCTCCAACTCTTATACTTCATCTCCTTGACCCAAAACCTTTTCCCAATGATCATGCCATGTGTATAGACCAGTATAGAATTTTCTTATAAAAATATTTTGGCCAAATGGTATTTTCAAAAATTAGTTTTCCAAAAACCCCTGAATTGAGGTTTGCACTGCAAGTACCTTATTTAGGGTGTGAAAAATCTTTCAAAAAGTTTATTTGAATCCTATTAGATATAGGACTACCAGAAACCACAAAAGTCTAATTTTAAAAGTTATTTTTATATTTTATTTAAAAGCTTTTTCTTAAGGCCAGAAATGGTCTTTAATAGGGAAAAATTATTTAATCATTTCAAAAATATTTGCCAAAATTCAGGGAGACTCATAGGACATATATTGTCCATATATAAGAGTTTCAACACATGGTCATGTTCAAAATATTGGACAAATCCTTCCAAAACTCTTTCTGGATATTTCAAGCTTTTGAAATATTTACAAAGGAAATATTCTCCAAAAATTCCAGAGAAATTCTATCATGTCACATATGACATATTTGATGATCTTGCAAAGCCTCATGCCTTGAAGATCAAGGAAACATCCTCAACCCCTTCAAAACCATTATGTCCATATTTGAAGTTTGAGCAACTCTACATTGCCAAACTTGTCCAAATGCTCTCAAATTTGGTGCACATGCTAGAATGGCCTAATAAGGCATCTAGACCAAATGGCACAAGATTTGGAAAAGAGAAACTTGATCAGATCACCCCAAAACCAATTATGTTCAAATGCAAATTTGAACAACTTTACATTGTCAACTTTTTATCTGGAGCCTCAAACTTTGTGGGCATGTTCATAACCCCAAATGATGATGCTAAACCAAGTGGTGCATCAAGGGGAGATGATTTGCTTAACTCCAACATGGTGAAACCATTTCTGTTCATTTCTAGGGTTCACCAAAGTTACATTGGCCACTTTGCCCAAATGAGCTCAAATTTGGTGTAGGGGCCTAATTATATGTGACATTTGATCCTGTTAAGTCCCATGCCAAGTGGATGTCATTTGCTTGACCAAACACTGATCAAACACCTTCTGTTCATTTACCAAAACAAGTGGTTGAACCACTTTTATTTTTTTCTCCTTACCTCAAATTCTTACCACAGCCCATTTTGATCATCATCTACCCCTAGTAACATTCCCATGGCCTCAGCTCATTTATTGGAGGGTAAAAACCCCATTTTTACTCTTGTGGACAGCCACCTTCTTCTCCTCCTTCACCTCTCTCCTCACTCCAGTGGCTCCTAGAGCATCCAAGACTGCCTCCCCCTTTCTTTACTACCTCCTCTGCCCTTTTGACACCGTTGGACACGCCCTGGGCGCCAGGCCACGCCACTGGCAGCCAAATGCCCGCTCTGGAGCGCGCTACAGTGCTCTGGAGCACTGCAGCCGCCCTCCAATCGCCAGCGCCGACCACCTAGGGCCTCCCCCTCGTGTCCCCCGAGGAGGCCTCGACGTCCGCAACCTGCCACGCGGTCGGCCCCCTCCTCTCTCCCCCTCTCTCACCTCTGCTCGCACGCGCGCCATGGCCGCCCGAACGCTCCAGTGAGCGAGCTCGCATGCGCGATGCTCTGGCACCTCCCTGCCCCTCCTCTTCCTTCCTCTCGACCTGGACCACGCCCACGCACACCGCAGACACCCCGGAACCTACCCTCGTGGCCTACAGGGACGACAACGACCTCGCCGGCGCACACATGTTTGGTGGACCGGCGCTCACCTATTTATAGGCCGCCGCTGAGCCCCCTCGCGGCTCCGATGGCCTCCACTCCCTCTCCTGATCCTCCTGGACCCGCTCCCTCTCTCTCCCGTGCCCTCCAGCCTCCTCCCTGGCCGGAGCAGAGCCGCCGGCCGCCGCTCAAATCCAGGCGACCCCGAGCCCCTCTCTCCCCCTTGGGCACCCTGGTGCCGTCACACGACCTCAGGGAGCTTCCCCACCTCCGTCTTTCCTCCCCGAGGTGGCCGTGCGTTCGAAGCCCCAAAGTGGCCGGAGCCCTCCTCCGCCGCGGTTGGACGCCGACTCGCCTTGGTCCTTCCCGCCAGGCGTGCTACCCACGGTTGGATGCGCCTCTCCGCGCTGGTCACTCCGGTGGCCGGAGCGTCGCCGGAGAAGCCCTGCAGCGTCGGCAAGCCGCCGGCGGGCATCGCCTCTGCTCCTCCCAGCCACGTTGCGCGGGAGGAAGGAGATGAACCTGCCACGGGGGGCCCGCAGGACAGCGACCCCGGGGGCCAGGCCCACCCGTTTAAGTGGAGGCGGCTTCGGCCAGCCCGCCTCCCCCGCGCGGTGGCGCCCTTCCAGGCGGGCGTCTTCGACTTGGCCCCTCTGCACACGTGCGGCCGAGCTGATGGGCGGCCCAGTCACGGTGCAGCTACTCCTCGCCCTGTGCGCCAGGGTATAACCCCTTTTCTTTTTATTTTTCTGTTTCCAGTAAACTTCAATAATCTCCCAAATATTCATATGAACTCCAAATGGCATGATTCAAATTTCCTATGGCTCCATAAATCATGCTCTATCACATAGTGCAACATGCACATTATGCCAGAAACTTTTCCTATACAAATATTTAACAAATGCCCATTTTCCACTTTCTGTGATTAACTTTAGAAAATCACAGAGAGCTCATTTTTGATTCAAATGCAGTGATTCAAGTTCCTAGATGCTTGTCATGTCCAAACTTAGTTTTGGAACATTTTTAATAATAGTTTATGTACCCCACCAAATATTTAGCCATTTCTTCCTATTTATCAGCTTTGGAAAATCCTAGGAAATTCATTTCAATTCCAAATCCATTGAAACCAACTCCTAAATGCTTCTAAAATCATGACTTGATGATGGGTACCTTTGCTCATCATTCAAGGAATTATTTTTGTATACTTCCTCCAAATCCATAAACCCTTTGGTTCCATCATATTGAAATGTTCCAAACTACCCAGTGATCCAACACCTATGAAACCACCTTGGTCATTTCTAATATGACCAGAGGTATCCTAGAAAAGTCCAACTCCTATTTTTAGAGCACTTTTATTGTTGCTTTGATTGTGTTGCTTATTATGATTGTTTCCATCGTTAGTTGACGTAATAAACGGAGTATTTGGAGATGGACCAGAAGGTTTGAAGGCTCAGAAGAATAAGGCAAGCAGCCCTTTGACCATGTTCAAGAAACCTTTTTATGCATGTCTCATAGCACCTTATTATTCAATGCATCGGAATCATGTTGAGGTGGAAACCACTTTGGTCGCTACCCCTGTTACTTTACTGTTGAAACTTGCATCAAACATGACCCTACCTTCCTATGAGGGTTATGTGGGTGGGAGTAGATAGATGTATGCTATAGTAGTTGGCTACGCAAAGTGGGTCGGGGTTATGCATTGAGTGAAACAAGTGTGGTCTGACATACTTGCAAATGACCCAGTGGGTGCCACTAATGCCCCTGGGAGTTGATGAGGAGCTAGGGCACTACTTGGTGAGAAGTAGTGTGCCGAGGCTTGACGAAAGTGTTGTTTACAGAGATGGATTAGATTTATGTGTGACTACCATCCCAACCAAACATGCGCAACCACTCTACCCTTATATGGGAGAAGGGCATTATTGATTACCTAGGTCGATACTAGCATGGTGCCCGCATTACTAGTGACGGGGGTGACATGAGGTCACTCTCGGGACGGGGTCGCGCTTGGATAGGCGGCCATGACTGTCTTTACAGGGCACGAGACACACCGTTGGTACCCCGTGTTAGTGATATGTGATGAATATTGGAGCGAGTCTCCACAAACCTTGAGATGTGAAATGTTTGGCACGGGGCTGTTACCAATCGAGTGGACTCCATATTAGTGTCGTCTAGGGAAAGATAGTGATCGGGTGCTTACCCCGGGTACTTGAGGTACCGCGGTTCGTGGATGACACGGAAGTTCCCCGAATCTTGTGGGTAAAGTGTGCAACCTCTGCAGAGTGTCAAACTATTCGAATAGCCGTGTCCACGGTCATGGACAGTTGGGTGGTGCTACTTAGACTATGTCCTTAAGCTTCTGGGAAACAACACGATTCAGAGATATTGATGATGTGATTGTGAGGAAGTCACAATGAGCTTGTGCATGTGTTGATTACAACTCTTTCTCGATATTGATGTCTGTGACCTCCTGATACTTGTTACAGACACATGCATGCCCTTGTTTTATGTTGATCATGAGTGCATATGAAAAACTAGCTTTCCGCAAAACTGCCAACCTAGCAGCAGAACCTTGCATATTATTCTGTTATCACACTTGGGTTGCTTGCGAGTACATTCAATGTACTCATTGGCTTGCCACTGGTTATTTTATTGGCCAGGCAGAAGAGAACAGGTTATGATGAAGATTTCTCGGTGACGAGCATGCGAGCTAGGACGCTTCCCAGTCAGAATGCCTGTAGGGTTAAGGCAGATGGCATGGGTCCCAGTTGTCTTTGAAGATTTTCCGCTGCGATGATGTACTCAAGACTTGACCATTATGGTCCTATTTGTGTAACACGGTATGTAAGGATGTAAGACTCTTGTTATTCAGCTTCTGTGTGTTCAGTGAGCATTGATCTCTGGGATCACTGTACACGTGCATTCGGTGATCACGACTTACGAGTCGGGGTCCCCACATACCTGCTGCTAGAAGCTTGAGAATCTCAGTTCTAACAACATCCATCATCTTCGGGTTCAACTGTCGTTGATGATCAACAACTGGTTTAGCATCGGGCTCAAGGTTGATAGTATGTTGACAGATAGATGGACTAATCCCCTTAAGGTCATCAAGGGTATAGCCAATTGCACCTCGGTGTTTACGAAGTACTTCCAATAGTCGCTCTTCTTCATATCCTGAAAGGTTAGAGTTGATAATAACAGGATATACTTTCTTTTCATCTAAATAAGCATACTTGAGCGTATCGGGAAGAGGTTTAAGATCGAACACCGGGTCTTCTTTTGGTTTTGATAAAATTCCCAAAGGTTCAACCGGAAGGTTGTGCTTCAGGATAGCAGGTTGTCTCAAGAATATTTCATCTAGTTCATTTCTTTCCTGCATATGCAAATCATTCTCGTGGTCCTCCATATATTGCTGCAAAGGATCATTAGGGGGAATAGCAATAGAAGCAATACTTTCAATAATTTTATCATCACTAGGTAAATCGGTACCACGAGGCTGCTTAGAGAACTTAGAAATGTTAAATTCATATGGCTCACCGTTGAATTCAACAGAAACTTTACCTTTCTTGCAATCTATTATAGCTCCACAAGTTCTAAGAAAAGGTCTACCAAAAATAATAGGACAAAAATTGTCCCTCTCTGAACCAAGTACTAGAAAGTCGGTAGGGTATTTTACCTTTCCACATAGGACTTCAACGTCTCTCACAATTCCGATAGGAGAGATAGTTGCTCTGTTTGCAAGATGAATGGTAACATCAACTCCTTCAAGTTCACAAGGGGAAATCTCACCGATGATCTCTTCATAAAGTGAATAGGGGATAGCACTAGCACTCGATCCCAAATCGCATAGCCCATAATAGTTGTGATCTCCTATTTTAACAGATACTACTGGAGTACCTGAAATTGGGCCTTTATTCTTGGCTGTGACAAGGTTAGTGGAAACAACACAAAAATTTATATTGGAATCCAAAACATCATTAGTAACAAGGTCTTTAACCAATGCAACTTGAGGATCGACCTTGATCTGGTCCTCAGGCTCATCAATTCTTCTCTCACTTTTATTTATTATGCCTGCCACAAGAGAGTGCTCCCTTATCCTTGCGGGAAAAGGAGGCTTTTCATATATAACTGCAGGCAAAATAGGGTCAGCAACATGAATATCAACAGGTAACTCTTTGAAAGGTTCATGATGCTGGTCTCTTTTTTTTTAAAGAATCAACGTGAGAGGCAAAATCCTTACAGAAATCAATCATTAGATGAGAATCAAGACCAATCTTAGAGCAAAAGGTATTGAAGTAATCAGTTTTCACATAGCTCTCAAAATAATCATGCTCATAATTTATAGCGGGTTCAATACCTTTATCGATTTCCCAATCTTCAGTATTCCTCTGGATCCTTTCAATGAGATCCCACCTTTCTTCAACACTCTTCGTCTGAAATACCCCACTAGAGGAGGCATCCAGCATCTCCTTATCCTGACGAGAAAGCCTGGCATAAAAATTTGTAAGTATAATTTCCTTGGGGAGCTCATGAATAGGACATTTGAGCATTAGGGACTTCAATCTCCCCCAAGCTTGAGCAATACTTTCTCCGTCACGAGACCTAAAGTTATAGATATAGTTCCCGTCTCGATGAATTTCATGAAGAGGATAAAACTTGGTATAAAAGAGAGACATAAGCTCTTGCCAATCAAGCAAGCGTGAGTTATCGAGAAGCTTATACCAATCTGAAGCTTTATCTATAAGCGATACGGAAAACAATTTCCTCATGACAAACTCCATTGATACACCTGCAAGCTTAAATAATGAACATAGTTGTGACCGATATAGAAAGTGTTCACGGGGATGTCTATCTCCTGCATAACGATTAGCCAAAACATAATCGATAATACCAGCTGGTATTTTATAGGGCACAATTTCAGTAGGGGGAGGAGCAACCACCACAGGTGTGGGGCGTCTTCCCTCAAGCAACGATCCAATAGCAAGGTTGTCCATAAGGACAAAGAGCAACAACAGCAAAATAAAAACAAAAATATAAAAACTTCCTTACCGTCTTCACTTACCAATAGCGCTATACTCCCCGGCAACGGCGCCAGAAAATGGTACTTGATGACCCTCAACCGTAAGGGATCTATTGCAGCATTTTCGATAAGTAAGAGTGTCGAACCCAACAAGAAGCAGAAGGTATTGATAAGCGATTCTGAGCAAGGAATAACTGCAAGCACTGAAAGATAACTTTTAGGGGTTTTCTTCATATAAGCAACAGGAAAGTAAAAGCGAGCAAAGTAAAAGTCACTGGAGAGTAACAAGTGGCCCAATCCTTTCTGAGCAAAGGAGAGGCCTAGCAACTGAACTTATAAAGGCTAAAGTGTTCTTGAGGACACACGGGAGAGGTAGTCATGTGCTTTCGCCATATTCCGTATCGGTACTATATTATGTGTTGATAAGTGCTGAGTGGGTGGATCTATGCTAGTGCACTCTCTAGATTAAGATGAGTGCACTCTTATGATTAAACACCTTGCAAGCATCCGCAAATACAAGATAGTATTTAAGGCAAAAGCCAAACTATAGCAATACGATCGATGATCCATTGTTCCCTTGTGCAAAAGCGTGCGAACTGGGGTTCAGGTTTCTGTCACTCCGGCAACCCACCGTAAGCATTCTTTGTACACAATGTATTCCCCTAGGTCCTTAATAAGGCGAAGTGTTGAGTGTTCGACTCACACAACACCACTAGTAAAATAACAACACAACTTAAGTATCAAACAACACATATTACTTCAACATCATATGACTACTAACAACAAGACTTTTCCCATGTCCTCAAGAACTAAAGTAACTACTCACAAGACATAAAAGAGATCATGATCAGTGGAGATAAATGGATGATAAACAATGTGGATATAATGATATTTCTCCAACAAAACTCAATAACATTCACCACAAAGTAGTAATCAACACCGATAGAGTAGAGAGGATAGATAGTACGGATTACAACACAAGTTGCAATGGTGAGATGAGATTGGATGAAGATGGAGATGGTTCTGATGTTGGGGATGATGTTGATGATGATCTCGATCATGCCCGTGACGATGGTGATGATGATGGCGACGATCTCCCCTTCCGGGAGGTGATTTCCCCGGCGGAATCTGCCCGCCGGAGATGGCTTTTTCTTCCCTGTAGGTTTCCGCCACGGAGCGGCGGCGGAACTCCGTCAAAACTCTCTTTTTTAGGGTTTTTGGGTGACAAAGAATATATATGCCAAAGGGGGCAGCCGGAAGTGGGCCAGGGGCTCCAGGCGCCCCCGGCGCGGCCAGGGAGGGGCCCGCGCCAGGTGGCCGCCTGGGCGCCCTCTGGCCCCCTCTGGTTGCCCTTTTGCGTGTCGCGTGATCCTTCTGGAAAATACCCTCCGTCGATTTTCAGGTAATTTGGAGGTATTCTTCTTCAGCAACTCAGCGTCCATTTTTTACCGCTGAATCCTGCGTCTGCTGCTTCGGCACCGAAAAGTTGCAAACTGTGTAAAATAAGGCAAAACAACATAAGAACATCATCGTAATGTGAAATATATCAATGAATAAGGATGAATTACGATATAAAATAGTGATGCATTTTGGACGTATCAGTTGCGCACTTTATCCACAAGATCCGGGAAGCTTTCGTGTCACCCACGATCCCGCAGTACCTCAAGTACTCGGGGGAAGCACCCGGTCATTATCTTTCCTTAGACGACACTAACATAGGGTCCACTCATTGGTGCACAGCCCTCGAGTACAAACAATAGATCATGGGACTTGCCCTATTTTCAATGTCACGCGTACACGAAGGTACCAACGGTGTGTCCGGTGCCCTGTGAAAACAGTCATGGTCGTCTATCCAAGCACGACCCCGTCCCGGGAAAGACCTCAAGTCTCCCCGTCACTAGTAATGCGGGCACCATGCTAGTATCGGCCTAAGTAATCAATAACGCCCCGTCCCATAAGGGGTAGAGTGGTTGCACATGTTTGGTTGGGACGGTAGTCACACATAAATCTAATCCATCATTTCACCCATGCACAAGATCTTTACCGGCACACCACTTCTTCCTCAAGTGATGACCTAATTGAATATCACCCTCGGGCATTAGGGGCACCCGATGGGGTTTCTGAAAAGAATGCAACCACGAAGGTTACGTGGCACACTTGCATCACTAAGCATCACTACCAACCATTTGCAATGCATCTAGCACATAGCAAGATCAAGAGTAAAGCATGCATCTTGTGGCGGTTTTAGACTAGGTTACCACCATAACTCTTATCATCATGCACTTGGAAACAAACGGGTTCCGAAAAACACAAGTGTATCGTGGTCAAAGGGCTGCTTGCCTGGATTGGCTTGGTCTTCAAAGTCTTCAAATCCTTCTCCACCTTCTTCCTCAGCAACCTCGTCAAATACGGTATCTAAACGTCGCAAAGTAACAACGGGAAAATAAGACCACAATAAAAACAGAAAAATCAAAGTGCTCAGAAAAATGTCAACTTATTTTTGTTAAATACTAGAGAGAAAACTAAGATGGCAAAAATTCTTAGTTCGAGTTTTGGAATGGCAGAATGGGATCTAAGGATTTTTGAACAGAAGTTTTATTGTTCAAATATGAATTTAAATTTGAACATAACAGAAAAGGTTCATGGATATGTGTGAAAGTGACACCATTAAATAGGTTGGAATTTTACAAGATTTTAGGAGTTGGAATTAATTCATTTGGACATATATTTGTTTCTGTGAAATTATTTGAAATAATCACAGAAAAGAAAAAGAGAAAAGGCCCTGTGCAACTGGGCCAGAACGGCCACAGTGCACGGCCCAGGGCGAATAGCCCACCGCATGGGAGCCAGCACGCGCGCGCCAGGTTTTTTGAACCTCACGGGCGGGGCCCGGCGATCAGTGACAGAGAGGGGAGCGAGAGGGAGGTGAGGATGACAGGCGGGGCCCTCCTGTCATCTTCAACCTCACGGCCAGAGGGACGGCGAGCTCATCGGCGGTGATTCCGGGCACGGCGGGGCAATCTGAGGGCAGGAACGGGTTCAGCGAGGAGTCGCCGTTCCAGTGGTGGTGGTGCGGCTCGCCGGAGGGGCTTGGTTCGCCGGCGGCGAGGACTTGCGGCGGAGGAGCGTCGGGAAGATCCTGGCTGGCTCGCTCCGGGCTGCAATAGGAGTGGGAGAAGGAGGGGAATGGGTTAGTGAGGTCCGGTGGCTCTAGATCGAGCAAGAGTTGGGGCGGAGGGAGGCTGTACCGCGAGATCTCCGGTCGCCTGACGCGGCGGAGCTCCGGTCGATCCCGAGCACTGAGGCTCTCTGAGGGCGAGTGGGTGGTGCTGGTGTGCTACTGGGAGTACGGGGAGGAGTTGAGTGCTGTTGGAGAGGCTCGGGGCGTGCTTATATAGCCGAGCCCCGGTCCACCATGGACTCGTGCGCCGGCGAGGTCACGGGCAAGGCCAGAGGCCGTGCAGGCGCTTGTGTTCGAGTCGGGGATGATCATGGATGAGGTCTACGCCTAGTAGAGGGAAGAGGAGGAGTGGGGAATGCTCCAGAGGGCGTGCGCGTGTGAGGCCAGAGGTTGGAGCTCGCGGGCGGCCAGCGCGCGTGCGAGGGCGGCCACTGGAGGGAGAAGGAGGAGGGGGACAGCGCCGGGGGGAGTCGCGAACGTCGAGGCGCATCGGTTGGCGCGAGAGGGGAGCACGAGGTAGTCGGGGGCGAGGGATTGGGCGAAGCTACAGTGCGGGTGCGCACTGTAGCGCACTCTGGAGCGTGCTTATCGCATGCCACGGCATGCCGTTGGCTCACTGGTCGTGTCCGCCGTGTCTGGGGGGTCCAGCACGAAGTAAACAACTCATGTGTGGCCTTGGATGCTCTAGGATATCAGTGAGGGAGGAGTGAAGCTGGTAAATGGGTAGATTTTGGCTGTCCAGCAAGGTGAATTGTGGTTTTCACCCCTCAATCATGGAGCTGTGGACATGGGGGAGTTACTGGAGGTAGAATGTAACTAGGTGAAGCTATGGTAGAAAGTTGAGGCAAAAGTAAATAGTAAAAGAGGTCAAGATGATGGTTTTAGTAAAATGGCAGAAGGTGTTTGATCATGTTTTGGGCAAGCAAATGATTTCCACTAGCCATGACACTTAACAGGATTGAATTTCATATGGAATTAGGGTGTTTCACCAAATTTGGGCTCATTTGAAGAAACTAGCCAATGTAACTTTGGTGAACCCTAGAAATCAACAGAAATGGCTTCATCATGTTTAAGTCAAGCTAATCATCTCCCCTTGATGCACCACTTGGTGTAGTTTCATCATTTGGGGTATTGATCATGCTCACAAAGTTTGAAGCTCCAGATAAAAAGTTGGTAATGTAAGGTTGATCAAATTTGAATTTGAACAGAAATGGTTTTGGGGTATTCTGATCAAGTTGCCCTACTCCAAATCTTGTGCCATTTGGTCTAGATGCCTTATTAGGCCATTCTAGCATGTGCACGAAGTTTGAGAGCATTTGGATAAGTTTGGCAATGTAAAGTTGCTCAAACTTCAGATATGGAAAGAATGGTTTTGAAGGGTTTTGAGGATGTTATCTTGCTTCCCAAGGCATGGGACTTGGCAAGATTATCAAATATGTCATATATGACATGATAGAATTTCCCTGGAATTTTTAGAGAATATTTCCTTTGTAAATATTTCAAAAGCTTGAAATATCCAGAAAGGGTTTTGGAGGGATTAGCCCATTATTTTGAACATGACAAAGTGTTGAAACTCTTATATATGGACAATATATGTCCTATGAGTCTCCCTGAATTTTGGCAAATATTTTTGAAATACTTAAATATTTTTTTTTCCTATTAAAGACCATTTCTGGCCTTAAGAAAAAGCTTTTAAATAAAATAGGAAAATAACTTTTAAAATTATACTTTTGTGGTTTCTAGGAGTCCTATGACTTCTAGGTCTCAAATACACTTTTTGAAATAATTTTCTCACCCTAAATCAAGCACTTGCAGTGCAAACCTCAATTCAGGGGTTTTTGAAATACTAATTTTTGAAAATACATTTTAGCCAAATTATTTTTATAAGAAAATACTATACTGCTATATACACTTGGTATGATCATTGGGCAGAAGTTTTAGGTATGGAGATGAATTCCTCAAGAGGTAATAGTTGACTTTAATGAGCACATGAAAAACATAGGGAGAAAAACTCAATTCCAGATAAAAGCCAAATGATGCCAAAAAAAATTGCTGGTCCAAATTTTCATGCTACACTGATGCAAAAGACATGTAACAAAATGCAGGGTGTGACAGACCTACCCCCCTTACAAGAATCTCGTCCCCGAGATTCCTAAACTAGGTCTTAAAAGAGATCGGGATACTCGGATCTAAGATAGTCTTCATGTTCCCAGGTTGCTTCTGCTTCAGTGTGGTTGCTCCACTGGACCTTGAAGTACTTGATGGTGCGGCTTCGCGTCCGTCGTTCTGCTTCATCCAGAATATGAATGGGCTTCTCGCGGTAGGTCAAATCAGGCTGGAGATCAATGGCTTGGTGATCAACATCCTTGTAGAGATCAGGCTTGTTCGGAACTTGGAGACATTTCCGGAGTTGTGACACGTGGAATACGTTGTGCACATCAGATAGCTCAGGTGGTAGTTCCAACTGGTACGCCACTTCTCCTCGTCGTGCCGTGATCTCAAAGGGTCCAATAAACCTTGGTGCGAGCTTCCCCTTGACGTGGAAACGCTTGGTTCCCTTTAGAGGAGTTACTCGCAGGTACACATGGTCCCCGACATGGAAACTCATGTCCCGACGATGAGTGTCAGCATAGCTCTTCTGCCTTGACTTGGCTGCCTTCAAACGTTCTCTGACTAGTTGGACTTGCTCTTCTGCTGCGCGGAGAATATCCGGTCCAAAGACTAGCCCTTCTCCAGTCTCTGACCAGTTGACGGGTGTGCGACATCTGCGTCCGTACAACACCTCAAATGGTGCCATCTGAAGGCTCGACTGATAACCGTTGTTATAGGAGAACTTGGCAAAAGGGAGGCAATCTTCCCACTTGGCTCCATACGCCAAGACACAGGCTCGAAGCATGTCTTCGAGAATTTGATTTACTCGTTCTGTCTGACCTCCGGTCTGTGGGTGGAAAGCCGTGCTGAAAGATAACTTGGTTCCCAAGGCTTCTTGGAACTTCTTCCAGAACCTTGAGGTGAACTGGGTTCATCGATCTGACACAATCTCCTTAGGAACGCCGTGAAGGCTTACGATTCTGTCGATGTAGAGAGCTGCCAGCCGGTTGCCATCATAAGTAGTCTTGACAGGAATGAAATGGGCCACCTTGGTCAAATGGTCGACTATTACCCAGATGGAGTCATGTCCTCTATTTGACCTTGGTAATCCAGTGATGAAGTCCATTCCGACTTTATCCCACTTCCACTCAGGAACCTTGAGTGGTTGGAGCAATCCAGCGGGTCGCTGATATTCAGCCTTGACCCTTTGGCACACATCACACTTTGCAACATAGGTTGCAATCTCTCTTTTCATCCCGTGCCACCAGAATCTTTCCTTCAAGTCTTGGTACATCTTGGTTCCTCCAGGGTGGATGCAATACGGAGTGTCGTGGGCTTCTTGTAGGATCAGGTTCTTCAACTCCATCTTGTTTGGTACGCAGATGCGGCCTTTGTACCAAACAATCCCGTGCTCGTCCTCGGAGAATCCGGGTGCCTTGCCTAGCTTCATCTTCTTCTTGATACCTTCAATGCTTGCGTACCCACCTTGTGCTTTCTTGAGTTCGTCCATCAGGGTTGGTTTGACTTCCAAATGATCCAGAAATTGAGGGGTGACCAATTCCAAACTGAATTATTCGAACTCCTTAAACAGGGCTGGCTGCCTCTTTTGAATTATGGCATTCAAGGAGCAAGCCTTCCTGCTTAAGGCATCGGCCACCACGTTAGCCTTCCCAGGGTGATATTGAACACTGAGGTCATAGTCTTTGATGAGTTCCAACCATCTTCGCTGTCTCATGTTCAATTCCTTTTGGGTGAAAATGTACTTCAGACTTTTGTGGTCTGTGTATATCTCACACCGTTTCCCTAGGAGGTAATGCCGCCATGTCTTCAAGGCATGAACCACTGCCGCTAACTCAAGATCGTGAGTAGCATAGTTCTCTTCATCAGGTCGTAGCTGCCTGGAGAGGTAAGCTATGACTCGGCCTTCTTGCATCAGAACGCTTCCCAATCCAGTTCGAGAGGCATCACAATATATCACGAACTCCTTGTGAATATCAGGTGTTGCCAGAACTGGGGCGGTGGTCAATCTCTTCTTGAGCTCTTGGAAGCTCTCTTCGCATTTGGGCGTCCACTCGAACTTCTTGTCCTTCTTGAGGAGCTGAGTCATCGGCCGGGCAATGCTAGAGAATCCTTCCACGAATTTGCGGTAATAGCCCGCAAGTCCGAGGAAGCTTCTAACTTTCTTGACGGTCGTTGGAGATTGCCATTGGGTCACAGCTTCGATCTTCGCAGGATCAACTGACAATCCTTCTTCGGTCAAGACATGACCTAAGAATCCAACTTTATGCAGCCAGAACTCACACTTGCTGAATTTGGCATATAGTTGGTGCTCCCGAAGCTTGTCTAGGACCATCCTCAAATGTTGCTCGTGCTCTTCCTCCGTCTTCGAGAAGACAAGAATGTCATCGATGAAGAAAACAACAAACTTGTCCAAATATTCCATGAAGACTTTATTCATGAGATACATGAAGTAAGCTGGGGCATTGGTTAACCCAAAGGACATGACCGTGCACTCGGACAGGCCATATCGGGTTACGAATGTCGTCTTTGGAATATCTTGGGGTCTGATCTTCAGTTGGTAGTACCCAGATCTGAGGTCGATCTTGGAGAACACCTTGGCTCCGCTGAGCTGATCAAACAGATCTTCAATCTTGGGAAGTGGATATTTGTTCTTGATTGTAACTTCATTGAGGGAACGATAGTCAATGCATAAGCGAATGGTACCGTCCCTCTTTGCCACAAACAGAACAGGTGATCCCCAAGGGGAGGCACTTGGGCGGATAAATCCCTTCCTCAGCTGCTCTTCTAGTTGCTTCTTCAACTCGGCTAATTCTTCCGTCCCCATTGTATAAGGCTTCTTATAGATGGGTCCTACCCCGGGCACGAGCTCGATGATGAACTCAATGTCACGGTCAGGGGGCATTCCCGGTAGTTCATCCGGAAAGACATCACGATACTCGCATACCACCGGTACTTGCTCTAGCCCAACTTCAGACAGACAGATGACTTGAATGGCTTGAGCGGAAGAGGAGTTGGGAGCGAACTTAACTTTGACTCCTTGGTCATTGGTCACAGTGACAGTCCGATTGGCACGTCTAACAAGCCTTGGTGCTTACTGAGCCAATCCAGCCCTAAGATCACATCCAAGCCTTGCGATCTTAGGATGATAAGGTCTGCGAGGAAGTCTACACCGTTAATGGTAATACTGGCTCCTTTACAGCCTATCTTGGCTCTCATCTTTGCTCCGGGGGTTTGTACCACCATGGGGTTATTCAGGGGTGTAGGGGTCATGCCACTTTTTAATGCAAATCTTTGAGTGACAAATGAATGCGTGTCTCCAGAATCAAACAAGACAGTTGCAGGTGCTGAGTTGACAAGGAACGTACCCAGCACGACATCCGGGTCTTCCTGGGCTTCTTCAGCAGTGACGTGATTCACACGCCCCTTCCCATGGTTAGGCGGGTTGCGAGGAGCTGGGTTCCTCGGTGGCATCCCGCGGCCTTGTCCTGGGTTCTGCGCATTGGGGCGCGGGGCATCAGGCTTCTTGTTGGGGCACACCCTTGAGATGTGTCCTGACTGACCACATCCAAAGCAAGTGACTTGGTTTGGATTATTGATCTTGTTTCCACCACTGTTATTGGGGTTGCATGCTGGCCTTGGATTGGCATACTGCTGAGGCTGATAGTTGGAGCGAGGTGCATGAGCTCTTGGTTGCTGATAGGTTGGCTTGGCCGGGGCTGACTGCCACGGGCGAGGCTTCTGGTTGCTAGAACTTCCCTAGTTGACCATCTTGCGCTTGCGATTGTCTTCCAGAGCACGCCGCTTGTATTCAAGCATGAGTGCTTTGTTCGCCAGGTCAGGGAAGGTTGGGCAGTCACACACGACAAGTGAGTATTGTAGAGTCTGATTGAGGCCTTCCATGAAGCGCTCCCTTTTTGCAGCATCAGTGCTGACATCTTCAGGGGCATACCTTGACAGAACACTGAAGTTCTGCATGTACTCATTGACAGTGCCACTTCCTTGCTTCAGGGCTCGGAACTCACGCTTTTTGATGGCCATGATTCCGGAAGGAATGTGGGCTTTGCGGAATTCTTCCTTGAAGTTGTCCCAAGTGATGTCTTGTCCAGCATGCATGACCTTGAATCCATCCCACCAAGCTCTAGCAGTCCCCCCGAGGCAGTGGGCTGCATAAGCCACCTTCTCATGGTCTTCGGTGCATTCGACTAGTTCCAGCAAGTCCTCAATGGTGCGGACCCAGTCGTCTGCATCCAGGGTTCAGCAGTCTCGATGAAAGTTGGAGGTGCATGCTTCTTGAACTCTGCCAACGTGGAACGTCCATTGCCATTCCCCGCCGACTGGCGGTTGTTGGTGATAGCTTGAGCAATCAAATGAAGGGCTGCGGTGTTGGCTTGGCGTTCCTCTCGGAAATCCTGGAGAAGCTGAGCCATGTCCATGTTCGGAGGAGGTGGTGGTGGAGCTTGGTCGTTGGTTTGGTCGTGGCCGGCCTCTGACTGAGCGGATGCTCCGGCTTCAGGCTGCTGGGTAGAGGTACCAGTACGAGTTACAACAGGCATCCTGTTGGAGCGGTAAAAGGTCTCATGACTTGGAAGAGGGAAAGCAATATAGATGGGTGCCTAGTAAGGGGGTGGGTGTGACACTAATCAAATCATGCAAGGGCCGAAAGGGCCAAACACATTCATTTAAATTCAAATGGTTGATGTAGTCGTTTACATTTTCCCGAAGGAAGAATACGACATACATCCAAACACAACAAAAGCAAACACTAGATGGTTTCATATGAACCATACAAGGACTCGACTGCGCATAGGGGTTGCACGACCTATCCTACAGTAGAGGTCACGAACTGGCATATCCGAGTAGCGAATAATGCCTAAGCGGCGGAATGCTCGGTCGTGTATTCTGGCTCTTCTGGGTCTTCCTCCTTGTCTTCATCTGTCTGGGCCCCCTTGTCACTTGAGGGTGTGGGGGAGTGGAGGAGTTTGTTACGACGGTGCTTTGTCGGTGGTGCCGAGGAAAAAGCTTGCGATATTCCCTTGCCGTCATACGGCGTCGCCGAGGTCGTTCTTCATCCTTGGAAGATACATCTACTGAGGGCCTTCCGCCTCGGTATGCGATAGCGGACTGTCCTAGAGGCGCACCTTCCTTCTTGATCCTATCTGTCTTCTCTTGTGCTCGACGAAGAAGTGCCTTGGTCTTGTGAAGTTCTTCTCGGAGCTTCATCGATTCCGAGGCCAAATCTTGTGCCAAGCTATCGGCACATAGACTGAAGTAGGTCTGGAATCGAAGCGGGAGTCCTTCCTTCAATGGAGGGGCTAGTGCGCTGCTTTCATCTTCACCTTCCTTCCGGTAAGGCAAGAAGATGGTTGTCATCTTGGCTGCCATCTCCGGAAGAAGCTCGCGGAGACGGGTTAGTGCCTTGAGTGCAACAGTCTCGACAGCGAGAGGTAGTGTTGCCATCTGGGGTCCCTCAAAGAACCAACTTGTGGGAGGATCGTTTGCCTTCACGATCATTTCCACATGGTATTCCACCTCAATGTCGCTAACCCAATGCTCAAGGTAGGTGAGGACGGGCGCTCGGTGGAACTGGCACTCCTGGAGGCTATCCTCGAGAAGCAAGGGAAACCCAGTGGTCAGGTGCTCTTCAGGTACAGCGGCCATCTACAAAGGTGGAATAGGAGAGGTTAATAAGCTGATGATATCTCAGGTTGGTAAGGTTTAGAAAAGAAGAGAGGTTTAGAAGGTTTTTGAAAAAGGGGTCTCATCTAACTAACGCACATGCTAACTAAGGCTTCCTACAGTCAGGATGGCTCTGATACCAGCTCTGTGGGGACCCCGACTTAGAAGTCGAGATCACCGAATGCACGTGTACAGTGATCCCAGAGACCAATGCTCACTGAACACACAGAAGCTGAATAACAAGAGTCTTACATCCATACATACCGTCTTACACAAATTATGGCCATTATGGCCAAGTCTTACATAGATAAAGCCTCAAGGTCTGAATAGCAAATAACACAAATAGCGGAAGTCTTCGATGATAAGTAGAACCCATGCCATCTACCTTAACCCTACAGGCATTCTGATTGGTATAGCGTCCTAGTTCGCATGTTCGTCTCCATAGAACTCTTCTTCATATTCCTGTTCCTCCATGCCTGGCCAATTAAATAACCAGTGGCAAGCCAATGAGTACTTTGAATGTACTCGCAAGCAACCCATGATTTGGTTCAAAGTAACAATGCAATTGAACAACAATGAGCAATCTAGCAACGGCTAGAATAAATATTCTACCAACAAGTATATGCATCAATAAATTCACGTGACCTCGAGAGCAGGTTACCGATATCAACATGAATAGCATTCTACTCACGACTCAAGTCACCACCTTGACTCATCACACCCACATACTTTCACTGATGTAGTAAAATTCTGGACATAGTTTAAGTAGCACCACCCAACTGTCCATGACCGTGGACACGGCTATTCAAATAGTTTTACACTCTGCAGAGGTTGCGCACTTTACCCACAAGATCCGGGAAGCTTTCGTGTCACCCACGATCCCGCAGTACCTCAAGTACTCGGGGGAAGCACCCGGTCATTATCTTTCCTTAGACGACACTAACATAGGGTCCACTCGTTGGTGCACAGCCCTCGAGTACAAACAATAGATCATGGGACTTGCCCTATTTTAAATGTCACGCGTACACGAAGGGACCAACGGTGTGTCCGGTGCCCTGTGAAAACAGTCATGGTCGTCTATCCAAGCACGACCCCGTCCCGGGAAACACCTCGAGTCTCCCCGTCACTAGTAATGCGGGCACCATGCTAGTATCGTCCTAAGTAATCAATAACGCCCCGTCCCATGAGGGGTAGAGTGGTTGCACATGTCTGGTTGGGACGGTAGTCACACATAAATCTAATCCATCATTTCACCCATGCACAAGATCTTTACCGGCACATCACTTCTTCCTCAAGTGATGACCTAATTCAATATCATCCTCGTGCATTAGGGGCACCCGATGGGGTTTATGAAAAGAATGCAACCACGAAGGTTACGTGGCACACTTGCATCACTGAGCATCACTACCAACCATTTGCAATGCATCTAGCACATAGCAAGATCAAGAGTAAAGCATGCATCTTGTGGTGGTTTTAAACTAGGTTACCACCATAACTCTTATCATCATGCACTTGGAAACAAACGAGTTCCGAAGAACACAAGTGTATCATGGTCAAAGGGCTGCTTGCCTGGATTGGCTTGGTCTTCAAAGTCTTCAAATCCTTCTCCACCTTCTTCCTCAGCAACCTCGTCAAATACGATATCTAAACGTCGCAAAATAACAACGGGAAAATAAGACCACAATAAAAACAGAAAAATCAAAGTGCTCAGAAAAATGTCAACTTATTTTTGTTAAATACTAGAGAGAAAACTAAGATGGCAAAATGTCGGGACCCCGATCCTAAGTCACACAGGTCTAGGATGTAACACATCAAATCACTTTGCGGCCTCACGCACGGTATCCCCACGGGTGTCACCTTACCTGGCCCGGGACCGTTTGCGCATTTTGGCACACGTATATGATAGTGTCGCTAGCATCCATATGACAGAGAACCCGGACCGACATGGCTAGTTATAAACCAAAAGTGGCGCTAAATTACAGAGACAGGCATACATGACCCAGCAACGAACGTGTCGGTCATCAACGTATGAACCCAAGTCGTAGCAAGCTACAAGGACTTAAAGGAACAACGTGTGACATTTCCCCTAAGGGACAGACACAGGAACGAAGAAGGACACATGCCGGCCAGCCTAAGTTTTCCGGAGCAGTAGCAAGCTACCAAGGCTCAGTGGAAGGAGTAGGAGACATTTCCCTGTAAGATAGGCTACCAAAGGTAAGCAACTAGGTGTCGGATCCCACACATAGCAATACACATTACACGTACGCATAACATGCAAGTATGTGCTGTACAACATGGCATCACAACATAACTCAACAACTCATATAGATAAAGGCCCAGAAGAGCCATCATAGCATTTATTACAAACAGGGGTCACATGACCCAACACACAGAGCATACAGGCAACGGAAGCATAACATGTCTGAGTACAGACAACTACAAATGAAAAAGGCTGAGAAGCCTGACTATCTACAAGACCCTCCCAAGGGTACAAGATCGTAGCTAAGGTAACAAGCTAAACGTCGAAGTCCACGCGGAACCACTAGCGAGACTGAAGTCTCTCTGCAAAAACATAAATTAAGCAAACGTGAGTACAAAGGTACTCAGCAAGACTTACATCAGAACTAACTACATATGCATCAGTATCAACAAAGGGGTGGTGGAGTTTGACTGCAGCAAGCCAGCTTTGACACGGTGGCTATCCTGAACTACGACTGCAAGTAACTCTTTGAGGTGGCGCACACGAGTCCACATATTCACCAAACAATAGACCACTATGGATCCGCTCTCGTCTCCCTACGAGAAGGCCATCAATAGTACTCACACTTGTCTTGAGTATTTTAGAGTATCCACTTTCACTTGTTAATGTACCACGTAAGCATCCAAGAAGTCCATATCCGCGGACCCGGCTATTCGAATAGATCATGTTAACCCTGCAGGGGTGTACTTCTTCACACACGCTCTCGCCACTTACCGCCATGTACACGTCATGTATCTCGGCAACCTTCAAGCGGAAGCCTGGCGTGGGTGTCGGCCACGACCTGACTAACCACACAAGTCTCTCGTCCAGGTTTATCGCCTATTCGGGTTCCATCCGTGGGGAGATCCGGCCGGGGTGTCGCTCACAGCCCCAAAAGATGTGCGCAGGGTTCCCAAGCCCACCTCGACAGATGGATCTACGCTTGGTACACCGTGCCACGGTGCCTAGTCTATCCCAAGCCCACATGTACCGTGTTCCACTTGGTAGACTACTAACACTACCTACAAACACCAGAAACTAGTTGCAACTCCTGGACAGAGATCTAGTTGATTAATAAGTCGAGAGGGGTCGAGTTACCGGAACCCAATGTGTGGTAGTAGCTAGTCATTGGACAACTGACACAGAACTCAGTTCTTAAGGACGGTTCCAGTGAGATAACCCACCATGTACTCCTACATGGCCTCTCACCGCTACCTTTACCAAATCGTGTTCACACACTCAGCTCACACACAGTAGGACATGTTCACCACATTCCAATTCATCCCCGATGAATCAGACCTGACTCAACTCTAAGCAATAGCAGGCATAACCAGAAAGCATGAATGAGTGGGCACAACATGGCTCATACAACTCCTACTCATGCTAGTGGGTTTCAACTATTTACTGTGGCAATGACAGGTCATGCAGAGGAAAGGGGTTCAACTACCGCAGCAAAAGCAGTTCAATCGTTGTTGTCCTAATGCAGTAAAAGAGAGCAGGAGCGAGAGAGTGGGATTGTATCGGGATGCTCAATGGGGTTTGCTTGCCTGCCACTTCTGAAGATATTAATAGCTCTTCATCGGTGTCATCGAACTCATCGTCGGAACGTCGTCTACTGAGAGGGGACAAAACCGACAAACAGAGAAAGAACACAATCAATGCAATGCAGCAATATGTTGCATAAATGTGACATGGCAATATGATGTTTACGGAGCTAATGCAACAAGCAACACAATTAAATGAAGTTGGTTTGAACCAAAGGTTCAAATTCAAACTCCATATGTGATTATTGAAACGCCATTTATTCAAATTGTCCTAAACAGTGGCTGTAAGTTATTCAAACATGCATGAAAATGCCATAAACAGATTCCTTGGATTTTTCTGATCAATTTTCATATATAAATTATTTTCATATGAGCTACGGTTGATTTTATATGATCTTTAGAAGTTTAAAGCATTTTCTGGAATTTCTAAACCTTTTCTGATTTATTTTAATTCCAGAAAGGCTTTATTGCGTCAGCACTGCGTCACTGTGATGTCAGCAGTCAACAGGGCTGGTCCAGCTCAAACCTGACAGTGGGGTCCACTGGTCAGTGACTCAGTTAATTAACTGAGTTAATTAACGCTAAACTAATCCTAACAGAAAGTCAGCAGGGCAGGGCCCACATGTCAGTGGCTAATCTAATTAACCAAAATTACTTAATTAAACTAAACAGTCCACTAACTAAAGGGGTGGGGCCCGCCTGTCATTGACCCAGGGGGTCAAATCCTGGTCAAACCCCAGCTAACACGCCGGCGTTTAGCCGCCGGCGGCAGCAAACGCGGCGGAGGGCGTCGGGATTTCCATTCCGGGGGTCTTTTGCCCAGCGGAGACCATCTACGGGGAGCTGGAGCTCATCCGTGTCCATTCCAACAAGCAGCAGCAGCTAGGGCGGCCGGAGCTTGCCGGAAACGAGCTCACGGCGGCGCCGGAGTTCGGGCCGATGCGGGTGCGGCACTAGGGGGCTCGGGAGGGAAAAATAGAGGTGGCTATGGGCTCCTGGAGGAACACTGAGTCCGGTGACGCACTCAGTTTTGAGTGTGCGTGGATGTGGCCACGGCGGCGGCATCGCCGGCGGATCCGAGCTCTCGGGCTCGTCGGCGACGGTGGTTAGAGGGCTACTATGATGGAGTGACTAGGGGGAAAAGAGAGAGGAGCTCACGACGGTTGCGGCGGTGGCCTCGGTGAGCTCGGGGAGGCGACGGACGTTGCGAATCGACGGCGAGGTCGACGGTGGCCGGAGGTTCAAGGCGAGCGCGATGACGACGAAGCAGGGCCTCCCGGCGTCCCGTAGCTTGCTGGAGAGGACGAGAAGGACGCAGCGGAGCTCGTTGGCGCGTCAGAGAGGCGAGGGGGTCATGGTGGCTACGGCTACGGCAACGGCGGCGACGGTGGCGTTCGGCCATCGTTCGGGAGAGACGAGGGAGGGAGGAAGGGGGCGAGTGAGAGGTCAGATCGATCCGGACGGCAGTGGGGTGGTCATCCGCGGCGTCGCGCTGTCCTCGGGCGACCAGGCAGGCAGGTGGCGTGGCAGCACGGCCGAGCACGCCCGCCGGCCACACGCCTGGCCGACTGGCGCCAGGAGGACGACGGCGGTGGTGGGCTGGACCTGTGGCCGGGCCGGTTGGGTGAGCTGTTGGCTGGGCTGCACAGGTAAGTTAGGTAGTTTCCTCTCTCTCTATTTTCTGTTTTAATTTTTGTTTCTGTTTTTCTTTCTTTGTTTATTTTCTTTTGCCACTGTTTTGAAATTAAACAATTTCAAACAATGCCAAAAACTCCTCTGAACAATTTTATGTTGCTAGATGGACTTTTCCAAAAGCACATAAAACATTTCAAAGTTATTTGAAAATATATTCTATATATTATGAATATAATTCCAAATTCAAATACAATAATAAATTAAATTCCATGCCCAAAATATTCCACAAAGATGTCCATTATTTTTGGTTTGCTGCAAAAGCCTTGCAAAAAATATCCAACAAATATTAGGAACATTTTGGAAACATTGAATGCAATTTTTTTGACTGGACCTATTTGAAATTTGAAGTGCTAGGGTTTGAACTATCCCCATTTCAACCTTCAAAGGAAAATAGACATGATGCATGATGCACTCAAGGGCAACTAATTACAAGCAAGACAACAAGGGCTGATCTAGGGCTGTGACAACTCACCCCCACTAAAACAAGAATCTCGTCCCGAGATTCAAGCGTAGGGTAAGAAATCAAAGGGGACACAAAGCCATCACAATCTTCACGATCCAATTTTCCTTCTCGGAGATGTTGATTTATTGCATCATATTGATCTTGTCATCCTTGCTTTGAGATCTTTATCCAACCAGACGATAACGGAGACAAACTCTGTAGGAATCGATTTCCCGAAGATCGAGGAACTCAAGATCAACTCAAGGAGTGAGACATTGAAACATCTCTTGAGCTAAGACACGGAACACCCATCCAAGAGGATGGAGTGAAACAAATGATGAAGGTTCACTTGGTAGGCACTAATTACACACCTAAGAAGATGGTGATCAATGTCACCAGACGGGACACCTTGGAGAAGGTGACTCGTAGTGTTATTCCCTTTAGTGGCAAAAAGAATTACTTTTGATATAGAGATCATTGAAATTCCCTATACCAGCCTGAGGCGGAACACAATCGATCATTTGATAGAGTCCGTAAGAATGACATTCTCGGGCCAGAATGGATGATATGGACTACCTTGTTGAAGACAACACCAGGGATGATTTTGCTTATCATTGGAAATGGACGGGACCCATGGTGAAATGGCACATTGGTGGTGCAAGCTGGGAACAAAATGCAAATGCTGGGAATGATTCTGGTAACTGGGGTAAATCCCAACAGTAGAGAGTGAATCTACTCTTTGAGAGGTTATCGCATAACCAAGAACACTAGGAGCAATCCCGGTTAGTGCCGGTGATAACACCTAGTGCTTGTGCGTGCTCTCAAGAACTTGAGCATTCCCATATTCATCTAGGTATTGGCAATATCTGAGTCAAGGATCCTGGCAACACCACATACTACCAGGATGAATAACGATGGACGATGCAGATGCAAAGGAAGATAACACTTCCTCAGATTTCACCTTAGCGGAGTCAAGGGAAAAATCTGGATGATCGACCGAGAGACATTTAGCACTCCGCTTCTAATGTTCTCCTTGATGTGTTAGCGTAAGCCATTCATAGATATGTTGGTATCTTGAACATCAAGTAAAGATCGGACTTCGGGAGCACAAGAATCCATAAGGAACAATTGTTGGAGTAAATCCTACGAGATCCTTATGGGGAGGTGGCCAACTTCCTCAATCAAGATACTACAATAATAGGTCTTCCGGCTGGTGTGTTGGCCACAACATCCACTTACCGGGTTACAGAGAGACCACTATTATAGTTCTTGGAAAAGCTCCAACCATCATATCTGCCTGAGATTCAGATCTGGCTGGTGTCAGGATATTCCAGACTCATCAAGTCTAGGAAGAAAATGAAAGTTTGCAACACAAATCGATACGTTGCGAGATTCTCGGGGAGTGAACTGCGATAGTAAGCTCCAAAACATGAGCTGGTTCTGCTACACACATGTGAACATGCTGTCGCAGACAAGCATGACCACGTAGTAGTCTTATAATAAAACACTACCGAGTTCTGGTTGGGAACCATCATTTGCGGATATCGGAACCTTGTGCATGACCTAGGATAGCACAATAACTCCTTTTCCTTGAACAAATCAGTCAGTGGCTTGGTGTGCTAGGGAATACATACATAATGAAGATGATCAGTCCATCAGACCATAGGATACTTCGCACGTATGCATGACTGAGTTGGGATGATTCCAGAGGAGGTAAAACATGTTTTCTCGAATTCACGACGGCAACTTGCATCAAATGCACATGAATTAGAGGAAGTCACTTCTTTCTTCCGTACATATGCTTCACGAACGGGTCATGAAGATAATGCTTATAAAAGTTTCCAATACTAACTGGATGTTCAACATAGATCATGGAGAAGATAACAATGTTGCTGATGGGCTCGACAACAATTCATCCAGGTTTCCATATAGATGGAGTTCCATGACAATGTGAACAAAGTGATAGCATTGGTCAGACCCAAAAGATATAATGGTGTATGCTCAAGGGAACAACCCTGAGTAAGACAACATTACGAATATCGTTGGTTCTGATTTGACTTGACGATAACCCATACTCAAATCAAAATTTGGACAAGACAATAGATCCACGAATGATCACGGGGATCAATTGAAGAAGGTATCATCTATCTTCAATACACACAAGATATCCCTTTGGAGTGAGCTATGTGGGTTAAGCTTTTATCTTCCAACTCTCCAGGTTGTTGTTTAGCTTAACCAACTAGTTCGGGGTATCCAACACAGATTCTTGGAGAGGTGGTGGTTTACAAGAAACCAACTTGATCACGAGCTCAACATAACGGTCAGGGAACAACCCTGTAATACTTCCGAGAAGATATTCGGAAAATCACGAACCACCGATATGTTATTAAGCTCGCAAACAATCTTGCTTTTCAGGGCGAGATGATATGATCACAAGAGTGAGGGATTTATGCAATCCTAACTCATTGATCAAAAGGTGCACCAGAAAAAATGGACTAGGTAGCACGATCAAGCTTAGAATGATGGTTCAGTAACCAGCACGCTAAGAATGAGATTATCCTCCATTAACCACCAAGCAACAGGGTTGCTAGGAGTATTGATTTCACACCTCATGATTCACTTGTCAGTATTCCAGTTACGATAACATGGAGACCGAGGAATGAACGATAATGGCGAGAAGTATCACTGTATCAAGAGTTTATAGGAGGTTGTGCAATTCCCATGACATTCTTGATATAAATATGGTAACACTCCAAGATAGAACAGATTAGAAGCTGGGTTAGCATTCTCCATCTGCGAAGTACAACTTCTATGACCCAATCCTAGGAATGGATGAGGTACTGGAGTTTGTTTCTCCTAGTCATTCCAGAATAGAATGGCTTGACGGACCACAAGAGTAAAAGGCATCGATGCACGAGTGCACAACTACTCCTGACTATCAATTGATAGACGAAGGTCAGAATACAACTAAAAAGGGACAACTCAAGGAACATATAACTTTCCGAGTTGCAGATGCATAGACTAGCATGTCGAACTAGTTCAACATATTTCTTTCGGATAACCCATGCAGAAAGGTAGGACTGGCAGAGTCACAATGTGAATAGAGAACTCGTCAAAAGCACTCTGGTTGTGATCTTTTGGTTCGGGAGAACTTCTGCCAAGGAGGGTTCATGGTATTTGGAAGAATGATATACCACGGACCTCGAGGACTATCACAAGGTTACTAATATCCTAAGGAACGAGCAATACTATCAACATGAAGTAAGTAGAGTGAATCTTGGGTTCAAGAAACCAGAAATAAAATGCCTACTAACTAAATGGTATCACGGGATGCTTTCGAGAATGATGGCCAGAATCATCACACTGGGAATATGAAACATTGCTAGATTACCGGGGGATCTTCCAGGACACCTAGGGTCATAATAATAAGTCCAACATATATGTCGAGGTAACAGAGTGCCTCAACACACCGACTAGTGCGGTTAATCTGGCCTAAAGGACATTAGGAACAGATAGGAATGATTTGCAAATGCATCAGACTATTTAGAAACCTGGGATGACTCGGACAGCATAACAGCTGCAAATGCTCGAAAATACTTTTGAGATCCAAGCAAAAAGGGTAGCATATCCACTTAACATCATCATGTCAAGGTTCTGAGACCAACAGTTGAGCAACATAAGTAGTAGAAACTGAACTGAGGGTTGAAACCACATTAACGTGATCCTAATAAATAGAATGAGAGTCCTAGTTCTTAATCCCCGTAGAAAGAAGAAGGTGACTCAGATCAGAAGGTCATAGGGCAAAGGAGTAAAAAGAGCCTTACGTTCCCTTCCACAATCAATTCCCTTATATAACTAAAGAGTTTCTAGACACGATTTCGACCAGTTTGGCTTGCTAATCCTACAGGCAATCAGGCTCTGATACCAAAGCCGTCGAGACCCCGATCCTAAGTCACACAGGTCTAGCATGTAACACACCATATCACTTTGCGGCCTCACGCACGGTATCCCCACGGGTGTCACCTTACCTGGCCCGGGACCGTTTGCGCATTTTGGCACACGTATATGATAGTGTCACTAGCATCCATATGACAGAGAACCCGGGCCGACATGGCTAGTTATAAACCAAAAGTGGCGCTAAATTACAGAGACAGGCATACATGACCCAGCAACGAATGTGTCGGTCATCAACGTATGAACCCAAGTCGTAGCAAGCTACATGGACTTAAAGGAACAACGCGTGGCATTTCCCCTAAGGGACAGACACAGGAACGAAGAAGGACACATGCCGGCCAGCCTAAGTGTTCCGGAGCAGTAGCAAGCTACCAAGGGTCAGTGGAAGCACTAGGAGACATTTCCCTGTAAGATAGGCTACCAAAGGTAAACAACTAGGTGTCGGATCCCACACATAGCAATACACATTACACGTACGCATAACATGCAAGTATGTGCTGTACAACATGGCATCACAACATCACTCAACAACTCATATAGATAAAGGCCCATAAGAGCCATCATAGCATTTATTACAAACAGGGGTCACATGACCCAACACACAGAGCATACAGGCAACGGAAGCATAACATGTCTGAGTACAGACAACTACAAATGAAAAAGGCTGAGAAGCCTGACTATCTACAAGACCCTCCCAAGGGCACAAGATCGTAGCTGAGGTAACAAGCTAAACGTCGAAGTCCACGCGGAACCACTAGCGAGACTGAAGTCTCTCTACAAAAACATAAATTAAGCAAACGTGAGTACAAAGGTACTCAGCAAGACTTACATCAGAACTAACTACATATGCATCAGTATCAACAAAGGGGTGGTGGATTTTGACTGCAGCAAGCCAGCTTTGACTCGGTGGCTATCCTGAACTACGACTGCAAGTAACTCTTTGAGGTGGCGCACACGAGTCCACATATTCACCAAACAATACACCACTATGGATCCGCTCTCGTCTCCCTACGAGAAGGCCATCCATAGTACTCACACTTGTCTTGAGTATTTTAGAGTATCCACTTTCACTTGTCTATGTACCACGTAAGCATCCAAGAAGTCCATATCCGCGGACCCGGCTATTCGAATAGATCATGTTAACCCTACAGGGGTGTACTTCTTCACACACGCTCTCGCCACTTACTGCCATGTACACGTCATGTATCTCGGCAACCTTCAAGCGAAAGCCTAGCAAGGGTGTCGGCCACGACCTGACTAACCACACAAGTCTCTCGTCCAGGTTTATCACCTATTCGGGTTCCATCCGTGGGGAGATCCGGTCGGGGTGTCGCTCACGGCCCCAAAAGATGTGCGCAGGGTTCCCAAGCCCACCTCGACGGATGGATATACGCTTGGTACATCGTGCCATGGTGCCTAGTCTATCCCAAGCCTACATGTACCGTGTGCCACTTGGTAGACTACTAACACTACCTACAAACACCAGAAACTAGTTGCAACTCCTGGACAGAGATCTAGTTGATTAATAAGTCGAGAGGGGTCGATTACCGGAACCCAATGTGTGGTAGTAGCTAGTCATTGGACAACTTACACAGAACTCAGTTCTTAAGGACGGTTCCAGTGAGATAACCCACCATGCACTCCTACATGGCCTCTCACCGCTACCTTTACCAAATCGTGTTCACACACTCAGCTCACACACAGTAGGACATGTTCACCACATTCCAATTCATCCCCGATGAATCAGACCTGACTCAACTCTAAGCAATAGCAGGCATAACCAGAAAGCATGAATGAGTAGGCACAACATGGCTGAAACCACTCCTACTCATGCTAGTGGGTTTCAACTATTTACTGTGGCAATGACAGCTCATGCAAAGGAAAGGGGTTCAACTACCGCAGCAAAAGCAGTTCAATCGTTGTTGTCCTAATGCAGTAAAAGAGAGCAGGAGCGAGAGAGTGGGATTGTATCGGGATGCTCAATGGGGTTTGCTTGCCTAGCACTTCTGAAGATATTAATAGCTCTTCATCGGTGTCATCGAACTCATCGTCGGAACGTCGTCTACTGAGAGGGGACAAAACCGACAAACAGAGAAAGAACAAAATCAATGCAATGTAACATTATGATGCATGAATGTGACAAGGCAATATGATGTTTATGGAGCTAATGCAACTAGCAACACAATTAAATGAAGTTGGTTTGAACCAAAGGTTCAAATTCAAACTCCATATGTGATTATTCAAATGCCATTTATTCAAATTGTCCTAAACAGTGGCTGTAAGTTATTCAAACATGCATGAAAATGCAATAAAAAGATTCCTTGGATTTTTCTGATCAATTTTCATATATAAATTATTTTCATATGAGCTACGGTTGATTTTATATGATTTTTAGAAGTTTAAAGCATTTTCTGGAATTTCTAAACCTTTTCTGATTTATTTTAATTCCAGAAAGGCTTTATTGAGTCAGCACTGCGTCACTGTGATGTCAGCAGTCAACAGGGCTGGTCCAGGTCAAACCTGATAGTGGGGTCGACTGGTCAGTGACTCAGTTAATTAACTGAGTTAAAACACTAAACTAATCCTAACAGAAAGTCAGCAGGGCAGGGCCCACATGTCAGTGGCTAATCTAATTAACCAAAATTACTTAATTAAACTAAACAGTCCACTAACTGAAGGGGTGGGGCCCGCCTGTCATTGACCCAGGGGGTCAAATCCTGGTCAAACCCCAGCTAACACGCCGGCGTTTAGCCGCCGGCGGCAGCAAACGCGGCGGAGGGCGTCGAGATTTCCATTCCGGGGGTCTTTTGCGCAGCGGAGACCATCTACGGGGAGCTGGAGCTCATCCACGTCCATTCCAACAAGCAGCAGCAGCTAGGGCGGCCGGACCTCGCCAGAAACGAGCTCGCGGCGGCGCCGGAGTTCGGGCCGATGCGGGTGCGGCACTAGGGGGCTCGGGAGGGGAAAATAGAGGTGGCTACGGGCTCCTGGAGGAACACTGAGTGCGGTGACGCACTCAGTTTTGAGTGTGCGTGGATGTGGCCACGGCGGCGGAGCTCGTTGGCACGTCGGAGAGGCGAGGGGGTCATGGTGGCTACGGCTATGGCAACGGCGGCGACGGTGGCGTTCGGCCATCGTTCGGGAGAGACGAGGGACGGAGGAAGGGGGCGAGTGAGAGGTCAGATCGATCCGGACGGCAGTGAGGTGGTCATCCGCGACGTCGCGCTGTCCTCGGGCGACCAGGCAGGCAGGTGGCGTGGCAGCACTGCCGAGCACGCGCGCCGGCCACACGCCTGGCCGACTGGCGCCAGGAGGACGACGACGGTGGTGGGCTGGGCCTGTGGCCGGGCCGGTTGGGTGGGCTGCTGGCTGGGCTGCACAGGTAAGTTAGGTAGTTTCCTCTCTCTCTATTTTCTGTTTTAATTTCTGTTTCTGTTTTTCTTTCTTTGTTTATTTTCTTTTGCCACTGTTTTGAAATTAAACAATTTCAAACAATGCCAAAAACTCCTCTGAACAATTTTATGTTGCTAGATGGACTTTTCCAAAAGCACATAAAACATTTCAAAGTTATTTGAAAATATATTCTATATATTATGAATATAATTCCAAATTCAAATACAATAATAAATTAAATTCCATGCCCAAAATATTCCACAAAGATGTCCATTATTTTTGGTTTGCTGCAAAAGCCTTGTAAAAAATATCCAACAAATATTAGGAACATTTTGGAAACATTGAATGTAATTTTTGATTGACTGGACCTATTTGAAATTTGAAGTGCTAGGGTTTCAATAATCCCCATTTCAACCTTCAAAGGAAAATAGACATGATGCATGATGCACTCAAGGGCAACTAATTACAAGCAAGACAACAAGGGCTGATCTAGGGCTGTGACACAAAAATTCTTAGTTTGAGTTTTGGAGTGGCAGAATGGGATCTAAGGATTTTTGAACAGAAGTTTTATTGTTCAAATATGAATTTAAATTTGAACAGAACAGAAAAGGTTCATGGATATGTGTGAAAGTGACACCATTAAATAGGTTGGAATTTTACAAGATTTTAGGAGTTGGAATTAATTCATTTGGACATATATTTATTTCTGTGAAATTATTTGAAATAATCACAGAAAAGAAAAAGAGAAAAGGCCCTGTGCAACTGGGCCAGAACGGCCACAGTGCACGGCCCAGGGCGAATAGCCCACCGCACGGGAGCCAGCACGCGCGCGCCAGGTTTTTTGAACCTGACGGGCGGGGCCCGGCGGTCAGTGACAGAGAGGGGAGCGAGAGGGAGGTGAGGATGACAGGCGTGGCCCGCCTGTCATCTTCAACCTCACGGCCAGAGGGACGGCGAGCTCACCAGCGATGATTCCGGGCACGGCGGGGCAATCTGAGGGCAGGAACGGGTTCAGCGAGGAGTCGCCATTCTAGTGGTGGTGGTGCGGCTCGCCGGAGGGGCTTGGTTCGTCGACGGCGAGGACTTGCGGCGGCGGAGCGTCGGGAAGATCCTGGCTGGCTCGCTCCGGGCTGCAATATGAGTGGGAGAAGGAGGGGAATGGGTCAGTGAGGTCCGGTGGCTCCAGATCGAGCAAGAGTTGGGGCGGAGGGAGGCTGTACCGTGAGATCTCCGGTCGCCCGACGCGGCGGAGCTCCGGTAGATCCCGAGCACTGAGGCTCTCTGAGGGCGAGTGGGTGGTGCTGGTGTGCTACTAGGAGTACGGGGAGGAGTTGGGTGCTGTTGGAGAGGCTCGGGGCGTGCTTATATAGCTGAGCCCCGGTCCACCGTGGACTCGTGTGCCGGCGAGGTCACGGGCGAGGTCAGAGGCCGTGCAGGCGCTTGTGTTCGAGTCGGGGATGATCATGGATGAGGTCTACGCCTAGTAGAGGGAAGAGGAGGAGCGGGGAATGATCCAAAGGGCGCGCGCGTGTGAGGCCAGAGATTGGAGCTCGCGGGCGGCCAGCGCGCGTGCGAGGGCGGCCACTGGAGGGAGAAGGAGGAGGGGGACAGCGCCGGGGGGAGTCGCGGACGTCGAGGTGCATCGGTTGGCGCGAGAGGGGAGCGCGAGGTAGTCGGGGGGCACTGTAGCGCGTTCTGGAGCGTGCTTATCGCATGCCACGGCATGCCGTTGGCTCACTGGTCGTGTCCGCCGTGTCTGGGGGGTCCAACACAAAGTAAACAACTCAGGTGTGGCCTTGGATGCTCTGGATGATCAGTGAGGGAGGAGTGAAGCAGCTAAATGGGTAGATTTTGGCTGTCCAGCAAGGTGAATTGGGGTTTTCACCCCTCAATCATGGAGCTGTGGACATGGGGGAGTTACTGGAGGTAGAATGTAACTAGGTGAAGCCGTGGTAGAAAGTTGAGGCAAAAGTAAATAGTAAAAGAGGTCAAGATGATGGTTTTGGTAAAATGGCAGAAGGTGTTTGATCATGTTTTGGGCAAGCAAATGATTTCCACTAGCCATGACACTTAACAGGATTGAATGTCATATGGAATTAGGGTGTTTCACCAAATTTGGGCTCATTTGAAGAAACTAGCCAATGTAACTTTGGTGAACCCTAGAAATCAACAGAAATGGCTTCATCATGTTTAAGTCAAGCTAATCATCTCCCCTTGATGCACCACTTGGTGTAGTTTCATCATTTGGGGTATTGATCATGCTCACAAAGTTTGAAGCTCTAGATAAAAAGTTGGTAATGTAAGGTTGTTCAAATTTGAATTTGAAAAGAAATGGTTTTGGGGTATTCTGATCAAGTTGCCCTACTCCAAATCTTGTGCCATTTGGTCTAGATGCCTTATTAGGCCATTCTAGCATGTGCACCAAGTTTGAGAGCATTTGGATAAGTTTGGCCATGTAAAGTTGCTCAAACTTCAGATATGGACAGAATGGTTTTGAAGGGTTTTGAGGATGTTATCTTGCTTCCCAAGGCATGGGACTTGGCAAGATTATCAAATATGTCATATATGACATGATAGAATTTCCCTGGAATTGTTAGAGAATATTTCCTTTGTAAATATTTCAAAAGCTTGAAATATCCAAAAAGGGTTTTGGAGGGATTAGCCCATTATTTTGAACATGACCAAGTGTTGAAACTCTTATATATGGACAATATATGTCCTATGAGTCTCCCTGAATTTTGACAAACATTTTTGAAATACTTAAATAATTTTTTTCCTATTAAAGACCATTTCTGGCCTTAAGAAAAAGCTTTTAAATAAAATAGGAAAATAACTTTTAAAATTATACTTTTGTGGTTTCTAGGAGTCCTATGACTACTAGGTCTCAAATACACTTTTTGAAATAATTTTCTCACCCTAAATCAAGCACTTGCAGTGCAAACCTCAATTCAGGGGTTTTTGAAATACTAATTTTTGAAAATACATTTTAGCCAAATTATTTTTATAAGAAAATACTATACTGCTATATACACTTGGTATGATCATTGGGCAGAAGTTTTAGGTATGGAGATGAATTCCTCAAGAGGTAATAGTTGACTTTAATGAGCACATGAAAAACATAGGGAGAAAAACTCAATTCCAAATAAAAGCCAAATGATGCCAAAAAAATTTGCTGGTCGAAATTTTCATGCTACACTGATGCAAAAGACATGTTACAAAATGCAGGGTGTGACATATATATATATATATATATATATATATATATATATATATATATATATATATATATATATATATATATATATATATATCCTTCCATCCCCCAAGTCTATTGGATATGATAGAATTGAATATGTTGTAGACTTATACTATCATGTATAATAATTGAATCCTTAATAGGAAATCGGACTTTGACGAACATTGCATGTGTAACCCCCAAGGGCCGGCTTAATCAGCATGAATGTGTTGGTCCTATTCTTCATAGTATAGACCTTGGTTGTTTACCCCTCATAAGCCAGCGGTCAATGACTAGAATGCCACCGGGTTAATGTAAACGAATGATGAGAAAGAAGCAATATGCATTAGCCCCCAAGTGCCAAGTACTCTTGCTTACAAAGTGCTTGGGACTTTATTGATATGAACCGTCACTTAAAAAAGACTTCAGCATCCATTAGCCCCCAAGGGCCAAGTATTCTTGCTTAGAAAGTACTTGGGACTTTATTGATATGAACCAGCAGTGAAAGAACACGTCAACATCCATTAGCCCCCAAGGGCCAAGTATTCTTGCTTTTAAAAGGTTTGGGACTTAAATCCTTGTAACCCGGAAACTAATTTGCTTCATAATTCCTTTGTTTATACAAGATACCACCGTTGAATTGCAAGTGCAATTAGATGATGCAAAGAGCCGGCTTAAGCATCAAGAATCTGAGACCTAGAAGGCTGAATCGAAATTTTAGTTTAGTCTGACTGAAACAAATAAGATGAAGGCTGGATTTGAAACGGAGAAGTCTGCTTGGGCCAAAGAGAGAACCGCCTTGATGCAGAGAGCCGAAAAAGCAGAAGCAACCCTTGAAAAGGTGATAGCTGAACTCACCGGATTAAAGCATCGTGTCTCTGAAATGACTTCAGCTCTCTTTAGTAAGCCGCCATGTTGCAAATTGAAATTTCCCTTAGGTAACATAAACCGCCACTGACCAATTTATGACTCATGTAGGTAGCAGGAGCAGTAATCTTGGCAGAGAGCCGCTTGTAAAATTTAAAGCTATCTATACCCTTGTGGAATAGTTATACACTGGAGCTCGCGCGCATTAGCTACTATCTCTCCGTCCAACCTGGCACCATGGTTTTTTGTGGATATTTTAAGGAGACTTTCTGTTCTACCTGCCAGAATTGATGAAAGGAAGCAGTCATCTGCGAGAGCCGGTGCCGTGACAGCTTCGAGTCGGGCTAAGCCGTGGCTTCCAGAGCTAGACCCAACCGACTTAGCCACTGGTTATCCAAGCTTAAAAAAGATGGCACAACTTTTGATCATAAGGACTTTGTTGTCTGCGTCAAGAATACCCGCTCTCTGGCCAGCTTAATTGTTAATGAAACAGACCTATCTAAATATCAGCCGGCTTACAGTATTGAAAATCAGAAGATGCCCACTCCATCTTATAAAGTGATGGAGCTAATCCCTCCAATCAGTAAGCATACTTTCGCCCCTGAAATTGATCCATCTGAACTTATTGATGAAGAGGCTGAATTTGAAGCTTTGGATGGCTTCAATTGGTTGGCACAGAACTTTCAGACAGAGGAGGACGAAGAACTGGAGAAGGGTAATCCGGAGACTTCAGCGCAGCAAGGTCAAGAAGAGTGAATCATCTTGGCGGTTTACATACTTGGTCCCGTAGAGAAACACTTATTTTGATTGGCTCATGGAGTCTTGTAATAGGGTAGTTGAACTTAAATCTAGCATGCCATCGTGCACAGCTCTGTCTTTACAAAATATTATTGATCTGCCAAGTGCCAAAATACCACTTTATGCTTGTAATAGTACTGACTTGTGTAGATCAATATAAACCTTATCTTGCACATAAACAGAGAACAAGCGGCTTACCACCGGGCGGGTCATTATGACCGACCGATGCCACTAGGGACAGATGTCCATAACCAGGGCCGGCTTAATTATAATGGAAAATAATCATACCTGGAAGATATGGTTGAGACTGCCGGCTTTATCAGTCTTCATTCAGTTATAACCGTGTAGAGTTATCGCTCTATAAATAAGATTGTTGCTTTCTGGCGGCTTAGAGCCGTTCATTGGGTAGGGTTTGCAGAGACCCGGAGATGCTTCAAATATGAGCCATAAGTAGAGGCAGCTTGGCCGAACTTGCAAAGATCGTAGCTCAAACAAAAAACTCAAGAAAAGCAAAAGAACCAGAGAAAAAAGAGATCGAAAAAACATCCGAGGCTTTTGCAGGCCACCAAGCCAAAGGTTCTTCTTCAATGAAACTAGCATGTTGGCCGCTGGAAGGTACGTGCGTGCTGTGAGCCGGCTCTCACAGTACCCAATCGTCATTTGAACCTAGACAAGTATCGGTCTTTGTTTTAAAGATAGACTTGTCTAGAGTACGCGGGGTCAGAGTTGCATCTTGCATCACAGGCTGAATTATCCAAGTTTCAAGGAAGGCGACATTTTGAGCCTGGATCTATCCTGACTATCTGTAAGCCGTGCTCTCGCATGACAGCCGGTGTTTGAACCTCAGCAAGCTCAGGTCTTGGTCGAATACGCCATATAAGACTGATTGCCAAGAGTTCACCAGGTCAATCAGGATGACCTGATGGAGTTGAAGCAGCTGGGTACATGTAGGATGACCCATAGGTTATGCCCTCTTTGGTCGAATATGCCTATGTTTGAACATAACCCAGTCAAATGGGTAGTAATGATGTGTTCTCTTTGGTCGAATATAGGGATGGCAACGGGGACCCATACCCGCCAAACCCATGGGGATTTCATCTATTAGGGGATGGGGATGGGCGAAAAACATCCCCATGGGGGTATTTACCAGACTAATTTATTCCCCATAGGGTATAATGGGGATGGGGACGATATCCTATTCCCCAGACCCAATACCCATCGGGGACCCAGTTAGTAACTATGACACTGTGGTCAACCTTAAAATATTCACAAACAAACTTGCGAAAACAAAAAAAGCTTTGAAAAAACCTTAAACATGTCTCATGTCCTTATCTCAGCTGCCACCATGACCAAGAAGTTAGTGCGACCTAGATATGCATTAGCAGGACAAGGACAACGCCATTTATGTATGTTGATTATAGGGTGTCATATTATGTATATGAGTATTTGTTTATGGGGATGGGGACCCTAATGGGGCCCCGTTCCCCAGTGGGGCATGGGTATGGAAAATTTCATCCCCAGTCATGTAAACGGGGATGGGGATGGGATGATAGGGAATAGATGGGGATGGGGATGTTGTAGGTATCCCCATAGGGAATTGTCCCCATTGCCATCCCTAGTCGAATACGCTTATGCTTGAACAGGAAGCCCCCAAGTGACATACTTACGAATTATTCTCATCAAAGGCCTGTGCTTGAGCTGTGCTATGCATCCAACTCTCTTTCGTCCCTGCAATTTTGGCATCAAGCCTCTTGAGTAAACATGTAGGATGATGACAAGGACTCAACTTTGAAGAAGTGAAAATGACAAAGGCCCCGAATTATCAAGGATACCAACTTTATTATATTGTTCTAATATTTACATCATCGAACTATATACATCATGAGAGCCAGAGGCTTAAGTATAGTAAGGTCGTATATGAGCAATATTCCACGTCCGATTAGTCTCCTCCTCTGATGTGCGCGAATCCTTGTGCTCCCGAACATCAATCAGGTAGTATGACCCGTTGTGCAGATTCTTGCTAACGGCAAAAGGTCCTTCCGAAGGCGGTGAGAGTTTATGCATATCAGTCTGATCTTGGATGAGCCGGAGCACCAAGTCGCCTTCTTGAAAGGTTCTGGTTTTGACCCGGCGGCTGTGATACCGTCGTAAATCATGTTGATAGATTTTTGAACGAGCCGCCTCAAGATCACGCTCTTCATCCAACAAATCCAATGCATCTTGACGTGCCTTCTCATTGTCAGTTTCAACGTAAGCCGCCACTCGAGGCGAGTGATGATGGATATCACTAGGAAGAACCGCCTCAGCTCCATAGACCATGACGAAGGGTGTATAACCTGTAGATCTATTAGGCGTTGTATTGATGCTCCATAACACAGAAGGTAACCACCCAACAACCCGGCGTTCTCTTCAAAGGAACCATAAGCCGGGACTTGATCCCTCGCAGAATCTCTTGATTAGCTTGTTCCGCTTGACCATTAGACTGGGGGTGAGCCACAGAAGAAACATCAAGTCGAATATGCTCTCATTGAAAAAATGCCCTCACAGCACCCTTGGATAGATTAGTGCCATTATCTGTTATGATACTGTGGGGAAAACCAAAATGGAAAATCACCTTTTTGATGAATTGAACCGTTGTTTCGGCATCACACTTGCTAACTGGCTCTGCCTCAATCCGCTTGGTAAACTTGTCCACTGCCACCAAAAGGTGGGTTTTCTTATCCTTGGACCTCTAGAAAGGCCCAACCATATCAAGCCCCCAAGTCGCAAATGGCCAAGTTATTGGGATCATCCTCAACTCTTGAGCCGGAACATGAGCACGTAGTGAAAATTTCTGACAACCGTCACATCTGTTGACCAAGTCTTCAGCATCAGCATGAGCCGTCAACCAATAGAAACCATGACGAAAAGCTTTTGACACAAGAGATTTAGAGCTGTCGTAATGACCACAATCTCCTTCATGGATCTCTCGTAAGATCTCACAGCCTTCCTCAAGAGAGACACAACGTTGAAACGCCCTTGTAACACTGCGATGGTGCAATTCTCCGTGCATAATCGTCATTGACTTAGACCGCCGGGTTATTTGTCTGGCCAAGACTTCATCCTCAGGTAACTCACCCCAGGTCATATAAGCCAAATACGGAACCGTCTAGTGAGGTACAACATGAAGAGCCGCCACCAACTGTGCCTCCGGGTCAGGAATAGCAAGGTCCTCCTCTGTGGGTAACTTGATAGACGGGTTAAGAAAAACATCCAAAAAGGTGTTGGGCGGCACTGGCTTACGCTGAGATCCTAACCGGCTTAAGGCATCAGCCGCCTCATTCTTCCTCTGATCAATGTGCTCAACTTGGTAACCCTTGAAGTGACCCCACAATAGCATCAACCTCTAGACGATAAGCCGCCACGAGTGGATCCTTGGAATCCCAGGTGCCAGAAACCTGCTGAGCTACCAGATCTGAATCGCCAAAGCATCTTACCCGGCTTAAGTTCATTTCCTTGGCCATCCGAAGACCGTGGAGCAAGGCCTCATACTCAGCTGCATTATTAGTACATGGGAACATTAACCGGAGAACATAAGAAAATTTATCACCCCGCGGGGAAGTTAAGACAACTCGAGCCCATGAGCCTTCTAACTGTCTGGATCCATCAAAGTGAATAGTCCAATATGTGATATCCGGCTTTTCCTCAGGTGTCCGCAGTTCTGTCCAGTCATTGATAAAATCCACGAGCACTTGCGATTTGATGGCCGTCTGAGGCACATATTTTAAACCATGAGGCCCAAGCTCAATGGCCCACTTGGACACTCGTCCTGTGGCTTCTCTATTTTGGATGATATCCCCTAAGGGAGCAGAACTCACCACCATAATAGGATGACCCAGGAAATATTGCTTGAGCTTCCGCCTTGCCATGAAGACCCCATATACCAGCTTCTGCCAATGTGGATACCTCTGTTTGGACTCAATGAGCACCTTGCTGATATAATAAACCGGCCTTTGAACCGGATACTCCTTGCCAGCCTCTTTCCTTTCCACCACAATGGCCAAGCTGACAGCCCTGCTATTTGCAGCAACGTATAATAACAAAGGCTCCTTGTCAATGGGGGGCGCAAGAACCGGCGGCTCAACAAATTGCTTCTTGAGTGCCTCGAACGCCTCGTCAGCAGATTCACTCCAAACAAAGTCATCTATCTTCTTTTTCATCTGATACAGAGGGATAGCCTTTTCACCTAAGCGGCTTATGAACCGGCTCAAAGCTGTTATCCGTCCTGCCAAGCGCTGGACATCATTGACGCACTTTGGTCTTGCCAAGGAGGTGATAGCCTTGATTTTCTCCGGGTTAGCCTCAATGCCTCGCTTAGAGACCAAAAAACCCAAAAGCTTGCCTGCTGGAACACCAAAAACACACTTGGCCGGGTTAAGCATCATCTTGTACACATGGAGATTGTCAAATGTTTCCTTCAAATCGTCGATTAGGGTCTCCATCTTTCTGGATTTAACCACAATATCATCCACATAAGCATGAAAATTACATCCGATTTGGCCGTGCAGGCAATTTTGTACACACCGCTGGTAAGTGGCCTGGGCACTCTTGAGCCCGAAAGGCATAGACACATAGCAGAAGGCTCAAAACGGAGTGATGAAAGCCGTCTTCTCCTAGTCCTTAACTGCCATCTTGATCTGATGATACCCAGAATACGCATCCAAAAAGCTCAAACGCTCACGACCCGTCGTAGCATCAATGATCTAATCAATACGAGGGAGGGCGAACAGGTCAGCTGGGTAAGCCTTGTTTAAGACCGTGTAATTCATACACATTCGCCAAGTGTCATTCTTTTTAAGCACCAAAACTAGGTTAGCCAACCACTCAAGATGAAAACTTCAACGATCAACCCGGCCGCTAAGATCTGGGCCACCTCTTCACCAATGGCCTTCCGTCTCTCCTCGTTAAAATGGTGAAGAAACTATCTGACCGACTTATACTTTGGACCAATATTGAGAGTGTGCTCAGCGAGTTCTCTCAGTACACCTGGCATGTCTGAAGGCTTCCATGCAAAGATGTCCCGGTTCTCACGTATGAACTCGATGAGCGTGCTTTCCTATTTCGGATCCAGATTAACATTGATGCTGCACTGCATAGATAAGTCGCCAGGAACAAAATCAATTAGCTTGGTGTCATCCGCCGATTTAAACTTCAACAATGGGTCATGCTTTGTGGTTGGCTACTTCAAAGACGTCATATCTGCCGGGTCAACATTATCCTTGTAGAATTTGAGCTCCTGTGTGGCACAGACTGACTTTGCATAGGCCGCATCGCCTTCTTCACACTCCAAGGCTATCGTGCGACTCTCGTGCACTGTAATGGTCCCCTTGTGACCCAACATATTAAGCTGCAAATAAACATAACACGGCCTCGCCATGAACTTAGCATAAGCCGGCCTCCCAAATAGAGCATGGTACGGGCTGTGGATCCTAACAACCTCAAACGTTAAAGTTTCCGTCCTGGCATCATATTCATCCCCAAAAGTTATCTGCAAGTCAATTTTTCCCACCGGTTACGCCGACTTACCAGGCACAACTCCATGAAAGACAGTGTTGGACGATCTAAGTTTCTTGTCAGTTAATCCCATACGACGTAAAGTATTGTAGTAAATGATATTTATGCTGCTGCCTCCATCCATGAGTACGTTGGTGAACTTGTATCCTCCAACCTGAGGTGCCACCACCAACGCCAGCTGACCCGGATTATTGCTAATTCTTGAACTTGCGTTGTATTCCCTCGAAGAGGAAAGGGAGATGCAACACAGTAGCGTAAGTATTTCCTTCAGTTTTTGAGAACCAAGGTATCAATCCAGTAGGAGACCACGCGCGAGTCACTCGCACCTGCACAAACAAATAAGAACTTCGCAACCAACGCGATAAGGGGTTTTCAATCCCTTTATGGTCACTTACGAAAGTGAGATCTGATAGAGATGATAGTTTATATTTTTGGTATTTTTAGTTTATAAGAACAGCAAATAAAAGCGATAAAAGTAAAGTAGATGTAGATTTATATGTTGAGAATAGACCCGGGGGCCAAAGTTTTCTCTAGTGGCTTCTCTCATGATAGCGATATTCTACGGCGGGTAAACAAATTATTGTCGAGCAATTGATAGAAAAGCGAATAATTATGAGACTATCTAGGCATGATCATTGTACATAGGCATCACGTCCGAGACAAGTAGATCGATTCCTGCGTGCATCTACTAGTATTATTCCACACATCGACCGCTATCCAGCATGCATCTAGTGTATTGAGTTCATAAGAACAGAGTAAGGCCTTAAGCAAGATGACATGATGTAGAGGGATAAACTTGTTGGGGAACGTTGCATGGAAAACAAAAAATTTTCTCTACGTTCACCAAGATCAATCTAGGAGATGCAACTACGAGGGGAGAGTAGGATCCACATACCCTTGTAGATCGCTAAGCGGAAGCGTTAAGAACGCGGTTGATGGAGTCGTACTCGCCGCGATTCAGATCGCCGAAGATCCTAGCACCGAAGCAACGGTGCCTCCGCGTTCTTCACACGTACGGCTCGGAGACGTCTCCTCCTTCTTGATCCAGCAAGGGGTGGAGGAGAGGTTGATGGAGAGACCGGCAGCACGACGGCGTGGTGGTGATGGTGGAGAAGGATTCCAGCAGGGCTTCGCCTAAGCACCGCGGGGGAAGAAGATGTTATGGGAGAGGGAGGGCAGCACCGAGGCACAAACGTGTGTAGGCTGCCCTCCCTCTACCTCTCTATATATAGGGGGAAGGAGGAGAGGGGGGCGCCTTAGGGTTTCCCCTAGGGGGGCCGGAGGCCAGGGCAGAGGGGGGCGGCGGCCAAGGGCTGCGCCTGGCCCTAGGGTTTCCCCCCCTAGGTGCCTTGCCCCCCACTCCAAGGGGTGCGGCTACCCTAGGGGGTCCAGCCCCCTTAGCCGCATGAGGAGAGGGCCCAGGGGGGGGGGCGCACAGCCCTATGAGGGCTGTGGTGTCCCCCCCTTGTGGCCCATTAGGCCCAGAAACACTTCCGGGACCCCCGAAACCCTTTTCGGTAATCCGCCGATTTCCCGATGCTCCCCGGAACACTTCCGGACTCCGAAACCTTTCATCCTATATATCAATCTTCGTCTCCGGACCATTCCGGAGACCCTCGTCACGTCCGGGATCTCATCCGGGACTCCGAACAACCTTCGGTAACCATGCACTGTTCTCACTAACAACCCTAGCGTCACCGAACCTTAAGTGTGTAGACCCTGCGGGTTCGGAAACCATGTAGACATGACCGAGACACTCCCAGGTCAATAACCAATAGCGGGATCTGGATACCCATATTAGTTCCCACATGTTTCTCGATGATCTCATCGGATGAACCACGATGTCAAGGATTCAGGCAATCCCGTATACAGTTCCCTTTGTCTCGTCGGTATGTTACTTGCCCGAGATTCGATCGTCGGTATCTCTATACCTAGTTCAATCTCGTTACCGGCAAGTCTCTTTACTCGTTACCGTAATACACAATCCCGTGACCAACTACTTAGTCACTTTGAGCTCATTGAGATGACGTATTACCGAGTGGGCCCGGAGATACCTCTCCGTCACACGGAGTGACAAATCCCAGTCTCGATCCATGTCAACTCAACAGACACCCTCGGAGATACCTGTAGAGTACCTTTATAGTCACCCAGTTACGTTGTGACGTTTGGCACACACAAAGCACTCCTACGGTGTCAGTGAGTTACATGATCTCATGGTCATAGGAACTTATACTTGACATGCAGAAAACTATAGCGATAACTGACACGATCAAAAGCTATGTTTAACGTTTGGGTCTCGTCCATCACATCATTCTCCTAATGATGTGATCCCGTTATCAAATGACAACTCATGTCTATGACCTGGAAACCGCGGTCATCTTTGATCAACGAGCTAGTCCTGTAGAGGCTCACTAGGGACACAAAGTCTGTCTATTCATCCACACATGTATTTGAGTTTTCAATCAATACAGTTATAGCATGGATAATAAACGATTATCATGAACAAGGAAATATAATAATAACTCTTTTATTATTGCCTCTAGGGCATATTTCCAACAGTCTCCCACTTGCACTAGAGTCAATAATCTAGCATTACAAGGTAATGAATCTAACACCCATAGAGTCTTGGTGTTGATCGTGCTTAGCCCGTGGAAGAGGCTTAGTCAACGGATCTGCAACATTCAAATCCGTGTGTACTTTGCAAATGTTTATGTCCTCCTCCTTGACTGAATCGCGGATGGAATTGAAGCGTCGCTTTATGTGTCTGGTCCTCTTGTGAAACCTTGGTTCCTTGGCTAGAGCAATGGCACCAGTGTTGTCACAGAACAGAGTCATTGGGTTCAGTGCACTAGGCACAACTCCAAGATCTGTCATGAACTCCTTCATCCAGACACCTTCCTTTGCCGCCTCCGAGGCAGCTATATACTCCGCTTCACATGTAGAATCAGCTACCACGCTCTGCTTGGAACTGCACCAGCTTACCGCTCCCCCGTTGAGAATATATACGTATCCGGTTTGAGACTTAGAGTCATCCGGATCAGTGTCAAAGCTTGCATCGACGTAACCCTTTACGACGAGCTCTTGATCACCTCCATAAACGAGAAACATCTCCTTAGTCCATTTCAGGTACTTTAGGATATTCTTGACCGCTGTCCAGTGATCCATACCAGGATTACTTTGAAACCTTCCGGCCATACTTATGGCAAGGCTGACATCTGGTCTTGTGCACAGCATTGCATACATGATAGAGCCTATGGCTGAAGCATAGGGGACGACACTCATCTTTTCTCTATCTTCCGCAGTCACTGGGCATTGAGTCTTACTCAACTTTGTACCTTGCAATACCGGCAAGAACCCCTTCTTGGATTGATCCATTTTGAACTTCTTCAAAACTTTATCAAGGTATGTACTTTGTGAAAGTCCTATCAAGCGTCTTGATCTATCTCTATAGATCTTGATGCCCAATATGAAAGCAGCTTCACCGAGATCCTTCATCGAAAAACTCTTGTTCAAATACCCCTTCACGCTATCCAAAAATTCTATATTGTTTCCAATCAGCAATATGTCATCCACATATAATATTAGAAATGCTATAGAGCTCCCACTCACTTTCTTGTAAATACAAGCTTCTCCGTAAACTTGTACAAACCCAAACGCTTTGATCACCTCATCAAAGCGAAGATTCCAACTCCGAGATGCTTGCACCAGCCCATAAATGGAACGCTGGAGCTTGCATACCTTGTCAGCATTCTCTGGATCGACAAAACCTTCCGGTTGTATCATATACAACTCTTCCTTAAGAAAACCGTTAAGGAACGCTGTTTTGACATCCATCTGCCAAATTTCATAATCGAAATATGCAGCTATTGCTAACATGATTCGGACGGATTTAAGCATCGCTACGGGTGAGAAAGTCTCATCGTAGTCAATTCCTTGAACTTGTGAAAAACCCTTTGCCACAAGTCGAGCTTTATACACGGTGACATTTCCGTCAGCGTCCGTCTTCCTCTTAAAAATCCATTTATTCTGAATGGCCTTCCGCCCTTCAGGTAATACTTCCAAAGTCCATACTTTGTTTTCATACATGGATCCCATCTCGGATTTCATGGCCTCTAACCATTTGTCGGAATCCGGGCCCACCATCGCTTCTCCATAGCTCGTAGGTTCACTGTTGTCCAACAACATGACCTCCAAGACAGGGTTACCATACCACTCAGGTGCAGTGCGTACCCTTGTCGACCTACGAGGTTCGGTAGTAACTTGATCAGAAGCTTCTTGATCATCATCATCGGCTTCCTCTTCAACCTCTGCAGGCTCCACAAAAACATCTTTCTGCGCTGCGCCACTCTCTGGTTGAAGCAGAGGTTCAATAACCTCATCAAGTTCCACCTTCCTCCCACTCAATTCTTTCGAGAGAAACTCTTTCTCGAGAAAGGACCCGTTCTTAGCGACAAACACTTTGCCCTCGGATCTGAGATAGAAGGTGTACCCAACCGTCTCTTTTGGGTATCCTATGAAGACACATTTGTCCGCTTTGGGTTCGAGCTTTTCTGGCTGAAGCCTTTTGACGTAAGCATCGCAACCCCAAACTTTGAGAAAAGACAACTTCGGTTTCTTTCCAAACCATAGTTCATACGGTGTTGTCTCAACGGACTTGGATGGAGCCCTATTTAAAGTGAATGCAGCTGTCTCTAACGCATATCCCCAGAACGATAGTGGCAAATCGGCAAGAGACATCATAGAACGTACCATATCTAATAGGGTTCGATTACGACGTTCGGACACACCATTACGCTGTGGTGTTCTAGGTGGCGTCAACTGTGAAACAATTCCACATTTTCTTAAGTGATCGCCAAACTCATAACTCAGATATTCTCCCCCTCGATCAGATCGTAGGAACTTGATCTTCTTGTTACGATGATTTTCAACTTCACTCTGAAATTGCTTGAACTTTTCAAAAGTTTCATACTTATGCTTCATCAAGTAAATATACCCATATCTACTTAAGTCGTCAGTGAAGGTGAGAAAATAACGATATCCACCGCGCGCCGTTACACTCATCGGACCACACACATCAGTATGTATGATTTCTAATAAGTCACTTGCCCGTTCCATTGTCCCTGAAAACGGGGTCCTTGTCATCTTGCCCATGAGGCACGGCTCGCATGTGTCAAGTGATTCAAAATCAAGAGACTCCAAAAGTCCATCAGCATGGAGCTTCCTCATGCGTTTCACGCCGATATGACCCAGACGGCAGTGCCACAAGAAAGTGGTATTATCATTATCAATTCTACATCTTTTGGCATCAATGTTATGAACATGTGTATCATCACTATCGAGATTCAACAAGAATAAACCCCTCACTTCGGGTGCATGACCATAAAAGATATTACCCATATAAATAGAACAACCTTTATTCTCTGATTTAAATGAGTAACCGTCTCGCAATAAACAAGATCCAGATATAATGTTCATGCTTAACGCAGGCACTAAATAACAATTATTCAGGTTCATAACTAATCCCGATGGTAATCGAAGAGCGAGCGTGCCGACGGCGATCACATCAACCTTGGAACCATTTCCCACGCGCATCGTCACTTCGTCCTTCGCCAGCCTCCGTTTATTCCGCAGTTCCTGTTTAGAGTTGCAAATGTGAGCAACCGAACCGGTATCAAATACCCAGGCACTACAACGAGAGTTGGTAAGGTACACATCAATAACATGTATATCACATATACCTTTGTTGTTGTTGGCCCCCTTCTTGTCCGCCAGATACTTGGGGCAGTTCCGCTTCCAGTGGCCGTTCCCCTTGCAATAGAAACACTCAGTCTTTGGCTTGGGCCCAGCCTTGGGTTTCTTCACTGGATTAGCAACTGCTTTGCCACCCTTCTTAGAGTTACCCTTCTTGCCCTTGCCATTCTTCTTGAAACTGGTGGTTTTATTGACCATCAACACTTGATACTCCTTCTGGATGTCTGCCTCAGCGACTTTCAGCATCGAAAACAGCTCGGCGATGGTCTTGTTCATCCCTTGCATGTTATACTGCTGCACGAAGCTCTTGTAGCTTGGAGGTAGTGACTGGAGAATTCTGTCAATGATAGCCTCATCCGGGAACACAAGTCCCAGATCAGCTATGCGGGTATAGTACCCAGACATCTTCAGTAAGTGCTCACTGACAGACGAATTCTCCTCCATCTTGCAAGCAAAGAATTTATCGGTGGTCTCATACCTCTCGATCTTAGCATTCTTTTCAAAGATGAACTTCAACTCCTGGTACATCTCATATGCACCATGACGTTCAAAACGCCTTTGAAGTCCTCCTTCCAAGCCGTACAACATGGCACACTTCACTATCGAATAGTCATCCGAACGCGACTGCCAGACGTTCAAAACGTCTGCAGGGGCTGTAGGAGCGGGGGGGTCACCTAGCGGTGCATTTAGGACATAAACCTTTTGGGCAGCTGTGAGGATGATCCTCAGATTGCGGAGCCAGTCCACAAAGTTGCTCCCATCATCTTTCAGTTTAGCTTTCTCTAGGAACGCATTAAAATTCAGGGGAGCTACTGCGCGAGCCATCTACAACAAAAGATTTGCAAAAACATTTTAGACTATTGTTCATGATAAGTGAGTTATTACCTAATCAAATTAATTATAACTCCCACTCAAATTGACATCCCTCCGGTCATTCGAGCGTGACATGATCCAAATTCACCAACCCAAGTCCGATCATCACGTGAGATGAGGTGGTGTCAATGGTGAACATCAACATGTTGATCATATCTACTATATGACTCATGCTCGACCTTTCGGTCCTCCGTGTTCCGAGGCCATGTCTGTACATGCTAGGCTCGTCAAGTCTAACCCGAGTGTTCTGCATGTGCAAAACTGGCTTGCACCCGTTGTATGCGAACGTAGAGTCTATCACACCCGATCATCACGTGGTGCTTCGAAACGACGAACCTTCGCAACGGCGCACACTCGGGGGGAACACAATTTTATCTTGAAATTTTAGTGAAGGATCATCTTATAATGCTACCGTCGTCCTAAGCAAAATAAGATGCATAAAAGGATTAACATCAAATGCAAATCATAAGTGACATGATATGGCCATCAACTCGTGCTTTTGATCTCCATCTCCAAAGCACCGGCATGATCTCCATCGTCACCGGCGCCACACCATGATCCCCATCATCATGATCTCCATCATCGTGTCGCCATCGGGGTTGTCGGCGCCCACCATGCTCTTACTACTATTGCTACCGTTTAGCGATAAAGTAAAGCATTACAAAGCGCTTAATGATTGACACGCAGGTCATACAAAAATTAAAGACAACCCTATGGCTCCTGCCGGTTGCCGTATGCATCGACATGCAAGTCGATATTAACTATTACAACATGATCATCTCATACATCAAATATATCTCATCATGTCATTGGCCATATCATATCACATACATACCCTGCAAAAACAAGTTAGACGTCCTCTAATTTGTTGTTGCGTGTTTTACGTGGCTGCTATGGGTATCTAGCAAGAACGCTTCTTACCTACGCAAAACCACAACGGTGATATTCAAGTTGCTATTTAACCTTCTACAAGGACCGCCTTGTTCTATTCCGATTCAACTAAGATAGGAGAGACAGACACCCGCCAGCCATCTTATGCAACAAAAGTCACATGTCTATCGATGGAACCGGTCTCATGTACGTGGACATGTAAAGTTGGTCCGGGCCGCTTCATCCCATAATACCGCTGAATCAAGAAAGACTAAGGAGGGCAGCAATTTAAACATCAACGCCACAAACCCTTTTGTGTTCTACTCGAGAAAGCATCTACGCAAGATCCTAGCTCATGATGCCACTGTTGGGGAACGTTGCATGGAAAACAAAAAAATTTCTCTACGTTCACCAAGATCAATCTAGGAGATGCAACTACGAGGGGAGAGTAGGATCCACATACCCTTGTAGATCGCTAAGCGGAAGCGTTAAGAACGCGGTTGATGGAGTCGTACTCGCCGCGATTCAGATGGCCGAAGATCCTAGCACCGAAGCAACGGTGCCTCCGCGTTCTTCACACGTACGGCTCGGAGACGTCTCCTCCTTCTTGATCCAGCAAGGGGTGGAGGAGAGGTTGATGGAGAGACCGGCAGCACGACGGCGTGGTGGTGATGGTGGAGAAGGATTCCAGCAGGGCTTCGCCTAAGCACCGCGGGGGAAGAAGATGTTATGGGAGAGGGAGGGCAGCACCGAGGCACAAACGTGTGTAGGCTACCCTCCCTCTACCTCTCTATATATAGGGGGAAGGAGGAGAGGGGGGCGCCCTAGGGTTTCCCCTAGGGGGGCCGGCGGCCAGGGCAGAGGGGGGGCGGCGGCCAAGGGCTGCGCCTGGCCCTAGGGTTTCCCCCCCTAGGTGCCTTGCCCCCCACTCCAAGGGGTGCGGCTGCCCTAGGGGGTCCAGCCCCCTTAGCCGCATGAGGAGAGGGCCCAGGGGGGGGGCGCACAGCCCTATGAGGGCTGTGGTGTCCCCCCTTGTGGCCCATTAGGCCCAGAAACACTTCCGGGACCCCCGAAACCCTTTTCGATAATCCGCCGATTTCCCGATGCTCCCCGGAACACTTCCGGACTCCGAAACCTTTCATCCTATATATCAATCTTCGTTTCCGGACCATTCCGGAGACCCTCGTCACGTCCGGGATCTCATCCGGGACTCCGAACAACCTTCGGTAACCATGCACTGTTCTCACTAACAACCCTAGCGTCACCGAACCTTAAGTGTGTAGACCCTGCGGGTTCGGAAACCATGTAGACATGACCGAGACACTCCCAGGTCAATAACCAATAGCGGGATCTGGATACCCATATTGGTTCCCACATGTTTCTCGATGATCTCATCGGATGAACCACGATGTCAAGGATTCAGGCAATCCCGTATACAGTTCCCTTTGTCTCATCGGTATGTTACTTGCCCGAGATTCGATCGTCGGTATCTCTATACCTAGTTCAATCTCGTTACCGGCAAGTCTCTTTACTCGTTACCGTAATACATAATCCCGTGACCAACTACTTAGTCACTTTGAACTCATTGAGATGACGTATTACCGAGTGGGCCCGGAGATACCTCTCCGTCACACGGAGTGACAAATCCCAGTCTCGATCCATGTCAACTCAACAGACACCCTCGGAGATACCTGTAGAGTACCTTTATAGTCACCCAGTTACGTTGTGACGTTTGGCACACACAAAGCACTCCTACGGTGTCAGTGAGTTACATGATCTCATGGTCATAGGAACTTATACTTGACATGCAGAAAACTATAGCGATAACTGACACGATCAAAAGCTATGTTTAACGTTTGGGTCTCGTCCATCACATCATTCTCCTAATGATGTGATCCCGTTATCAAATGACAACTCATGTCTATGACCTGGAAACCGCGGTCATCTTTGATCAACGAGCTAGTCCTGTAGAGGCTCACTAGGGACACAAAGTCTGTCTATTCATCCACACATGTATTTGAGTTTCCAATCAATACAATTATAGCATGGATAATAAACGATTATCATGAACAAGGAAATATAATAATAACTTTTTTATTATTGCCTCTAGGGCATATTTCCAACAAAACTCAAGCAATATGATATAGACCCCATCTTTTTATCCTCGATGCCAACAATACAATACGTGCCTTGCTGCCCCTACTGTCACTGGGAAAGGACACCGCAAGATTGAACCCAAAGCCAAGCACTTCTCCCATTGCAAGAACTATAGATCTAGTAGGCCAAACCAAACCAATAATTCGAAGAGACTTGCAAGGATATTATGAGCACACATAAAAATTTCAGAGAAGAACGAAATATCTTTCATAGATAACCATGATTATAAACTTACAATTCATCGGATCTCGACAAACACACCGCAAAAAGAGATTACATCGAATAGATCTCCTCGAAAACTCGGGAGAACTTTGTATTGAGATCCAGAGAGAGAAGAAACCATCTAGATACAAGCTATGGACCCGAAGGTCTGTGGTAAACTACTCACAAATCATGGTGAGGGCGATGATGATGATGATGTAGAACTCCGTGATGGATCCCTCTTCGGTGGAGCTCCAGAACAGGCTCCAAGATGGGATCTTCACGGGAACAGAAGGTACGGCGATGGAATTAGGGTTTTTTCTCTGTTCACGGAGTTTCTGGGGTGCGTAGACTTATATAGGAAGAAGGAGGGCACCTGTGAATGCTCGAGGGGGCCACGAGGCAGGGGGCGCGCCCTGGGAAAGGGAGCGTGCCCCCCACCCTCGTGGGCCAGCCCTCGATCCCCTAACGTGGTTCTCAAGCGCGGCGTGCGTGACTTTCTCCAAAAATATCTCTTGCGAAGGTTTCATTCCGTTTGGACTCCGTTTGATATTCTTTTTCTGCAAAACCCTGAAATAGGCAAAAAACAGCAATCTAGACTGGGCTTTGGGTTAGTAGGTTAGTCCAAAAAATGATATAAAAGTAGATGATAAATCCCATTAAACATCCAAGACTTCATAAATAATAGAATGGAACAATCAAAAACTATAGATACGTTGGAGACGTATCAAGCATCCCCAAGGTTAATTCCTGCTCGTCCTCGAGTAGGTAAATGATAAAGAAAGAATTTTTTATGTGGAATGTTAACCAATATAGTTTTTCAATGTAATTCTCTTAATTGTGGCATGAATGTTCAGATCTGAAAGATTCAAGATAAAAGTCTATATTGACATAAGCAATAACAATACTTCAAGCATACTATCAAAGCAATCATGTCTTCTCAAAATACTATGGCTAAAGAAAGTTATCCCTACAAAATCATATAGTGTTGGCTATGCTCCCTCGTTATCACACAAAAATATTCATATCATGCACAACCCCGATTTCAGCCAAGCACTTGTTTCCATACTCTATCTTTTCAAACCTTCCAACTCTCACGCAATACATGAGCGTGAGCCATGGATATAGCACTATGGGTGGAATAGAGGTGGTTGTGGAGAAGACAAAAAGGAGGGAGATAGTCTCACATCAACTAGGCGTATCAACGGGCTATGGAGATGCCCATCAATAGATATCAATGTGAGTGAGTAGGGATTGCCATGCAACAGATGCACTAGAGATGAATATGAATGAAAGCTCAACAAAAGAAACTAGTAGGTGTGCATCCAACTTGCTAGCTCACAAAGACCTAGGGCATTTGAGGAAGCCCATCGTTGGAATATACAAGCCAAGTTCTATAATGAAAATTCCCACTAGTATATGAAAGTGACTAAACATGAGACTCTCTACAATGAAGAACATGGTGCTACTTTGAAGCACAAGTGTGGAAAAAAAGATAGTAGCAATTGTCCCTTTTTCTTTTCTTTTTTTTTTCCTTTTTTTTGGGCCTTTCTTTTTTTCCTTGGCCTTTCTTTTTTTTTCTTTTTTTT
>LR738711.1:152265299-152279169 GCA_902687465.1 Secale cereale | reverse complement strand
AGAGGGGCTTTATAGATTTAGCCTTTCCTCCCATGGGACAATGCTCTAATAATGATGATCATCACACTTTCATTACAACTCGATATTACAACTCGATACTACAACAACAAAGTATGACTCTATATGAATGCCTCCGGCGGTGTACCGGTATGTGCAATGAAAAAAAAGTGACATGTATAAAGATTATGCATGGTGGCCTTGCCACAAATACGATGTCAACTACATGATCATGCAATGGCAATATGACAATATGATGCTTGTCATATGAACGGAACGGTGGAAAGTTGCATGTCAATATATCTCGGAATGGCTATGGAAATGCCATGATAGGTAGGTATGGTGGCCGTTTTGAGGAACAATATGGTGGCTGTTTTGAGGTAGGATATATAGCGGGTTTATGGCATCGGCGAAAGTTGCGCAGTACTAGAGAGGCTAGCAATGGTGGAAGGGTGAGAGTGCGTATAATCCATGGACTCAACATTAGTCATAAGAAATCATATACTTATTGCAAAAATCTATGATTCATCAAAACAAAGCAATCAACGCATTCTCCTAGGGGGGAGGTTGGTAGGAGTTAACCATCGCGCGTCCTGACCTCCACACAAAGGTTGGCACTCTACAAATACCTCATGCTCTAACTCCGTCACATAGCGGTTCACCGGATGTGCATGATACGTGAATCACTAACCTTAACACAAGTATTTCTCAATTTCATAATAAATCCACTAGCATGACTCTAATATCACTGTCCTCATATCCCAAAACAATTATCAAGCATCCAACATCTCATCATATTCAATGCACTTGGTGTGAATTTTTTTACTACATTGACATTGGATGTCTATCCTGTGAAGACTAGTTTCTTTTAGCCTAAACACATTATCATGATGTTTTAATAGACTCTCAAAAGGATATAAGTGAAGCATCAGAGTTCAAAAATTTCAATGAAATATTACCACCACCGTGCCATAAAAGATATAAGTGAAGCACTAGAGCAAAAACTATTCAACTCAAAAGATAAAAGTGAAGCATATAGAGTGTTCTAATAATTTCTAGGCCATATATAAATCTCTCAAATAGGTGTGTCCAGCAAGGATGATTGTGGCAAACTAACAATCAAAGATTCAAATTATACAAGACGCTCCAAGAAAAACACATATCATGTTGCGAGTAAAAATATAGCTCCAAGTATAGTTACCGATGGATGAAGACGAAAGAGGGGATGCCTTCCTGGGGCATCCCCAAGCTTAGGCTTTTGATTATCTTGAATTTACTTGGGGTTCCATGGGCATCCCCAAGCTTAGGCCTTTGCTACTCCTTGTTCCATAGTCCATCAAAGCAATACTCAAAACTTGAAAACTTCACAACACAAAACTTAGACAAAAATTCTCGTGAGCTCCGTTAGTATAAGAAAGCAAACCACTACTCAAAAGTGCAGCAATGAATTCATTCTTTGTTTATATTGGTGTTAAACCTACTGTATTCCAACTTCTCTATGGTTTGTATCCTCCAATACTACTCATAGATGAATCGGAATAAGCAAACAACACACGAAAAACAGAATCTGTCAAAAACAGAACAGTCTAGAGTAATCTGCAGGTTTCGCCTACTTATGGAACTCCAAAAAATTCATACTAAATTGGTAAATTTGCGGAATTTGTTTACCAATCATCTGCAAAAATAATCAACTAAAAATCACGCTCCAGTAAAATTTTAAGACTAGTTTAGCGAGCGCTAACGATTCTGTTTTTCACAGCAAGATCACATAAACTTCACACAAGTCTTACCAAAGGTTCTACTTGGCACAAACACTAAACAAAACATGAAACCACGTCTAATCAGAGGCTAGATGGAATATTTATTCCCTAACAGCAACAAAAACAAAAAAACAAAAAATTGGGTTGCCTCCCAACAAGCGCTATCGTTTTACGCCCCTAGCTAGGCACGATACAAGATAAAACTAGGTATTGCCATCTTTGGAAGGCAATTATTTGATTAAGCACTTACGGTTCTTGGGAACTTCTTTGTCCCTATGAATAATCAAACTCTTGGGCAAGAAATCAAGAAATTCTAAAGTGTCAAAAGGGTCTCTTGCAAAAGTAAGAAAATTAGGGTGAACACTTATGGATTTGAGATCCGCAATTCTAGATGTTTCACCCTTGTCTTTAGGGACATACATGAACTTAGATAATTTAGTAGAGGTAATTGGAGTAGTTTTTATAGCGGAAAGAGTAGAACCCACATTATTGATAACATCCTCAAGCTTATTGATTCTAGTAGAATCCTGATCTAGCTTTTCTTTAACTATGGGCTCCTTTTCCTTCAGATTTTCCAGAACGACTCCTACCTTGGATCCATATTGGGTGATTTCATTATGAATGTTTTTATCCAAGTTATCTACCAGTTCTACCGTACCAAGTTTGTTTTCAATGATTTCTAATCTTTGCATAATATGCTCCAAAGTTAAAACTGTCCCATTAACCATAAGAGGTGGTGAGCCAAATAATTCCGTCATAGCATTATAAGAATCAACGTTGTGGCTACCCAAGAAATTCCCTTCGTTAATGGTACCTAAGATAAATCTATTCCATGGAGTTATGCCAACATAAAAAGTGTGAAGAAGCACGGAAGTTGAAAGCTTCCTATTAGATCTATTTTGAGCATTGCAAATTCTATACCAGGCATCTTTTAAGTTTTCTTCCTCCCTTTGTTTAAAGTTAAGGACCTCACTCTCGAGAGTAGTGATAATGATAGGTGTGCTAGACATGATGACAAACAAGCAAGCATCACACACAAGAAAACAAGAAGCAAGCGAATGATAAACACACGACGGAAGAAGGGCAAATAAAAAGGAAAGGGTGAAGTGGGGGAGAGGAAAACGAGAGGCAAATAAATGTAATGCGAAGGATAAGGGTTTGTCATAGGTACTTGGTATATGACTTTTGTGTAAGCCTCCCCTGCAACGGCGCCAGAAATTCTTCTTGCTACTTCTTGAGCTTGCGTTGTATTCCCTCGAAGAGGAAAGGGAGATGCAGCACAATAGTGTAAGTATTTCCCTCAGTTTTTTAGAACCAAGGTATCAATCCAGTAGGAGACCACGCGCGAGTCCATCGCACCTGCACAAACAAATATGATCTTCACAGCCAACGCGATAAGGGGTTGTCAATCCCTTTATGGTCACTTACGAAAGTGAGATCTGATAGAGATGATAGTTTATATTTTTGGTATTTTTAATTTATAAGAAAAGCAAATAAAAGCGATAAAACCAAAGTAGATGTAGATTGATATGTTGAGAATAGACCCGGGGGCCATAGTTTTCTCTAGTGGCTTCTCTCATGATAGCGATATTCTACGGCGGGTAAACAAATTACTGTCGAGCAATTGATAGAAAACCTAATAATTATGAGACTATCTAGTCATGATCATTGTATATAGGCATCACGTCCGAGACAAGTAGACCGACTCCTGCCTGCATCTACTACTATTACTCCACACATCGACCGCTATCCAGCATGAATCTAGTGTATTGAGTTCATAAGAACAGAGTAACGCCTTAAGCAAGATGACATGATGTAGAGGGATAAACTCAAGCAATATGGTATAAACCCCATATTTTTAATCCTCGATGGCAACAATACAATACGTGCCTTGCTACCCCTACTGTCACTGGGAAAGGACACCGCAAGATTGAACCCAAAGCCAAGCACTTCTCCCATTGCAAGAACTATAGATCTAGTAGGCCAAACCAAACCAATAATTCGAAGAGACTTGCAAGGATATTATGAGCACACATAAAAAGTTCAGAGAAGAACCAAATATCTTTCATAGATAACCTTGATCATAAACTCACAATTCATCGGATCTCGACAAACACACCGCAAAAAGAGATTACATCGCATAGATCTCCTGGAAGACAGAGGAGAACTTTGTATTGAGATCCAGAGAGAGAGAGAGAAGAAGCCATCTAGATACTAGCTATGGACCCTAAGGTCTGTGGTAAATTACTCACAACTCATGGTGAGGGCGATTATGATGATGATGAACAACTCCGTGATGGATCCCCCTCCAGTGGAGCTCCGGAACAGGCTCCAAGATGGGATCTTCACGGGACCAGAAGGTACAACGGTGGAATTAGGGTTTTTTCTCTGTTCACGGAGTTTCTGGGGTACATGGACTTATATAGGAAGAAGGAGGGCACCGAGGGACGCTCGAGGGGGCCACGAGGCAGGGGGCGCGCCCTGGGAAGGGGGCACGCCCCCCACCCTCGTGGGCCAGCCCTCGATCCCCTGACGTGGTTCTCAAGCTCCGCGTGCGTGATTTTCTCCAAAAATATCTCTCGCGAAGGTTTCTTTCTGTTTGGACTCCGTTTGATATTCTTTTCCGGCAAATCCCTGAAACAGGCAAAAACAGCGATGTGGACTGGGCCTTTGGGTTAGTAGGTTAGTCCCAAAAATGATATAAAAGTGAATGATAAAGCCCATTGAACATCCAAGACTTCATAAATAATAGCATGGAACAATCAAAAATTATAGATACGTTGGAGATGTATCAATTATCAACTCGGGGCGGGTGATCCTCGCGGCTCCACACAATGGGCTGCTCAAACCATCGCAAGAAACGGGGAACTGCCGCCTCAACAGCATTCACCGCCCTTTTATGAAGCTTCTGGTCCCGCTTGCAAAGACTTGTGGTAAAGACGTGGTACTGCCCACTGCTCAACTGCTTTGGGTTACTCTGATATCTAGACTGCTGCTGATTCCCTTGACTGTTCTGCTGGTTGTTGCCGCCTTGATTTCCTTGGCCTTGAAACCCGGAGTTTGAGCCGCCGCCTCCATTACCCGGACCATGAAAACCGGACCCTAAACCGCCGTTCGGTCCATAGTTGTTCTGGATAGACTTCCTGTAATAACTCATGATGTTGCAATCTTTCCACATATGGGTAGCCGGCTTTTCGTCCGTTCCATGCTTTGGATATGGAGGATTCATCACGTCCTCAATGTTATATCTTGGAGGCGGCTTCCCCTTGCGATGCTGGTTAAAATTCCATGTCCCAGTATTAGCTACAAAAGTGTCAGCCTTGCGCTTGTTGCCACTGCTCTGATTGGCCAGGTTAAACTGCTATCCTCCCAGGTCATTACTCTTCTTTCCCTTTCCCGGTCTTTCAGCCTCAGATTCGGGGTCCTTGGTACTATCAGAGTCGGCATACTTGACGAGAGCCGCCATGAGCTCCCCCATATCGTCACAATGACTTTTAAGCTGCCCCAACTTTTTCTTGAGTGGAAGGAAACGACAATTTTTCTCCAACATTAATATCACGGATTCGGCGTTGATCTTATCTGAAGAATGCATAATGGTTGAGACCCGGCGCACCCAACTGGTCATTGATTCACCCTCGTTCTGAACACAAGAATCTAGATCCACAATTGACATCGGCTGCTTGCATGTATCCTTGAAATGCTTGATAAACTTGGCCTTCAGCTCTGCCCATGACCCAATGGAATTGACGGGCAATCATTTCAACCAGTTACGAGTTGTACCTTTGTAATGCCCCGGATGTAACAGTTTCCCTATATGGCAATATATAAACTTTGGCTTCATCATTTCCGTTCCGGGTTCTCCTGTCTTTTTGGGTTTCTTCGTTTTGCCGTGTGCGTGTGTGCATTTCATCCATGTCATGTTGTCATGTGCATTGCATTGCAGTTGTGTTGTCACTTGCATCCGGTCCCACTCGTCTCTTCCCGTTCTCCGTTTCGAGTTCCGACGCTCTCACACGTGCCCGTGGCATCCCCGAGTCCTTCTTTCCTGTTTGGACGTGTAACGTTTCCGGAATGGCGTGAGAGTTGTCGTGCGATGTTGTTTTGGTACATGTAGGCCGCCTGTCAAGTTTCATCGCGTTTGGAGTTCGTTTGATACTCCAACAGTTAACCTCGTGGGCTAAAAGAACCTCCTCTTTGAGGCCCAAGACCCCCTCCACAACAGCCCACCAACCCAACACAACCCTTCCCATCATCTCGGTCGTTGAATTGTGATCGCGTGGCCGAAAACCGCTCCCCATTTGGAGTCTCCTAGCTCCTTGTGCCTATAAAAACGTCCACCCCTCCATTTTCGTCCAAAACCCTAGCCTCCTCCTAGCTCCAGCCCCACCTCGGAATCCGCGTCGGGCGGACGTGTCCGACCCGGGCCGGACGTGTCCGACCCGGGCCGGACAAATCCGCCTCCGCATAGATCCAGCTTCCCCGCCGCCATCCGGGCCCGCGAGGCCCGAGGAGGGCCCGCCGCCACCGCCGCCCTCCGGGCCCGTCTGCCCTCCGCGCCTCGGCTCCCGTACGCCGCGCCGCCGCTGCCCCACTCCCGGCCGTCGCGCTCGCCGGCGCTGGCCGCGCCGTCCGCCACGCCATCGAAGCTCTTCCGCCGCCCCGAGCCCGAGCTCTCCTCCGGCCCCGAGCCAAGTCTCGCCGCCGGCCTCACAAGCCCCGGCCTTCTCCAGCCCGCCGGGAGGGCCGCCGCCGTCAAGCTCCAGCCGCCGCAGGGAGGGCCACCGGCCTCCCATCGAAGACATCCGCCGCCGCCGATCCAGCGCTGAGGCTGGATCTAGATCGAGTCGAGGGCAGGAACCCTAACGGGCCGCGACCCGGAACCCGCTCCGCACCCGCTCCCCATTTGACCCGTTGACCCGCGCCCGCGTTGACCAGTGAGGTGATCTTTGTTTTTTGGCTAAGTCTTTTAGCTTTTGTTGTCTGATGCATTTTTGTGATGATGATAACTTTTACTGTGCTTGTCCGATTTGTGCATGTAATATGTCAAAATGATCGTGGTGACATGTACTATGTTTTGTTCCATTGTGTCATGCATGTTTGAGTCCATCTAGATGTCTTAATCTTCATGACAAGAGTGCTACGTGATATAAACTGCTGCTATTAGTTGTTTTCATGCCATGTTTGTGATGTGATAACTTGGTGCATGTTTATCCAAATGAAGCAAATGATATGTCCAAATGTTCATCATGAGATGCTCTACATGTTGGTTGCTATAGCATGCTTGTTAGAGTTCATATTGCCATGTTTATCTCTGTTGCAAAAGTTCATGTGGCTGTTAGGTTTTGTAACTTGTTACAAGATGCCTAGTTGAGGAGGTCGTTGCTATTGTTGTGTTTGTCCCCATGCGACATGCTCATATGTTTTGGATTCCCCATCATGTGTTCTTTGCTGTGGTGCAAACCATTTGCCATGTTATGCCTTGAGGTGACTTAAACATGCTCACAAACATGTCATGATAATATTGCTGTTTTAACAATTAGTGAAATTTCACTAAGTCTGGAATCTATAATATCCTGATGCTATGTTTGCTTGTTGTCCTAGGCAAATCCATGTTAGTTTTGGGGTGTCCTTTGATCATTCCTTGTTGTATATATTGTTGGCTATCCATCCATGCCCTCAGATGCTCATTTGGGTTGCTGTAGAATATTTAATTATTGCTCCCAAGTTGCTATAAAATATTACTGTCAGGTTTTTATTGTCATGATCAAAATGTTGTAGCTTGTTGCTATTGGTCCATGCCTCCTATGGAGATGCTCCAATGGAGTTGTTTGCTGTAGGATATTTCTACTTCATTTCCATGCTTCTTGTCACCATGTTTGAGTGCTGTAGAGTATATATTTCTTGCCCCAAAGTTGCTATGTGGCTGTTAGTTTCAGCTTTGCATTGTTTCTTGTTTCGGATGTATCTTTTAGCCCGTTGCTCCGTTTTGGGTGAGTCCTATATGAAACTTGTGTGATTTTGCATGTAGAATCATAATATAATCTTGTTTACATGTTTGGAGTATGTTTTTTTATGTTTGGGTGCATCTTGCATCGTTGCCATGCTTATCTTGCTCTGATCATATCTTCTAGACCGTAGCTCCGTTTTAAACAAACTTTATATGAAACTTGACTAGAATTTCGTGTAGATCATCATGGTGCATGTTAACTTGCTGTTTAACAACTTTAACTTAAGGTTTGTTCAGATCTGGACTAATTTCAAACTATGCATATGAGGACTTACCGGATTTGTCTTAAGTAGTTTCCGGCCTCATTTAAACCTGCTGTTTCTTGTGTTATTTTTCTGTGCTTCCTACCTTGCCATGTTTTGCATCCTAAATAGACTTCACTTGCATCCTACTTGCTTGAGTAAATTGTCATGTTTCTTGTGTTGTTTCTCTGTGCTTCCTATGTTGTCAGGTTATGCATCCTAAGTGCATCTGCTGTGCTTCCTTAGTACATCAGCCATGCATCTTGTAGTTTGCGCATTGCACCTTGTTTGATTTCATGCCTCGTGTGTTCTTGTGTTGAGTAGAGCCGGAAGCCGAGACCGAGTACGAGAACGAGGTTACTACCGAGGTTGAGAACGAGGAGCCCTCTTACGATCCCATCGACGACTCGACAGGCAAGATGACCTGACCCAGATATCATTACTATCTTTGCCTATTGCTAGAAGTCTCGCTCTTTAGCTTATTGCCTCGATGCCCATGTTTGTTTGTCAGCCTCCTATTGTAACCATGAATCTGTCTAACCACCCAACCTATGCAAACCTTTGATTGGCTACGTAGGCTTCGCTCAGCCCCTCTTATAGCATTGCTAGTTGCAGGAGAAGATTTGAAGATTCTTGCTTCATGTTGAAGCTTGTTTGGATATCACACTATATAAATTCTTAAATGAAATCATCTATATATTGGTAATGGGTGGAAGGCTGAGCCTCTTGCTTGGTGATTTGTTCCACTCATGCCGCCCTAGGAACCGTATAAACCGGTGTTATGTTCCTTGATTTTGCGTTCCTCACACGGTTGGGGTTATGGGACCCCCTCGATAAACCGCTTAGCGCTAAGTCTTTTCCAGCAAGTCCCAACATTGGTACTATTTGCCTAAACAACTAAAAACTTGCAAAGGGAGTAATTAACCCTCTTCTTAAGCAACAACCCGGGCCAGTGCTCCACATGAGTGTTGGTCCAAACTGGGGGTTACGCGGGGCCACCTTGGGGGAACCCGAGGGCTGGTAAAAACCTGTGGGATCACCCATCCGGTCGTGGCCTGAGACGAGATACGCGCGGTTACTATCAGGGTGTCGGCACGCCGGGAGGATTTGCTGGATTAGCCTTACCTTAGTCGGAGTATCTTGACCACGGGATTCCGAGGATACTCGGGCCTTCCCACCTTGGAGTTGCGACTCCGCGGATCGTGGGCTTGTAATGGGCCAAGTTGGAACACCCCTGTAGGGTTTTGAACTTTCGAAAGCCGTGCCCGCGGTTATGTGGCAGATGGGAATTTGTTAATATCCGGTTGTAGAAAACTTGACACCATGTTCAGAACACACTACCAGCGTGAGTACCGTGACGGTCATTTTACGAAAGGGGTTCGGGAAGTGAACACAGTGGGGTTATGTTTGACGTGCTTAGATATGATCACTTCGTGATCACCTTGTCGCTCGTGGCACTTCTCTTCTCGCTCTTATCACGTAAGCTAGTGCTTGTACAGCTGCAGCCTTTTATTCTTTCTTCAGGCTTGTTCCACACCCAAGGCTTAGATAGTCGTGTTACCCGGGAACGGGATTGCTGAGTCCTCTATGGCTCACGGATTCTACACCACACCAGATGCAGGTACCATGGTGAGCTACTTAGGTGACGGCACCGAGCTATACTGGGAGTACGATGAGGAACGTAGCCGTTACTATGTGCACTATCCCGATGATCAGTAGTGGTTTCTACTAGGGGCGATCCGAACCTGTGGTTATGTATTTGGTATCCTTCTTTTGGATCTTCACCCGTAGTTGGGTTGTGATGTTATTTGAATGATGTTTGGCTATGTAATGAATTGTGTGACGTGGCGAGTGTAAGCCAACTATCTCTTTTCCATTTCATCCCTATTTTTACATGAGATGTGCAAAGATACCGAACTTGAGATCATTCCAGAATGGGCTTATACCTTTAAGTCGTGCCTCGACACGTAGGAGGTATAGTCCCATCCTGGGCATTACAGCCTTCCAGCATCATGGTGAAATACTTAGCACATGCGGCTTCACTAACATCCAGCATCTCCATAGCCATCTCGTAACTCTCTACCCAAGCCTTAGGGGGCTGATCCGCTGTGTAGTTAGGCACCTTACGAGGGCCCTTGAAATCCTTGGGCAATCGCTCGTTCTGTATAGCCGCCGTTAAGCGCGGTACGCCCCAAGCTCTAGAAGTTTTGTCTGTCTCTACTGAAGTTGCCGGGTAATATGGCGCCGGCTGATGATCGGCCGCCTAAGCCGCCAGCTCGGCCTCTCGGCGCATCCTTCCCTGATCCACTAAGTCATGTGCATTGGCATCATCCACGCCGGGTTATGCCCACGAGGCGGGTTACGGTGCCGCTCTGTGCTTGAAACAATAGGCGAGTGAACATGCCTACTTGTGACACCCCGAGACCGATGCACCGTGTGTCTTCCTCTTATTCGCTGCCGTTGCCATGTCATTTGCTTGCATGTTGCATTTTTCCATGTCAACATGTGCATTTCATTTGCATCGTTTTCAAAATGTGCATCTGTCCGGAGGTGCCCCATCCTCTCTATTGTCCATTCTGAGTCCAGACACACTCGCACGCGCCCGCGTCACCTCTGAAACTTTGTTTTGTAAGTGACCGAGAAACATTCTTGGAATGGGTTGAAACTTGGCCTATGGTCTTATTATAGTGTAGGTAGACCTCCTGTCAAATTTCGTCACATTCGGAGTTCGTTTGATAGCCCAACCAATAAACATATAGTGGCACTATAGCCGGATAAACGTCAGACGTTTCGGTGTTCCGAAACAGTCGCCGGGCCCCCTCTCTCTCGCTCTCTTCTCAGCCTAATCACTCTACACAGCCCACATTTACCCCCTCAACTGCCCGAACCCGAACTGCTCTGTCATTACCGATGGGTCCGGATCATCCCCAAACATCCCTAAAATATCTATGTTTTCTTATTTGGACTCCCTACCTATTTTATTCTCGTCCGTTCAGTTTTGATCAGAGGGTCCGTTATGCCCCTAAGCTAGTCCACCTAGCTATTTAAACAGTCCAACCCTAATTTTTAGGGGATCTGTCCCATCCGTCATATCGCATTGCCGCCACCCCCACCAAACTCCACTTGGCTTTCCGTGCCCGACCAATCCAGAGGCAGCTCCTCCCTGCCTCGATCCAATCCCATGGCCGTTGAAGATCCTCTGCGCCCGAACTGTACCAGGCCCCGAGCGGCCTCGCTTCCCTGCCATCTCCAGCGCCGCGCCAGCGAGCGCCACCGCCGGAGCTGCTCCGTACGCCGCCCACGCTCCGTCGCCTGGCTCACGTGCAACTTTGCCTCTTCTCTCTCGCAGGAGCCCCTACCCTGTCGCCATGCCCTCCGGCGTCGCGGATCCCGCCAATCCGAGCGCCGCCGCGGACCAAGGCGAGCCCCGCCGCCACGCCGCTCCCTTTCCCCCTGGTCTTCCCTTTCCCTCACCTCGCTCCTCAACTCCCTCGCAGGAGCAAAGTGGCCACCGCCATGGACGGCCTGGAGGTCCATCCTTAACTCGATCTGGATGGGACCTCGGCGAGTTCCCGCGGCCGAATCCGTCGAGCTCTGCCCCCGCCGGACCTCCTCCGCCTGCTGCCGCGCCGGAGTCCGCCAGCACCAACGCCGCCCTGCTTCCCCTGCTTCAGGTCAAGTAGCGCGCCACAGCGCTCGACCACGAGTTTACTGCGCCTGCCTCGCGCGTGGGTCGTTTGTTGGCCTTCAGATCTGGCCCAGCCATATCAGCCACTCGGACCTTAGCCCATGGGTGAGCAGACCCCCAGCCCCCTATTCCTATTGGGCCAGCTAGTTGCGGCCTGTATCATGTTGTTTCTAGTGCTGTGATTTTATCTATTATCCAGAGACTACTTGTTTTACAGAAAACCCCTAGACTTCATGCAATTAATATCTCACAAACCATGCATCGGATTAAAATGTTGTAAACATGTAAAATGCTTAGAATTTTGCATAGATTAATAATTTGCCACTTGCATCCCTATTAAAAAATGTTTAACTTGTTGTTTGTTTAATTTTGTGATAATAACATGCTAAAATGGTTTAATTCATAACTAAATAACCGTAGCTCCAAATTTAATAAACTTTATATGTAAATGGGGTGGGAAAATGCATAGATTAACATGGTGCATTTTTTCTTGTTTTAAAACAATAAAATATGGTTTAGGCAAAACAGTAACAAATTCAAAATATGCACATGGGGATTTTTCGGAATTATTGTTTATTGTTTCCCACCCTATTTAAATTGCCTAGATAGGTAGTTTAATTGTGCTTCACCCCTTGACATGTTAATCAACATTTAATATTGTTGTGTATATGAACGAGAATGAACTAAATAATTGGATGTGGCGTTTTGTCAATATGCAGCTCGTTGAATATTGAGCTCCACTTAAATTGTAGTGTTGTTTGTTGCATTTTGCCTGCCATGCATATTTAAACCGGACATGCATTATACTTGGTTGTGCATCATATTCCATGTTTATGCTTGTGTGTTTACCATGTTGTTTGCTTCTTTTCGGGTGATGGCTTCTCGCCCCTCGTTGGTTACCCCAAGTGGAAGGTGTGAGATACAGTGTAGCGGAAGTTTTCCCTTGGCAAAGATACCAAGGATCGATTTCCCCTGAGACTCCCAGTTTCAACAAGAAGGTGTCAACTGCTAACGGCGCCAGATATTAGCTTTGCTCCCAACTAGTACAGAGAGGTTGTCAATCCCTCCGGCCTTGTAGTTTACAAAGGATCAAACACAAGTGATAGTAGTGATAGATATTGCTGCAATAGTAAGTAAAGCGGAAAGTAAATAGCGGATGTGATCAAGGATGGTAATATGGACCGGAGCCTCATGATGTTCACTAGTGATGTCTCTCTCCCAAAAGACGATAAAACTGCTATGTGAGGTAAACGAATTACAGCTGGGCAATTGACAGAACCATGAACGCAAACTAATGCTGACTACATTGCAAGAAAGGTTGAGGTTCAAAGCATGGGCGGTACGCCGAGGTAAGTAGACCGAAATCCATCTGCATCTACTACTAATCATCCACCTTGAGATATCTATCCATAACATCTCGCTGGTATTAAGTTGCGAGTCCCACCCATAGTGTAAACTCAAATCAACAGACAACTGCATTAAAAGAACTTTGCGTAAAGTAAACAATCCTTGCACCCGTGGGCACAAGCACCATTGTTTTCCCCCTTGTGGCAACAGCACATCCCCTAGACTCATGTTTCTGTCACTCAAGCTAGTCATCGAGGGGCATGAACCCACAATCAAGCATAACGTTCCCTCTTGGAGTCACTACCTATTACTTGGCCAAAGCAATAAATAACAACGGAGAACATGCAAGAATTACTTACGAACATAAATATAAAAGAGGTAGATCAAATATATTACTCAAACACAATCTGAACATAATCTCACAATCCATCGGATCCCAGCAAACTCATCATAGCAACAGTATAAGGATTACATAGGTGCCTCGATCATGTAGGGCAGCTCACGAGGACTAATTAGTGAAGCACAAGAACGGGAGGAGAACATCACATAGCTACTGGTCATGGACTCATGGTCCAAGGGAGACTACTCACAACTCATCCGGGAGGCGTCCATGGTGGTGGAGAAGCTCCCGGTGGTGATCCTCCCCTCCGGCAGGGTGCCGGGAAGAGTTCTCCTGGTGCTCCCGATCTTGGAAGCGGCGGCGGCGGCGGAACAGAGATGAGATCGCAAAAAAGAGTTCCCGTCTCGAGGGTTTCGGGAGACGCTTTAAGTATATGCCAAAGGGGGGCATCAGCGGAGCCTCGGGGGGCCCAGGCGCCCCCCCCCCCCC
>LR738711.1:152166512-152256348 GCA_902687465.1 Secale cereale | reverse complement strand
CCCCCCCCCCCGCTCCAGCTGTGTTGAAAAGATTCCTCGGCTCATAAACGAAAGGCATATGACTCCGTTGCTTCCTCCTTATGACCTCATTAGCAGCGTTCTGATCCACCAAGAGTCGGTAAGAATCCGCTTGAATCTGCTAAGCCTGGGCATCCAAAACAGCCCGTTCTGCAGTCATCCTGGCATTCTCCGCCGCCAGATCTACTTTTGCTTGTGCTATCTCCTGTCGCAGCTTATCCACATCTGCCTTGTGTTGGTCCTGGTTCTCCGGGGTTACCTCCGTTCCCATCAGAGTCGCCAGAGCCTCCAACAGATTTGTCGAGACTTGAGTCGGCGGGAGCGTTGATCTGCCCACGCCTGTTGCCGTCGCCGTCGCCCCGGGTGTTATAGCCCCGGCGACTGTCGATCCGAGAGCCGGCTGGGTGCGAGTCATGGAAATCGCTGCCCTGCTCGACGGCTCACAGGGGTCCGGAATACTACTACCATCGGACCAGCCCTTGCTACCTCTTGAGCTTGCGTTGTATTCCCTCGAAGAGGAAAGGGAGATGCAGCACAGTAGCGTAAGTATTTTCTTCAGTTTTTGAGAACCAAGGTATCAATCCAGTAGGAGACCACGCGCCAGTCCATCACACATGCACAAACAAATAAGAACTTCACAGCCAACGCGATAAGGGGTTGTCAAGCCCTTTACGGTCTCTTACGATAGTGAGATCTGATAGAGATGATAATTATATTTTTGGTATTCTTGGTATAGAAACAGAAAATAAAGAAAGCAAATAAACAACGGCGGCAGAAATAGGCTAGTTGACGGGAAAGTAATATGATAAGGATAGACCTGGGGGCCATAGTTTTCTCCAATGGCTTCTCTCATGATAGCGATATTGTAGAGCGGGTAAACAAATTACTGTCGAGCAATTGATAGAAAAGCGAATAATTATGAGACTATCTAGGCATGATCATTGTATATAGGCATCACGTCTGAGACAAGTAGACCGAAACAATTCTGCATCTACTACTATTACTCCACACATCGACCGCTATCCAGTATGCATCTAATGTATTGAGTTCATACGAACAGAGTAACGCCTTAAGCAAGATGACATGATGTAGAGGGATAAACTCAAGCAATATGATGAAAACTCCATCTTTTTATCCTCGATGGCAACAATACAAAACGTGCCTTGCTGCCCCTACTGTCACTGGGAAAGGACACCGCAAGATTGAACCCAAAGCCAAGCACTTCTCCCATTGCAAGAACTATAGATCTAGTAGGCCAAACCAAACCAATAATTCAAAGAGACTTGCAAGGATATTATGAGCACACATAAAAAATTCAGAGAAGAACTATCGTGGAATTAACACGGCAGATGTCTGGGTTAGCGGACTTAGTCGTGAGGCCGCGCATCTATGTAGTAGCTTGAGTGGGGTTGAGCGGAATCGAGAGACACAACGCAAGACAAGGATTTAGACAGCTTCGGGCCCCGGGAAACATCATCCGGTAATAGCCCTACGTGCTGTTTGAGGCTAGATCTCATTATGATCTTCATGGTGTCGCCGGTAAACCAGCTCTTTGTGTCTAGCCCTAGAAAGTTGTGAGAACTTCTCCCTCTTTGGGGAGCCCTGCCCCTCCTTATATATGTTGAAGGGGCGGGTTACATGACTAGTCCTACTAGGATTAGGATTACTCTATTACAAGGAGTCATAGTCTTGCTTCCTTTGTAGGAGGATATTCCTTGTGTTTTACTCATAAACCGGCCGACCATAACGTGAACCGGCCTTCTGGGCCTTGGGCCTTGTCATCCGTGACCCACCAACCGGGTTACCAGTGAGTGGTATTATTTAGGCAGGTTGCTTGTAAACCGTCTGGTTAGGATGGATCGCCAGTGAATCATTAAGTGTAAACCGTCTCTCAAGTAGACCGCCAAGTCCGGCCGGGTTATACTTCCGAACGGTTTATGCCGCGGGGTATATGCCCGACATTAGCCCCTAGTTTAGCTTGGATTTATCCATGGTAAACTTATGCTGCAACACAATAACAAATTTGATAGGTTGTGCTCCGGGTTAAGAATTCTTGTAAACCTGCACCTGTCCATCCTTATGTCCTTGTCCTTTCCTTCTTCTAGAAAATCCGGGCCAACAGACCAGCTTCATAATCAACTTGCTTGCATAAGAAATATTGTAAATCAAGAATCCATTTGAATCGGCCTTCAATGCTCTGACTTGACAAAAATATTGGTCTTTGAAATATTCAACTGATATCCAGCCGGCTTGAGGATGCCGGTTTATGATTACCACCATTGCCGGTTTATAAAAAACTGATAATTCCGGGTCATGGCTGTTTATAAATGCCGGGTTATGATTGTTGCCAACACCGGGTCACACAATTAATGTTCCGGACTTACCCAAAACTGAGAATTTGAAGATGTTCCTCCTTTATATGCATATTACCTGTAGCCCCCAAGTCTTAAGAGGAGAACATAGTGATATCTTAAGACTTGTTTCAATATAAATTTTGCAACCTTGAAGAAATCCAGATTGTTCATCCCAGTCACTAGTAAAAACTGAATATTCCACATATATAGCCCCCAAGTGCCGGGTTGTCATGCTTGCAGCAGCCTGGGACTTGTAATTGCCTGATGCTCAAAAAACTTCAGCCAGTGTAGCCCCCAAGGGCCGGGTCATTATGCAATAATGAGCAGGGACCTTGTAGATATAATCATTGACAATAACATTATATAATGTAACTCCCATCATGGGGCTTGAACCCACGTCCACAAGGTTAAGAGATTTGTGCTTTACCAACTGAGCAGTGGACCCTTCAATAAAATGGATTAATACTTGTGTACCATGAATTGTTGACAGGAGCAATTGGTAGCCCCCAAGGGCTGACTCATTATAATGTGATGATTCGGGTCTTCAATAAATTGAGCAAAAATGATTTTTCATTAGCCCCCAAGTGTCCTGGTGCATGCTTGCATCGACGTGAGACTTGTATATTTGATGTAATCTCAACTTGAATAATGTAGCCCCCAAGTGCCGGGTCGTAAGCCTGCAGCGACTCGGGACTATTCCTTCAATTGTAGAATAAATCATACCATTGACAATATGACATCCATTGCGCTGAAGCGACTTTGAAAACCTCAATCATAATATTGGCTATTGATAACCATAATAAACATCCATCCATGTTGGCTATTTAAAGATTTGAAGAATATAATCCGGTTTGAAAACCGGTTCCAGTGATGTTTGATCACACGGTTGGTTTTACCAAGCCAATGTAGTAAGGATGATAACCCAAAACTTGAGTATTGATAACTCCTATGATTAAGTGTATCTGTAGACCTTAACCCGGCAGGAATAATGTAAGGCACGGGTGCTGATGAAACCCTTAGTTCTTTTGTCGGCTTAATATGATGGCCGATCCGGGTTACGATGAACGCCGGTTTAACTTATGCTGGTATTCATGACCCAGACTTTTAACTCATGCTGGTGTTCATGACCCAGATTTTTTAACTCATCCTGGTGTTCATAACCCAGACTTTTAACTCATGCTGGGGTTCATGACCCAGACTTTTAATTTTGCAGATATATGGTCAACTTTGCAGTTGCCCAATCCCGGATCAATAGACTTGGTTAAAAACAAAAATTTGTAAAATCACATAAACAAAGCATTTTTGGCAAATAAGACCATGTAGTCGAGGCTTTTTACGAGCTGACAGGCTCCAAATTCGAGGCTTATTATGAGCTGCCAGGCTCTGGCTTTTTGCGAGCTGCCAGGCTCCAGGCTTTTTGTGAGCGACCTTTAAGCTCTAGGCATTTTTTAAGAGCGGCCTTTAAGCTCTTGGCTTTTTGCGAGCTGCCAGGCTCCATATTTGACGCATCAAGAGCGCCAGTTTAGGAGGCTTCTGATTCGAATACGATCAGTAAACCGGACCAAAGGGGTTAAGCTAGGATTCGAATACGATCATGTAGCCCCCAGTGGCTTTGGCGTTGCGCCGATCAAGAGGGTACCGACAGCTATGTTCTCTTTGGTTCGAATACGACCTATGTTTGAATAGGAAGCCCCCTAATGACCTTGAGAGGTTTTTAACGACCCTGATTCGAATATGATCCAAGTCGGACCCAAAAGGGGTTAAGCTATGATTCGAATACGATCAAGAAGCCCCCTAGTGAGTTTGGCTATGTTCTCTTTGGTTCGAATACGACCTATGTTTGAACAGGAAGCCCCCAAGTGACCATAGAGGCAGGGTACCTATATGGGAGTTGTGCTTTGCGGCAAACCCTCTTTGGTCCCTTAATAAATAATTGTCCTGCATATCAAAATATACAGATCAAAGCAATTTGTTTTTTTTTGATGAAAATGATATATATCAGTAGAAATAAACTTTAGATGGATATCACCTGATGTATTTGGACCTTATGATCCTCATCGGTGTCTGTTAGCCAAACCGGTATGTTGAATAGTACGGATCGCAGGGCGGACAGCAAAATCGACCGCAACATCAGAGGCAGTACAGTCACATGAATCGGCCGCGGTATTGTAAGCCGGCGGAGATGAGCAAGTTGTCCTCCGTGTTGTAGACCGGTGCGAAAGACGGCCACGGCGTGGTCAACCGGCGTGATTGCGAGAGATGGCTACGGCGCTGTAAGCCAGTGCGGGAGTTCGTTGAGTACCGACGACCACTTGTGCCAAATGATGTTGGCGTGCCTCCATCTCCACGGTATAATATCACTTTGTAATGAATGATATTCCTGCGCATAGAATCCAGCAAGGCGAGGTATTTTTGCTCGGAAGAATTAATATATATTAAAAATAAATAGGATAGATACCACCTGATTAGTCCGGATAACTGATGAATCGGCCACAATATTATAGGGTGGTTCGGACAGGTAAGTCGTCCTCCACGTTGTGAACCGGCGCGGTCGCAAAAGACGGCCACGGCGTTGTAAACCGGTGCGGGCGCGTGGACCGGCCGCGAGGGCTGACGGGCGAGTCAGTCGCAGGTGTGGTAAACCGCACGAACGGGTAAGTCAACCACGTTATGTTATCTTGTCTTATTCAGACGACGGATGATCGCAATAGAGGCAGTTCAGGCAGACCGACGACTCCCAGCGGCTCAACACCACAGAGGCATAGATGATGTAGGCATCTTAAAAGCAGCATTGCAGGCTCGAACAGCGGGTCAGCACGAGGGTGGCTCGACGCCCGACGGCGGAGCGATGCACTGGCGACTTAGCGATGACGGCGTGAGGCAGGGGCAGAGCTAGCCCAACGTGGCTCCAGCGGTTCAACGCAGAGGCAATTTGAGCTGAAGCGTGAACTTGGCTTTACTAATGACCATAGCATCGATTAATCTTCTCCTGACGGAAACCAGCAATCAAATAAATTGACATAACATGGCACCTTCATTGCACTCCGCTCAGGGCATGTCAAAAAAATTTCTGTCAGCAATCTCACTCAACGACTTCTCCACCATCTCATCCATCTCAATATTAATCTTGCTTTGAGGCCACAGCCATGCACGGTAGAAATCAAGGGCAGGGCCGACGGGTCAGCTACAGCGGCTCTCGGCGGTTTAGTGACTTAAAACAGCTGGAGGTGCGGCGAATTGACCTAGCGGCGGCCGGCATTGATGGTAAGCCAGCTTGAGGCGGTTAGACAGAAGCGGCGTGGCTCAAGGTGTTCCCGACAAGGCGGAGAACGACAGTGGCTCAGGGCCAGCTCGATGGAGATTGGCAGAGCAGGTAATGACCGAGGCAGCTCGTCGATGGCGCAAGGTGCAATGGGCACAAGCCGGCCCTGCTCGGAGACAAGGAGTCCCGCGAGGTGGAGGCGTGACGGCGAAGTGGTGCCAGCACACACGCGCACCCCAGTGAGTCAAGGCGGAGCCGGCTAGAGGCACGGTTGTGGCCAGGCAGCGGCGTCTCGAAGGTGATGCCGGCGAGGTGCAGCGGTGCCGTCTCCGGCAAGGTGAAGGCGACATCACGGACGGGTAAACGTGTAGTAGGTAAAGAAGTCGTGGCGCGGGGGTTGCTCCAGCGATTCAGAGCAACGGCGGAGCGAGGCGGGTCATGGCGTGGTGACTCAGGAGGTGAGCGACTTGGTACGGCGCAGTGGCTCCACACAAAAGGGATGCAGAGTCTGGGTCGATCCCCTTGTCCATGTGCTCATCCTGGTCGTTGTTAGTTTGACCATCCCTAATCCGTGTCTTCTTCCAGCGTGTTTTCTTCCAGCGTGTCTTCTTCCAGCGTATAAGGAGGGGCAGGGCCAGCTTGAGGTGCGACGGCACAAGTGAGGCCATGGAGGCGTAGACGCAAGCAGATCATGATGGTGATGCGGCGGCCTTGTACCAATAGGCGCGGCGGGTTGAAGTCGCAGGAGCGACTCGGAGGCGAGCGGTCCAACTTGGGGGCAGTTACGGTGATTGGAGCGGAAGACGGAGCGAGCGGCAGACACACCGATCAAGGGAAATCCGGGGCTGGTGGCGGCGGCTCGGAGGCACGGCAGGCTCGAAAGCGGACCTGGCTCGAGTTGGAAGGCCGCCAGTGCTCGAAGCAGACGAGCGAACCATCTCGAAGCAGGGCAGTTTGGATCCGGGTCGTCTCTGTGTCCGTTTCCGGGTCGTATGCTTTACCCAGTCCACGTCGGCCTCATCCTCCAGGTCGTGGCCCTTCTTTCCTTTTTGACTTGTAATGTAATCACGGTAGTTTCCTTAGGTCAATGTAGCGATAGGAAAAATCAATTTGAACTTGGTGACTCTAATCCTCCTGTGTGACAAAAGTACGTGCCCATCAAATCTGAAATAGTCGTGAAGACTGCGTTGGGTCTTGTGGCTTGACCGCTCTGACATTCTCTTTGAACTCCAATCTCATCATCTCAGATCCAAAATTGACCTACGGATTTAATTAACCCAGCCACGGCTTGGATCCGATTTAAAATGTGGACGAAAAATTCTTTTGACCTTCAACTCTCAATCCTTAAGAAAAATCCCTTGAAGAACTCAACACCACTGTGCGCTGCCCCACGGTGGGCGCCAACTATCATGGAATTAACACGGCAGATGTCCGGGTTAGCGGACTTAGTCGTGAGGCCGCGCATCTATGTAGTAGTTTGAGAGGGGTTGAGTGGAATCGAGAGACGCAACGCAAGACAAGGATTTAGACAGCTTCGGGCCCCGGGAAACATCATCCGGTAATAGCCCTACGTGTTGTTTGAGGCTAGATCTCATTATGATCTTCATGGTGTCGCCGGTAAACCGGCTCTTTGTGTCTAGCCCTAGAAACTTGTGAGAACTTCTCCCTCTTTGGGGAGCCCTGCCCCTCCTTATATATGTTGAAGGGGCGGGTTACATGACTAGTCCTACTAGGATTAGGATTACTCTATTACAAGGAGTCCTAGTCTTGCTTCCTTTGTAGGAGGATATTCCTTGTGTTTTACTCATAAACCGGCCCAACATAACGTGAACCGGCCTTCTGGGCCTTGGGCCTTGTCATCCGTGACCCGCCAACCGGGTTACCAGTGAGTGGTATTATTTAGGCAGGTTGCTTGTAAACCGTCTGGTTAGGACGGATCGCCAGTGAATCATCAAGTGTAAACCGTCTCTCAAGTAGACCGCCAAGTCCGGTCGGTTATACTTCCGGCCGGTTTATGCCGCGGGGTATATCCCCGACAAGAACCAAATATCTTTCATAGATAACCTTGATCATAAACTCATAATTCATCGGATCTCGATAAACACACCGCAAAAAGAGATTACATCGAATAGATCTCCTCGAAGACCGAGGAGAACTTTGTATTGAGATCTGGAGAGAGAGAAGAAGCCATCTAGATACTAGCTATGGACCCGAAGGTCTGAGGTAAACCACTCACAACTCATGGTGAGGACGATGATGATGATGAAGAAGGCCTCCGTGATGGATCCCCCTCCCGAAACAGGCTCCAAGATGGGATCTCCACGGGAACAGCAGCTACGGCGGTGGAATTAGGGTTTTCCCTCTGCGCTCGGAGTTTCTAGGGTACGTAGGTATATATAGGAAGAAGGGGGCACCGGGGGCCACACGGGCTGCCCTCGAGGCAGGGGGCCCGCCCTGCGAAGGGGGGCGCGCCCCCACCCTCGAGGGTGGCCTCTCTGTCTCCTAGCTTGGCCCTGAAGTCTTTCGTGCGTGATTTCCTCCAAAAATATCTCTCGCGAAGGTTTCATTCCGTTTGGACTCCGTTTGATATTCCTTTTCTGCAAAAACCCTGAAATAGGAAAAAAAACAACAATCTGGACTGGGCCTTTGGGTTAGTAGGTTAGTCACAAAAATGATATAAAAGTGAATGATAAAGCCCATGAAACATCCAAGACTTCATAAATAATAGCATGGAACAATCAAAAATTATAATACGTTGGAGACGTATCAAGCATCCCCAAGCTTAATTCCTGCTCATCCTCGAGTAGGTAAATGATAAAGAAATAATTTTTGATGTGGAATGCTAACCAATATAGTTTTTCAATGTAATTCTCTTAATTGTGGCATGAATGTTCAGATCTGAAAGATTCTAGACAAATGTCTATATTGACATAAGAAATAACAATACTTCAAGCAATACTAACAAAGCAATCATGTCTTCTCAAAATATTATGGCTAAAGAAAGTTATCCCTACAAAATCATATAGTGTTGGCTATGCTCCCTTATTATCACACTAAATATTCATACCATGCACAACGCCAATTTTAGCCAAGCAATTGTTTTCATGCTCTATCGTTTCAAACCTTTCAACTTACACGCAATACATGAGCGTGAGCCATGGACATAGCACCATGGGTGGAATAGAGGTGGTTGCGGAGAAGACAAAAAGAGGGAGATAGTCTCACATCGACTAAGCGTATCAACGGGCTACGGAGATACCCATCAATAGATATCAATGTGAGTGAGTAGGGATTGCCATGCAACGGATGCACTAGAGCTAAATATGAATGAAAGCTCAACAAAAGAAACTAGTGGGTGTGCATCCAACTTGCTTGCTCACGAAGACCTAGGGCATTTGAGGAAGCCCATCGTTGGAATATACAAGACAAGTTCTATAATGAAAATTCCCACTAGTATATGAAAGTGACTAAACATGAGACTCTCTACAATGAAGAACATGGTGCTACTTTGAAGCACAAGTGTGGAAAAAGATAGTAGCAATTGTCCCTTTTTTGGGCCTTTTTTTCTTTGGCCTTCCTTTTTTCCCTTTTTTTGCGGAGGGGCTTTATAGATTCAGCCTTTCCTCCCATGGGACAATGCTCTCAAAATGATGATCATCACACTTTCATTACAACACAAATATTACAACTCGATGCTACAACAACAAAGTATGACTCTATATGAATGCCTCCGGCGGTGTACCGGTATGTGCAATGAAACAAGAGTGACATGTATGATAAATTATGCATGGCGGCCTTGCCACAAATACAATGTCAACTACATGATCATGCATGGAAATATGACAATATGATGTGTGTCATATAAACGGAACGGTGGAAAGTTGCATGGCAATATATCTCGGAATGGCTATGGATAAGCCATCATAGGTAGGTATTGGTGGCTGTTTTGAGGAACAATATGGTGGCTATTTTGAGGAAGGATATATAGTGGGTTTATGGCACCGATGAAAGTTGCGCGGTACAAGAGAGGCTAGCAATGGTGGAAGGGTGAGAGTGCGTATAATCCATGGACTCAACATTAGTCATAAGAACTCATATACTTATTGCAAAAATCTACGAGTCACCAAAACAAAGCAATCAACGCATGCTCCTAGGGGAGAGGTTGGTAGGAGTTAACCATCGCGCGCCCCCGACCTCCACACAAAGGTTGATACTCTACAAATACCTCATGCTTTAACTTAGTCACATAACGGTTCACCATACGTGCATGCTACGGGAATCACTAACCTTAGCACAAGTATTTCTTAATCTCATAATAATTCCACTAGCATGACTCTAATATCATTATCCTCATGTCTCAAAACAATTAACAAGCATCCAGCATCTCTTTCTATTCAATGCACTTGGTGTGAATTTTTTTACTACATTGACATTGGATGTTTATCATGTGAAGACTAGTTCCTTTAGCCTAAACACTTTACCATTCTGTTTTAATAGACTCTCAAATAGATCTAAGTGAATCATGAGAGTTCAACAATTTCTACAAAATATTACCACCACCATGCTCTAAAAGAAATAAGTGAAGCACTAGAGCAAAAACTATTCAACTCAAAAGATATAAGTGAAGCACATAGAGTGTTCTAACAATTTCTAGGCCATATTTAACTCTCTCAAATAGGTGTGTCCAGCAAGGATGATTGTGGCAAACTAACAAGCAAAGACTCAAATTATACAAGACGCTCCAAGCAAAAAACATAACATGTTGCAAATAAAAATATAGCTCCAAGTATAGTCACCGATGGATGAAGACGAAAGAGGGGATGCCTTCCCGGGGCATCCCCAAGCTTAGGCTTTTGATTATCTTGAATTTACTTGGGTTGCCATGGGCATCCCCAAGCTTAGGCCTTTGCTACTCCTTGTTCCATAGTCCATCAAAGCAATACTCAAAACTTGATAACTTCACAACACAAAACATAGACAAAAATTCTCGTGAGCTCCGTTAGTAAGAGAAAGCAAACCACCACTCAAAGGTACAGCAAGGAATTCATTATTTGTTTATATTGGTGTTAAACCTACTGTACTCCGAGTTCTCTATGGTTCATATCCTCTAATATTACTCATAGATGCATCGGAATAAGCAAACAACACACGAAAAACAGAATCCGTCAAAAACAGAACAGTTTGTAGTAATCTGCTGGGTTCGCCTACTTCTGGAACTCCAAAAAATAAAAAATAAATTGGTAAATTTGCGCAATTTGTCTACCAATCCGCAGATAAAAGAATCAACTAAAAAGCATGCTCCAGTAAAATCTTAATACTACTTTAGCGAGCGCTAATGATTATGTTTTTCACAGCAAGATCATATAAACTTCACACAAGTCTTACCAAAGGTTCTACTTGGCACAAAAACTAAACAAAACATGAAAACACATCTAATCAGAGGCTAGATGCAATATTTATTCCCTAACAGCAACAAAAGCAAAAAACATAAAATTGGGTTGCCTCCCAACAAGCTCTTTGTTTATAGCCATTAAGATAGGCTTGGGAATTCAATGATGCTCACAAGAAAGATAAGAATTGAAGCACAAAGAGAGCATCATAAAGCATGTGAAAATCATATCTAAGTCTAACACACTTCCTATGCATAGGCATCTTATAAGCAAACAAATTAGCAAGGCAAGCAAGATCTAGCATATGCAAGGAAGAAGCAGGAAACAAGATCAATCTCAACATAATGAGAGGTAAATTAGTAACATGAAGATTTCTACAACCATATTTTCCTCTGTTATAATAATTGCAAGTAGGATCATAAGAAAATTCAACAATATATCTATCACAAAACATATTCTCAACACGATCCACATGCATACGAAGTTGGCACTCTTCCAAAATAGTGGGATCAACATTAACCAAAGTCACGACCTCTCCACACCCACTTTTATCAAAAGTTTCATAAGATTGAACATTCTCCAAATATGTGGGATCTAAAGTTGACAATCTTCCAAACCCACTTTCAATATTATTGTAAACATTATTATCAATCTTACATTCATCATGGGGATTAAATAAATTTTCAAGATCGTAAGAAGCATCACCACAATCATGATCATTGCAACAAGTAGTGGACATAGCAATACTAGCATCCCCAAGCTTAGGGTTTTGCATATTATTAGCACAATTGACATTAATAGAATTTACAATAACCTCATTGCAATCATGCTTTTTATTTTACAAGCTATCATGAATCACTTGTTCTTTTAATAATTCCTCACAATTTTCAGATTCATAAATTTCAAGCAAAACCCCATAAAGATAATCTAGTGCACGCAACTCACTAGCAATTGGTTCAACATAATTGGATCTCTTAAAGAGATTAGCAAGTGGATGAGGATCCATAACTTAGCAAGCGAAGATGCAAGCTAATAGAGGGCACATAGCAACACAAGCAAACAAGAGGCAAGCGAACGAAAAACACACGGCGGAAGATGGGCAAATAAAACGGCAAAGGTGAAGTGGGGGAGAGGAAAACGAGAGGAAAATAAATGTAATGCGAAGGATAAGGGTTTGTGATAGGTACTTGGTATATGACTTTTGCGTAAGCCTTCCCGGCAACGGCGCCAGAAATTAGCAAGTTGACAGGGTGGTAAATCTTGACTTGACTTGGCGTGAGTCTCCCCGGCAACGGCGCCAGAAATTCTTCTTGCTACCTCTTGAGCTTGCATTGTATTCCCTCGAAGAGGAAAGGGAGATGCAACACAGTAGCGTAATTATTTCCCTCAGTTTTTGAGAACCAAGGTATCAATCCAGTAGGAGACCACGCGCCAGTCCCTCGCACCTGCACAAACAAGTAAGAACTTCGCAGCCAACGCGATAAGGGGTTGTCAATCCCTTTACGGTCACTTACGATAGTGAGATCTGATAGACATGATAATTATATTTTTGGTATTTTTGGTATAGAAACAGAAAATAAAGAAAGCAAATAAACAACGGCGGCAGAAATAGGATAGTTGACGGGAAAGTAATATGATAAGGATAGACCCGGGGGCCATAGTTTTCTCTAGTGGCTTCTCTCATGATAGCGATATTCTACGGCGGGTAAACAAATTATTGTCGAGCAATTGATAGAAAAGCGAATAATTATGAGACTATCTAGGCATGATCATTGTATATAGGCATCACGTCCGAGACAAGTAGACCGAAACGATTCTGCATCTACTACTATTACTCCACACATCGATCGCTATCCAGCATGCAACTAGTGTATTGAGTTCATACGAACAGAGTAACGCCTTAAGCAAGATGACATGATGTAGAGGGATAAACTCAAGCAATATGATGAAAACCCCATCTTTTTATCCTCGATGGCAACAATACAATACGTGCCTTGCTGCCCCTACTGTCATTGGGAAAGGACACCGCAAGATTGAACCCAAAGCCAAGCACTTCTCCCATTGCAAGACCTATAGATAGAGTAGGCCAAACCAAACCAATAATTCGAAGAGACTTGCAAGGATATTATGAGCACCTATTAAAAGTTCAGAGAAGAACCAAATATCTTTCACAGATAACCTTGATCATAAACTCACAATTCATCGGATCTCGACAAACACACCGCAAAAAGAGATTACATCGAATAGATCTCCTCGAAGTCCGAGGAGAACTTTGTATTGAGATCCGGAGAGAGAGAAGAAGCCATCTAGATACTAGCTATGGACCCGAAGGTCTGAGGTAAACTACTCACAACTCATGGTGAGGGCGATGATGATGATGATGAAGGCCTTCGTGATGGATCCCCCTCCCGGAACAGGCTCCAAGATGGGATCTCCACGGGAACAGCAGCTATGGCGGTGGAATTAGGGTTTTCTCTCTGTGCCTAGAGTTTCTGGGGTACGAAGGTATATATAAGAAGAAGGGGGGCACCAGGGGGCCACACGGGCTGCCCTTGAGGCAGGGGGCGCGCGCTGGGAAGGGGGCACCGGGGGACCACGCGGGCTGCCCTCGAGGCAGGGGGCGCGCCCTAGGAAGGGGGGCGTGCCCCTCGCCCTCGAGGGTGTCCCCTCTGTCCCCTGGCTTGGCCCCGAAGTCTTTCGTGCGTGATTTCCTCCAAAAATATCTCTCGCGAAGATTTCATTCCGTTTGGACTCCATTTGATATTCCTTTTCTGCAAAACCCTGAAATAGGCAAAAAATAGCAATCTGGACTGGGCCTTTGGGTTAGTAGGTTAGTCCCAAAAATAATATAAAAGTGAATGATAAAGCCCATTAAACATCCAAGACTTCCTAAATAATAGCATGGAACAATAAAAAATTATAGATATGTTGGACGTATCAGCCCCCAAGCCGTCCACTCTGTATCTGATACATTGAGTTAGTCTCACCTGTGGACGGCTCACCAACGGAGAGAACAGCCGTCTCACCGCGAGATCAAGAACCTCCAGCTCCCTGGATCTATCCAACAAAGGCACGCTTCACGATGGGCTGAACCCGGGAGGGTCGCGCACGCTGAGCCATCTCGATGATGTCGGCGCAGGTGTCCGGCTCAGGGCCCGGTTCGCCGATCTTGCCGATGAAGACGTAATTACCGCCGAAGGGGACCCGGTACCCGTACTCAATTGAGCCGCCCTCGGGACCCCAGCCTGCATCGTCGATGTAGAGCTTGCTGCCACGACTCTTGGTCATCCGGCCCACAGCGTATCCCTTGAGCCCCTCGAAGTTGCCCTTCAAGAACTCGAAACCACCATGCGCAGGCCCCACGATGGGCGCCAACTATCGTGGAGTTATCACGGAAGATGTCCTAAGGAAAGGACTTAATTGTGGAGCCATAGCGATGTGGTTAGCTTAAATGGGTTAAAACCGGACAAGAGACACGGGAAGTTTATACTAGTTTGGCCCCTTGCGGTGAGGGTAAAACCTAATCCAGTTTGAGGTGGAATTGCTGGGGTGTCGATTTCTAGGGAGCGAATCCGCTTGCCTGGCTCTCGATCTGTTGTTTCTTGCCCTAAGCCGCTGCAGGGTCGTCCCCTTATATACATGGGTTGATGCCCTGTGGCCTACGGAGTCCCGACCGGCTCATACAATCGTGTCCGGCCTGGTGACTCTTTGTTACATGCCTTACAATACAAGTTAACATACATGACGGTTCATACTTACAGGCCTTAAGCCGCTCTGAGCCTTGGGCCCTTTATGAATTACGCTCATTAAACCGCCATCTTAACCATGCTTCTGGGCTTGGCCCATGAACCGCCATTGGGTAACCCGGCCCCTCCTGGGCGGGTCATATCAAATACTTCTATCCCCAACAACTAATGTCAGAGAAGTTCGAGATGTCTATGATGAGTGAACTCAAGTTCTTTCTTGGTTTGCAAATCAAGCAAACTAAGGAGGGTACCTTTGTTTCTCAAACAAAGTATACCAAGGACTTATTCGGGAAGTTCAACATGAAAGAATGCAAAGGTATGACTACACCCATGCCTAGTAGTGGACATATTGACTTGACAAAGGATGGCAAACCGGTTGACCAAAAGGTTAACCATTCTATGATTGGTTCATTGTTATATCTATGTGCCTCCCATCCCGACAATACGCTAAGTGTATGCATGTGTGCACGATATCAAGCGTCTCCCAAAGAATGTCATCTTAAGGCATTGAAAACGATAGTGAGATACTTAATTCACACACCATGCTTTGGCATTTGGTATCCTAAGAGGTCTTCTTTCGATCTTGTTGGCTACTCCGTTTCGGACTATGCCAGAGACAAGGTTGACAGAAAGTCCACTTCGGGTACTTGTCAATTTCTTGGTAGATCTCTTGTATCTTGGTCCTCCGAGAAACAAAACTCGGTATCCTTATCCACCGCCGAAGCGGAGTACATTGCCGCTGGTTCATGTTGTGCTCAGTTACTTTGGATGACCCAAACTCTTAAAGAGTATGGGATAAATGTGAAACATGTTCCGTTACTGTGTGATAATTAAAGTGCTATTAAGATTGCTCACAATCCCGTGCAACATTCTCGAACTAAACATATTGAAGTTCGTCATCATTTCATTCGAGATCATGTTGCTAAGGGTGATATCAATCTTAAACGTGTTCGTACCGATAAGCAATTAGCGGATATATTTACCAAATCACTTGATGAGAAAGTTTTTGCAGATTGAGAGGTGAGTTGAACATTATTGATGCCTCAAACTTGGAGTAGTAACTCCTTTGAATGTATGCAAGGCAGTATTCTTTGACTAATCCTTGATGTTTCTCTTATGATGATGATCATATGTCCTGGATCTATTTGTACCCTTGCATGCTATCTAACCCTTGTAGGTACTTGGATGAACCCAAATCTACGAGATTGCAACTCACTCATATCCTAAGCAATCTCTACATCACCAAGTCTCTACATCATGGTGGTCGAAATCAAGGAAGCATGAATCCTTTCAACATATCCTTTGACAATTTCTCTATATCAAATTTCATTTGGTATCAAATTTTCATGATTGTCATTTTGGATACACAAGTGCTCTTCCTTGCAAATATAACCCATGTAGGTAGATGAACTCAAATTACAAGTGGTGCTCCCAACTCTTGATGAACTATATCAACCTTGAGCATCCAACACAAGTTCAACTACATGATCAAGATCAACATCACCACCCAATGTATGTTATTCCATCTTAGAGAAGCTTTACCCCAAGACACCAGATCAAAGAAACTCAACAATATATGAATACATCAAAATGCATAAATGAAAAATGGCAACCCCATTTTGAGCTTAAACGATGAGTATGACCCATGATCAAGTGTTCTCACTTGACTCCTATGTCAATATACTCTAATATAACTGACTCTATCGCCGATCAGTTCTAGATGAAGTTCTGTGTTGTTTCTCTATCACTACAAAAAAATACACTTCCGTGATGATACGTGTTTGTCACAGTAGGTCACGTTTTCTGTCATGCATGTACATCCATGACGATTTTATGACAGAATCAAGATAGTCATACCTGTGCTGTCGTAGAAGTGTTCCATGACATTACCAAAATTATCATCACGGAAGTGTCCACTTCCATGATGATAAATCGCGCATCACAGAAGTGCTTTTGTCAAGGGTGACCGACACGTGGCATCCACCATAAAGGAACGCCGTTAAGCTATCGGGTCCGGTTTTGGATCTCATAACCCGTTAACAGCCCCGACCAATGGGGATTTTCCACGTGTAAAATCATCATTGGCTGGGGGAAACACGTGTCGGCTCACGGTGGGAACAGATGTCATCCACTCATTGGACACAAAGCGCCTATGATACGTCGACACGTGGCACGGCCCAACAGAGGCCCATTCCTGCAAAATGGCTGGCCCATTTTACTTGGTCAAAAGATGGCGGGCCGGCCCACGGCAAGCCTGTTAACGGCTTGTTCACATATAGCCCATTTACAGCCCGCTAACCCAGGGCCCATTACTGGCCTATCCGAATTAGGCCCATTAGCGTCATCTGGGCCATCAGTATAATTCGAGCCTGTTTTAACTTCCGGCCCATGTATGGCACATGACGTCTTTTGGCCTATGATACATCGACACGTGGTATGGCCCAACAGAGGCCCATGTAGGTTAAAAAGGCCGGCCCAGTCAAAAGGGTCGTAGTACTTACTCAGGTACTAGTGGGCCTGCCCAATAATGGCCTGCTAAATAAAGGCCCATTTATGGCCCGAAGCCAGATCAGGCCCATTAATTGTTCGCCGAATATTTGGGCCCATTTACGGCCCAAAGCCACATCTGGCCCGTTAATTGTTCGCCGAATATTTGGGCCCAAATACAGCCCAGTGACTTTCAGCCTGTTAGAGGCCCGATGTAGACATGGGCCCATTTTAGCCTGGTGTGACTTTCGGCTGGGAATGGCCCGTGCTACCCATGGGCCATATATGGTCCGATAGGACATCGGGCCCACTAACGGCACGTGATAAAGGTGGCAACAATTAAGCCCCACGTGACTTTGGGCCTCTTAAAGGCACATGATATCAGTGGGCCAACTAGAGCCCGAGATATGTTTCGGCCTGTTAACTGCCAGTGATATAACTGGGCCCAAAAAGGCCATGTCTACATTTCAGCCTGCTAAAGGCCCGTCGACGACTAGTGAAAATTGATGCCCAATATGCATTTCGGCCTGCTAATGGCCCATGGTTTCATCCGGGCCGTAACAGGCTAGTACAATACTCAGTCTGTTAATGTCCCAATGCTACCTGGGCCAAACTAAGCGCTGGATCCACAAAAGGCCCAACTAAAATATAGGCCAGTGTAAGTTGTGGGCCTCGCGCAAAGTATGAAGGCCCCAATGATTCTGGCCCAAGAAAGATGCAGGCCGGCCCAACTGTGGCCCGCTAAACACCAGGAACATTACAGGTGAATGTTTCGGCCCGGTCGACTACATCTGACTTTTTTTCAGATAGCGAATGATGGCAGTAACTAGTAAGAATTAAGAACAAACCTACACTATAAAATAAAGGATTTATGGTATATTACATTCACTGGGCATCAAAGCTCGCCACCAGTGATCATAACACGCAACGAAGAGGCAGATTACAAAAATTGGGCACCATTGGAGGGTAACAAAATAATACTGAACCGAGACCACTTCCAAGACAGTTCAAGAAAGGTTAGCCTTGCACGGGAACTGCTGCGCAAGCTGCTGAGCAAGGCTTTGAGACCGGCCTAGCATGTCGGTCATAGCTTCCAGGTGTAGCTGTTTAGCGATGAGGTTCATATTGGTGTTCTCCGCAATCTTTCTTAGAGATAGGACTTCAAGTCGAAGTTGAGTTGCAGAATGCCTTTCTGCTAGAACTTGGGACTGAAGAAGTCGAACTGATTAAGAAAACGAATTATGTGAGCTTGTCTGACTGTGTGACGCCCGAAGACCGACGTCCCCGAAGATTCCAGAAGATTCCAGAAGATTCCAGATGTTCCGGGTTCTCCCGTGTGTTTCAGTTGTGCTTGTGTTATTTATTTTTGCATTGCATCATGTCATCATGCCATCATGTCATTAATTGTTGCAACTAAATAAATCGTGTGGACCTTCGGTCCATTTAAATCGAGGGAAGGATGCCTTCTCTTTATAACATATAAAAGTCTCTCAATATTTTAGGGAGCTATATTAAAAATATTCCATTCTTTGGAATTACCCGCAACACACGTGCATATATTCCCCCATGCCTTTTTCTTCTCAATCCCTTGCCAAGACCTCCTCCTCCTTTTTTTCATGTCTTTTGGAAGTGCTTGGTTGGCCTAAAGATTTATGCAAGTTTGAGTTATTTCCGAACTCGCATAAATTTGTAGTCTCTAAAAATTGCCAAAGCATTTTATTAAAATAGCCCACAATTCCAGGGTTGTAGGGATATTTTTTATCTCAGTCAAAACCATCTCCAAACTCTCTGGGCATTTCTATTTTTGTTCTATTTCTTTAAATGGAAAAAGAAATGCTAGACGGGAAAGAGAGATGGCCTCCAGCCGGCCCAACAGCACCAAGGCCTCAGGCCCAACCGCCCCTCCTCCCCGCGGCCCGGGGCTCCCAGGCCGCAGCGCTCCGTAACCCTAGCGAGACCCCAGCGCACATCTCCCTCGCTCCTCCCAGTCCTCCCGCAGCGCCGCCAGTACCCAGTCCCCATCTCGCGACCTCGTTCCCCTCGCCCTCTCCCAGAGAGCTCGGTGCCCCGCTCCCTCCCTCAGTCGCGTCGCTCATCCTGCAGCGCCTGGCGCCCGCGAGCCGGCCCGGCCGGCCAGGAGCGCGCCGTCCAGCGCCGGTAGCCAGCCTCCTCGAGCAGCCTGCGCCCCCGAAGCGCAGCGCCCTTCTTCCTCCCTTCCGCCGGCCGCCCCTCCTTCCTCCGCCGCGGCAAGAGCCCGCCGTCACGAGCTCCTTCCTCCTCGTCGCCAAGGTCGGCCAGGCAGCGCCCGCAGGTCGCCTCCTCCTCCTCCTCCCGCGGCCAGGCCCGCACCCCGCGAGCCGCGCCTCGTCCAGTGCGCAAGGCCGCGCCCCGTCCTCCTGGCCCCGAGCCCAGCGCCAGGAGCGCGCTCCTCTCCTCCTCGACCAGCCGCTCGAGCTTCTCCCGCAGCGCCTCGCCGTGCTGCTGCCATGGCCGCGTCGCCCTCCCGTGTTGTTTTTTGTTTGTTTTGTGTGTTGCCTTGTACTGTGGAATTGACAGTGGACCCGTGTATGACGACTGGAGCATCTACATGACCCGACCAAGTACCCCTACACGTCGATGCGGCAAGTACCTTGACGACATGTACAACTACGACTCGAGACGAGACCGGCAAGACCGAACGGAACGAGTACATCTACCGATGCCAAGTACCACGACCAAGTACCACGACGACCGAACGGCTACGATGACGAGTACATCTACGAACGTGAACAACTACCGTCGCCGTGTACCCCTACCGTCGCCGAGACCGCAAGTACCTCTCCGAACGGGATGTGAACGACTACACGTGTACCTCTACGGAACAACTACTTCCTCTTCGGAAACGTGAACCACTACTTCCCTCGACGACCACGAGAACAACTACGTCCCTCGACGACCTCGAACCGCCTCCGAGAAACGAGTGTTCCGAAGGTATAACCCCGAGCCGATGACCCCGTGAGATGCTTGCATGTGTTGTATGAAATGTTTCCCGTGTGTGCTTCGTGCCCGTTTCGTCCTTTTGTCATGTTCCTCGGTTGCCTCGTCGCCGACTCGTGGGAACCCGGTGACGGGATCACCCCACCTTTCATCTTGTTCCGCTCGCTTCGTCATCTATCTTTTGCACCGGTCTCTCAACGAGTTACCGGAACCGATATGTTGTCGTGGCATCATTTTCGGTTATCGTTGCCGTGGCACCCTTTTCCTTCCACCACGGGGACAAATGCTTCATATCTCTTATGTCAACCTTTTAATAAAAATTGCATAAACTTGATCATGTCATCCGCATCATTTTAACAACATTAATATGTGAGAATTGTTGTTGCTTTAATAATTGCTAAACATGCTTATGGGGATTTTCCGGATATGTTGTTGTTATTTCCGGCCTCATTTAAAATGTCTAAATAGTGTAGTTTTATTATGCTTCACCTCTTTCCATGTTAACAAACATTTAATCTTGCCTTGTAAATAAATGAGAGTCAATTAAATAATTAATTGTGGTGTTTTGTCAATATGCAACTCGTTGCATATTGAGCTCCACTTAACTTGTAGTACTTGTTTGTGCACTTTGCCATGCCATGCATATTTAAATCGGACATGCATCATACTTGGATGTGCATCGTATGGCATGTCTATGCTTGTGTGTTTACCGAGTTGTTTGCTTCTTTCCGGTTGCTTCTCTTGCTAGCTTCGGTTTCGTTCCGGAGTTGTGAGGATTCGCTCGACTGTTGCTCCGTCTACTTCATGGATCCGTTCTTCTTCCTTGCGGAATCCCAGGCAAGATGATCATACCCTTGGATACCTTTACTACCATTGCCATGCTTAGTTGTCTCGATGCTATCGTTACATGTCGCGCTACCCATCTTTTATGTCAGCCTCTCCTTGTTGCCATGAAACCTCTAACCTTTAACACCTTCCTAGCAAAACCACTGTTTGGCTATGTTACCCGCTTGCTCAGCCCCTCTTATAGCGTTGTTAGTTGCAGGTGAAGATGAAGTTCGTTCCAGGAGGGAACTTGTTGTTGGGTATATCACAATATCTATAATTATTATTAACACACCTATATACTGGGCATGGGTGGAAGGCTTGGCCTTTTGCTCGGTGTTTTGTTCCACTCATTCCACCTTAGGCGCCGATAAACCGGCATTATGTTCCTTGATTTTGCGTTCCTTACACGATGGGTGAAATGGGGACCCCTTGACAGTTCGACTTTGAATAAAACTCCTCCAGCAAGGCCCAACATTGGTTTTAATTTGCCTCATAATAACAACTTAATTAATTAATTAAATTTGCATAGGGGGTCGCGTCGCCGAGGATTCTTAATTCTACATAGCAGGGGGGGCCAGTGCTGATGGTGTTGGTCCCAAACGGGGGTCCTGCAGGGCCGCCTTGGGGAAACCCGAGGAATCTGGTATACCTGTAGTATCACCCATCCGGTAATGTCCTGAGACGAGATACGCGCGGCTACTATCAGGGTGTCGACACACCGGGAGGTCTTGCTGGACTTGTTTTACCATTGTCGAAATGACTTGTGCTACCGGGATGCCGAGCCTGATCGGATTTTCCCTAAGATAAGGAGTGATGATATTATATTTATCACTTCAGCTAATCGTGAGAGCTTGTGATGGGCTAAGTTGGGACACCCCTGCAGGGTTATGATCTTTCGAAAGCCGTGCCCGCGGTTATGTGGCAAATTGGAATTTGTTAATGTCCGGTTGTAGAAAACTTGACAGATGATCCGAAGTAAACACACAACTGTGTGAGTAACCGTGACTGTCTCTTTTCACTTTGAGAAGAGAACACGGTGGGGTTATGTTTGACTCGTATGTAGTTAGGATCTTTAGCGATCACTACTTTTGCGACCGTTTGTGTAGCTTCTCATCTTATTCTGGTACCCGTAAGTTAGCCACTATATTATGCTTAGCCGCTGCTGCAACCTCACCACTTTACCTCTTCCTACCCATAAAGCTTTGCTAGTCTTGTTACCCATGGTTATGGGATTGCTGAGTCCTCGTGGCTCACAGATACTACAACACCAGATGCAGGTTCAGCCGAGTTCGATGCAGGAGCTGGTTCAAGTACTTCACTAGGAGCTCGTTGAAGAGTTTGGCCGTATGCTTGTGACGTTTCGATGTTCAGTAGTAGTTTCTACTAGGATTCGATCCTGACCTGTGGCTTTATGTTGTTTTGGTATCTTTCTTTTGGATCTTACCCATAGTCGGGTTGTGATGTTATGAATGATGGTTGTTTATGTAATGTATTGTGTGAAGTGGCGAGTGTAAGCCAACTATCTCCTTTTGCATTTTAATCCCTCTTTACATGAGTCGTGCAAAGATACCAAACTTGCGATCATTCCAGAATGGGCTTATATCTTTAAGTCGTGCCTCGACACGTAGGAGATATAGTCCCATCCTGGGCATTACAAGTTGGTATCAGAGCCTTCTCCGACCTAGAAGCCCCCACTGATTGATCGAATCGTTGATGGTTGAGTCTAGGCACACACTGAAAATGTTTTGAGTCCTATATATATATCGGAGAGTAGGATTTCTTTTGCTCCTCATCCCCTTTCTCTCTGGTGAGGACTCCTGACGATTACTCTTGCCTCTTCTACTTTCAAAAAAATGCACCAAATTTTTTTTTAGGATCTCGCGAGTATTCTTTGGATTGTTTCGATGTCTTTGTGACGAGAACATTGTTCTCGATGCCTCCTGTCATTAGGGGTTGTGGCAGTGTCCCGGGGAGTTGAGCTCTGAGGTGTTGTCGTCACAAATCAATCGCGGCAGTACTAGAATACTTAAGACGGCCGACATCGAAAAACTCTCCTATGCGGTTAGTGGCAAGATAACCCCGACATCACCCAGTACTGGGGAGGTAGTTTGAGAGTATTGCCATAGCTTGTATAGTGGATGCGTTTCGAAGGTCCGAGGTAAACAGTTTCTGAGAAAGACTGGTTATGTGTTGAAGGATGGATACAGCTGGATGTAGGTTTAAAGTTGATTGCGCGGTGCTTCCCCTGTATCCCCAACACCTGATTGCACAACTGGAAACATTCGGAAATTGATAGGTGGGTTCATCCAGTAGTTCTAGGCATTCTTCCAACGGATGCACGATATGAAGTTTGGGGTTCTACATTGAGTGAAGTGGTTTTATGGCCGATGTTCCGATCGGGAGTTGCATCTTAAAGGGTCCATGGCTATGCTGATCCGGGGATTGCAAAACCCTTTTGTAACACGTTCCATGAGCTTTCAGCACGAATATGTCGGACGAAGCTTCTATCTTGTATTTGTTCTATCTGTTCCTTGTTCCTTTTTATTTATCTTTTGTTCTCCAAGTGGCTTCTCGTCAAGTTGATGTACCTACGGAATTCATTCGTTCAATTCTCTATTTGGATGATATTGTGAAGATCATGTTGCATATCTATCCTTTGTTTCGTTTTGATTCTGGTATTCGAGTTGCTTCGATGTCAAATGTTGATTCCATACCTTTTCCTAATCGGTGTTCTCATATTTCTATGGGAGTGCTAATTCTTCTTGACCATCGAGATCATCTTGTTTATCCTTTTCAACCGGTGTACTTTCTCTTTAAGTTATTCCATACAGACGCCATTGAGAAATCTGACAATTTGTCTGTTTCTTTCATCTCAAGTTGTCTTTGTTTTCCCCACCCTCCCACCCTTCTTCTTCTCGGAGCCAGAAATTCTCAGATGAAGTATCCATTTTATTCACGTGATGTTTCTTCATTCTTTTCCTTCAATGTTCTTATTCGGTGATTTATCGTGAAGATGCTCAAGAGCTTCAAGTTCATCATTCTTTTGTTCTCAATTCTGCCGGTGGATGTAATTCAAGATTTCGGTGTTGATCTAATCATTTTCCTCTTTTCACAATGCTTTCTTATTCCGGAGCACCAATTAATCATTCTCCTCTTGCTATTCATATCCGGAGTGCTGAAGATTCGTGTTTCCAGTCTTATTCCATTCAAGCTTTTTGAGGATTGTTATCTTATTCAAGTCATTTAATTTAACCGGTGCAATATCTCTTAAGCAATCTTTTCCAACGGTGATTTCTTTGAGTGGGCCCTAACCCACAGGTCTTTTCCCAGGATCTTACCTGACTCTTCTTTTTTCCGGAGTTATGCTGAAATTCTTTTCAAAGTGTGACGTAAGAATGTTTTCCATCGGTCACATGCCTTCTCCAAGATTGTTTCCAATTAGTCTCATCTTTAGCTCTACCTTACATCTTTTCATTCTTCCAGAGTATCTCAAATTCTTAATGGCATTTCTCGTCTTCATTCTCAACATTTGGAGACCGGAGAAGTGTTTCTCTTCAACCTTGACCCGTTCTCTTGATGAGTTGTGGTTCTAGCTTCATGCCATCCTCATTATTGTTCAGATTGTGAGGAATTCTTTTTACCCATCCGAAGTGTTTCATGAATTCTTTCTATTGTGATCCTCCGAAGGCCATCATTTCAGAAGATTTCTTCGTTCTCAGTTTTCAACTTCGTCCTCCAAATATTCTTCATTGATGTCTCTTCGTTCTTCTCCATATTCTTACGGTGGCTCATTCAAGTTACTCTTCCGTTGTTATCATATTAATTCATTTGTTCTTTCATAATCCTACCGGTGGTTTGTTGAAGATTTATCCAAGCTTGTGCGAGATCTCTCTTTAATTCTTTCCAACGAGAATAAGTAGTATGCCAAATCCTTTGGTTGTCATCAATTTAAATTGGTGAAGGATATGCATGACATAATTCTTATTCTTATTCCTTCAAGGTGATTTAATCTCTTTTTCCGGAGCTTGTTCATCATATCATATTCTCGGTTCTAAGTTGTCCATCTTGTTTTCCGGAGCTCCAAGTTATTTCAATTATATCATTTCAAGCTCCATCTAACTCATCGCAGGCCTTGAATCTTATTTTTTTCATCTTTCACTTCTCATGCTTTCATTACCGGAGTTCTCATGGTGGTTCATCATGTTTTAATTCATCCTCGAAGTTTTCATCAAGATTCTTGTTAGAGCTCAAGCATTCTTCATCATGCTTCCAATTGCAATCCTTTCTACCTTATTTTTTCAGATGGTGTTATGTCATTCTTGACAATTCCTTCATGTTTCATGATTCACAAGTTGTCAAGAATGAGATATTTAAAAACCATCATTTTCTTGTTCAGGAGATCTTTTAAACCCTTTAATTATTCATTGGAGTTATCTTAGGTTGTATTTCACCTAAAAGCTTTTCCTAAGAATTGTTGCTATTATGGTGCTTATAAATGACCCAAGTTCTTCATTTATCATTCAAATGTTTTCCGTTAGTGGCTGGTTGTCACCTCATAATTTTGAGATGTTTTCCATAAGCCCACATCAAGCTTATTCGTTTTCGTGTTGATTTTTCCATCAACTCCGCTCAACCCTTCTTCGTAAGGATGCTCTTTCAAATTCAATTTTGAGGGAAGTTGTCATTTTCTTCGCCGTTCCTTTCTTTCCAACGACCTAGCATGCTATTCTTTCGTTCCGGAGGCCTTGTGATGTTGTTTTCTTTAACCATCATCTCGTTTTTATCAAGATCATGTTCTATATCTTGTTTATCATTTAACCGGAGTGTTGTATTCTCCATTCTAGTTACCTTATCTTATCAAGTTTGCCTCTCTTCTCAACAGGAGCGATGTCTGAGTCTTTCTTACCCTTGCGCCATTCTTTCATTGTTTCGGAGGCAATGTGTTGTTGTTTTCATCAAGTATCATTCCATCTCCTAAAGTTCATGTTCAATTCCTTGATTTCCAGACGGAGTGATGTCCAAATTTTGTCATTCTTATTCCTTGGCTATACCATTGCAGTTTCATATTCTTTTGGTTCATAAGCTCCTGTTTCATGTCTTTCAACCTGCAAGGTTATCGTGGTGTTCCTTGTTCCTCTTTCTAACAGACTGTTTTCATCTTCGTTCATCTCTGTGGTATTCTTCTTTCATTTTGTTCAACCTCTCAAGGTTCCTTGGTTTCACTCGTCTGTCAAAGAAGCAACTTTGTTTTACCTCTTCCTCTTTCATTTTTACCCGGTGCTATCTCTAGGATCTCGGGTCGAGATCCTCTGTTAGTGTGGGAGAGTTGTGACGCCCGAAGACCGACGTCCCAGAAGATTCCAGAAGATTCCAGATGTTCCGGGTTCTCCCGTGTGTTTCAGTTGTGCTTGTGTTATTTATTTTTGCATTGCATCATGTCATCATGCCAGCATGTCATCATGCCATCATGTCATTAATTGTTGCAACTAAATAAATCGTGTGGACCTTCTGTCCATTTAAATCGAGGGAAGGATGCCTTCTCTTTATAACATATAAAAGTCTCTCAATATTTTAGGGAGCTATATTAAAAATATTCCATTCTTTGGAATTACCCGCAACACACGTGCATATATTCCCCCATGCCTTTTTCTTCTCAATCCCTTGCCAAGACCTCCTCCTCCTTTTTTTCATGTCTTTTGGAAGTGCTTGGTTGGCCTAAAGATTTATGCAAGTTTGAGTTATTTCCGAACTCGCATAAATTTGTAGTCTCTAAAAATTGCCAAAGCATTTTATTAAAATAGCCCAAAATTCCAGGGTTGTAGGGATATTTTTTATCTCAGTCAAAACCATCTCCAAACTCTCTGGGCATTTCTATTTTTGTTCTATTTCTTTAAATGGAAAAAGAAATGCCAGACGGGAAAGAGAGATGGCCTCCAGCCGGCCCAACAGCACCAAGGCCTCAGGCCCAACCGCCCCTCCTCCCCGCGGCCCAGGGCTCCCAGGCCGCAGCGCTCCGTAACCCTAGCGCGACCCCAGCGCACATCTCCCTCGCTCCTCCCAGTCCTCCCGCAGCGCCGCCAGTACCCAGTCCCCATCTCGCGACCCCGTTCCCCTCGTACTCCTCGCCCACTCCCAGAGAGCTCGGCGCCCCGCTCCCTCCCTCAGTCGCGTCGCTCATCCCGCAGCGCCTGGCGCCCGCGAGCCGGCCCGGCCGGCCAGGAGCGCGCCGTCCAGTGCCGGTAGCCGGCCTCCTCGAGCAGCCTGCGCCCCCGAAGCGCAGCGCCCTTCTTCCTCCCTTCCGCCGGCCGCCCCTCCTTCCTCCGCCGCGGCAAGAGTCCGTCGTCACGAGCTCCTTCCTCCACGTCGCCAAGGTCGGCCAGGCAGTGCCCGCAGGTCGCCTCCTCCTCCTCCCGCGGCCAGGCCCGCACCCCGCGAGCCGCGCCTCGTCCAGTGCGCAAGGCCGCGCCCCATCCTCCTGGCCCCGAGCCCAGCGCCAGGAGCGCGCTCTTCTCTTCCTCGACCAGCCGCTCGAGCTTCTCCCGCAGCGCCTCGCCGTGCTGCTGCCATGGTCGCGTCGCCCTCCCGTGTTGTTTTTTTTTGTTTGTTTTGTGTGTTGCCTTGTACTGTGGAATTGACAGTGGACCCGTGTATGACGACTGGAGCATCTACATGACCCGACCAAGTACCCCTACACGTCGATGCGGCAAGTACCTCGACGACATGTACAACTACGACTCGAGACGAGACCGGCAAGACCGAACGGAATGAGTACATCTACTGATGCCAAGTACCACGACCAAGTACCACGACGACCGAACGGCTACGATGACGAGTACATCTACGAACGTGAACAACTACCGTCGCCGTGTACCCCTACCGTCGCCGAGACCGCAAGTACCTCTCCGAACGGGATGTGAACGACTACACGTGTACCTCTACGGAACAACTACTTCCTCTTCGGAAACGTGAACCACTACTTCCCTCGACGACCACTAGAACAACTACGTCCCTCGACGACCTCGAACCGCCTCCGAGAAACGAGTGTTCCGAAGGTATAACCCCGAGCCGATGACCCCGTGAGATGCTTGCATGTGTTGTATGAAATGTTTCCCGTGTGTGCTTCGTGCCCGTTTCGTCCTTTTGTCATGTTCCTCGGTTGCCTCGTCGCCGACTCGTGGGAACCCGGTGACGGGATCACCCCACCTTTCATCTTGTTCCGCTCGCTTCGTCATCTATCTTTTGCACCGGTCTCTCAACGAGTTACCGGAACCGATATGTTGCCGTGGCATCATTTTCGGTTATCGTTGCCATGGCACCCTTTTCCTTCCACCACGGGGACAAATGCTTCATATCTCTTATGTCAACCTTTTAATAAAAATTGCATAAACTTGATCATGTCATCCGCATCATTTTAACAACATTAATATGTGAGAATTGTTGTTGCTTTAATAATTGCTAAACATGCTTATGGGGATTTTCCGGATATGTTGTTGTTATTTCCGGCCTCATTTAAAATGTCTAAATAGTGTAGTTTTATTATGCTTCACCTCTTGCCATGTTAACAAACATTTAATCTTGTCTTGTAAATAAACGAGAGTCAATTAAATAATTAATTGTGGTGTTTTGTCAATATGCAACTCGTTGCATATTGAGCTTCACTTAACTTGTAGTACTTGTTTGTGCACTTTGCCATGCCATGCATATTTAAACCGGACATGCATCATACTTGGATGTGCATCGTATGCCATGTCTATGCTTGTGTGTTTACCGAGTTGTTTGCTTCTTTCCGGTTGCTTCTCTTGCTAGCTTCAGTTTCGTTCCGGAGTTGTGAGGATTCGCTCAACTGTTGCTCCGTCTACTTCATGGATCCGTTCTTCTTCCTTGCGGAATCCCAGGCAAGATGATCGTACCCTTGGATACCTTTACTACCATTGCCATGCTTAGTTGTCTCGATGCTATCGTTACATGTCGCGCTACCCATCTTTTATGTCAGCCTCTCCTTGTTGCCATGAAACCTCTAACCTTTGACACCTTCCTAGCAAAACCACTGTTTGGCTATGTTACCCGCTTGCTCAGCCCCTCTTATAGCGTTGTTAGTTGCAGGTGAAGATGAAGTTCATTCCAGGAGGGAACTTGTTGTTGGGTATATCACAATATCTATAATTATTATTAACACACCAATATACTGGGCATGGGTGGAAGGCTTGGCCTTTTGCTCGGTGTTTTGTTCCACTCATGCCACCTTAGGCGCCGATAAACCGGCATTAGGTTCCTTGATTTTGCGTTCCTTACACGATGGGTGAAATGGGGACCCCTTGACAGTTTGACTTTGAATAAAACTCCTCCAGCAAGGCCCAACATTGGTTTTAATTTGCCTCATAATAACAACTTAATTAATTAATTAAATTTGCATAGGGGGTCGCGTCCCCGAGGATTCTTAATTCTACATAGCAGGGGGGCCAGTGCTGATGGTGTTGGTCCCAAACGGGGGTCCTGCAGGGCCGCCTTGGGGAAACCCGAGGTATCTGGTATACCTGTAGCATCACCTATCCAGTAGTGTCCTGAGACGAGATACGCGCGGCTACTATCAGGGTGTCGACACACCGGGAGGTCTTGCAGGACTTGTTTTACCATTGTCGAAATGACTTGTTCTACCGGGATGCCGAGCCTGATCGGATTTTCCCTAAGATAAGGACTGATGATATTATATTTATCACTTCAACTAATCGTGAGAGCTTGTGATGGGCTAAGTTGGGACACCCCTGCAGGGTTATGATCTTTCGAAAGCCGTGCCCGCAGTTATGTGGCAGATTGGAATTTGTTAATGTCCGGTTGTAGAAAACTTGACAGATGATCCGAAGTAAACACACAACTGTGTGAGTAACCGTGACTGTCTCTTTTCACTTTGAGAAGAGAACACGGTGGGGTTATGTTTGACTCGTATGTAGTTAGGATCTTTAGCGATCACTACTTTTGCGACCGTTTGCGTAGCTTCTCATCTTATTCTGGTACTCGTAAGTTAGCCACCATATTATGCTTAGTCGCTGTCGGGGGAAACTGTCCGCCACGAACACCTATGGGACCGGAGCCCCTTGTCTGTGCGGTACGAGGGCGGAAGGAGCACAAAGAGCAGATCGAGGCAGACGCGCGGGCAGTTCTTACCCAGGTTCGGGCCGCACGGATGCGTAAAACCCTACTCCTGCTTGGTTGTGTATTGAGTTGAGCGCTCGGGAGCTTGAAGAAGCAGCTACACCGTGCGTGAGAGTAATCTAGGTTTCGAACCCCTTCCACGTTGTGCATGGGCCTCCTTTTATAGTGCAAGGGGTCACCGACAGGTGTCAACGTAGGAGAAAGGGGTAAAAGAGTAAAAGAGGTGGTAGTTGTAATAGTGCGGGAACAGTGGAGCTACAGTACAGAACAGTGGTCTATACCTACTTTAACAGTGGGGGACAAGGGCATTTAATGCCCGTCGCCGTCGACCCCAAAAGCTCCCGCCTTAGCGTCTCCGTCCGCCACGGCGACGGATTTATCGCCGTGGTGTGCCACCGTGTACCCCAGGCTGCACAGCCATCCGCCACGCGTCCCTGGTTAGACCTCAGGGCGACGCGTGGGCCGATGAGCTGGAGCGCGGGCACACAGCGTGGCCTTCCCGGCAAGCGCCTTGCCGGGGCCTTGATCTTGCCGGGCCCGGGAACTTGCCGCTCCCCGGGCCCCTTGCCGGGGCGCGCATAGCGCCGAGGCAACGCCTTCTAATCTTCCTGGCAAGCTCCTCTCGCCAGGGTCTTGTGTTAGTGGAACAGCCTTGAGCCTGGTACGGCCTTCCCGGCAAACTCCTCTTGCCGGGGTCTCGATCTTCTGTTTTGTATACTTTGTTTTTGAATGGTTTAATAGGAGGCAGGAAGGTCTCCGGCGAGCACGCAGTAAACCTTGCCGCGGGAAGCTGCAACTGCCCGTGCACAAGTTGGGGTACTAGGGTCCCCCTACCTTAGTACACCGACAGGAGCCCCCGGGCCTGGGCCACACACGGTGCCGAGCGCTGTTGGGCCAGGCCCAAAACAGTGCACGGGCACCCGCGGCCCGCGGCGCGCCGAATCCACTTCCATATCCGCCGCACCCCACGGTAACGGCACGCGTCGATTGCGGCGCCGTGGGATGGGACGTGCCCTCGATCTCTTAATGGAAAGGGGAAAAACGCCCCCCACTCCCCCATAAAAGCAGAGGCAGCGGGCGCGGTTCCCCTCCCTGTGCTCTCATTACGTCGTCTTCTTCCTGCAAAAAGATTCCTTCTTGCGCTCCGCCTCCACAGCTCCGCCGCCGCCTAGCTCTTCGTCCCCTTCCTTCCGCCGCGTCCGCCATGGCCCCAAAGGCCGACAAGGGGAAAGCGGAGAAGTCCAAGAAGGAGAAATCCGAGCAAGCAGCCAAGCTCATCGCTTACCGGAAGCGGAACGTCGTCTTCTCGCCGAAGCTCGGTGTGGAAGAACTCTGGAACAAGTACTACTTGTTCTGGTCCAAGCGCACCGATGCGCATCCCCGCACCCGAGCATACCCGGCCGCCGCCAAGGACCACTATCCCGGCGGGTATTACTTCTTTGCTCCCTTTTTCCACTGTGGTCTCTGCCCTCCATTTTCGAACTTCTTCTGTGATATCATGAATACGTATGGCTTCCATCTGCTTGATTTCACCCCCAACGCCATCCTCACCATGGCTGTTTTCGCACATATGTGCGAAAACTTCATAGGAGTCCACCCCAACGTAGCCCTCTTTAGACACTTTTTCACCCCTAGAGCCGAGGCAGATGCCCCCCTCTCCGGATGTATTTCTTGGGTCTTCCGTCTCGGGAAGAAGGGGTCGTACTTGCCGGGGGAGCTCCGCGGCAAGTGGGAGGAATGGCGAGCTGAGTGGTGCTGGATTGTAGAGGACCAGCCGCAAGCCTTTACTGCGCCGCGCACAACGCCTATCGCGCGCGGCAGAGATTGGAGCGAACTAGATTCCGACGACGTCAAGCTTGACATCGCTCTTGTCCGGATCCTCCGTCTTCGGCTGGCCCGGCTGTCAGTTGCCGAGGTGGGCGCAGATTTCCTCCGCCGGCGCATCGCCCCCCTCCAGGACCGGAAGAGGCCGGCCTGGTTGTACGGCGGCCCGGCAGACATCATGCGGCTGCGCCCTGGACTTAATTTTAACTTCACCACTCTGGAGCTGCGCGGGATGGTACGAGAGCTCTTCAAGTACGACCCGGCGCACCCCGAGTGGTTCCGGACTCCCCGGGAAGTGGTGCCGCTCTGCAACAACGCCGCGAGGGACCGAATCCTGGCCATGATGCCGATGTGCGACTCGCATGGCCTGGACCGCTCGTGGATCCCCCCGAAGCCAATCGACGTCCTCACTTTCTACGACAACCTCGTCGAGGTGGCGAGCAACAAGGAGGACCTCAAGCTGCATACGCGGGACACCACCGAGCAGGAAATCGCCTACATAGCTTCTCGAGCTGAGGAGGCCGCCGCAGCCGCGGCGGCAGGAGTCTTCGGATTCTCGCCGGAGGAGGCGGAGGCCGAGGAGGCGTCCACCCAGGCGGAAGAGGCGGAGATCCGTCGGTTGCTGAACCTCCCACCCGACGCGCTCGCCGGGGTCCCCTCGTTGAGGCACTCCGGGATCCATGGGATCGCGACGGAGGCCGCGGCAAAGGAGGGAACCGCCGGAGGAAGCAGAGGCGCCGCGAGGGGCGGAGGTGCCAAGGGGAAGAGGGCCGCATCGCTGGATGCTGGGCCCAGCGAGCCGGCCGAGGCAGAGGAGGAGGAGGAGGAGGAGGCCGAAGACTCCGGCGGATCGACAGAGTTGTACGCCGACGACCTCTCCTCGTCGGAGAGCTCCCCGCCCCCGGCAAGCCCGAAGGAGTCCCCGGCAAAGCGTCTCCGCAAGGCGGCGACGGGGGAAAGGGCACAGGCGCCCCGGCAACAGCCACCTCGGCGGGCGGCTCCCCGGGGGAGTCAAGCCGCGCCAAGGCCGTCCGGCGCACCAGCCGCAGCAGAGGCGGGCCGGGCGCGGACCACGACGGAGGCGCCCCGCAGGCCGGCAGCGAGCCGGCAGGGGTCTTCTCGGAGCGGAGCAACGGCTCCGCCCGTCCCCCGGGCGCCGGCAGCCACAGGGGCTGGGTCTTCGCAGCCCCCAGCCCCGGCGAGTACCAAGCGCGCGAGGGAGTCTTCGCCTCCCGCTCCTCGCGTCGACGCGCCCACGGTGGAGTACGATTTCTCCGCCCTGAGCGAGGACGACGAGGAGGACCAGGAGTAAGGATCCGAGATTCTTCATCTTCTTAATTTTTGTCTTGAGCTTCTGTTGATGCTAACTCTGTCTTCTGTTCTGGTTTCAGGACCCTGGCCCATCGCGCCGCGAAGAAGGCCAAGGCGCCCGAGGCTGAGGTCGCGGAGGACTCGGCGGCGGCGGCAACAGAGGGCGCGCCGGAGCCGATCCTGCCGGACTCTGGCACTGCTCCGATGAGCAGCCCCCAGCGCAGCCCGCAGCGCAGCCCCCAGCGTAAGTCTGGGGTTCTTTCTTTTTGCTTGTCGGGGTACGTCTGAGGCTTTCGACTTTATCTTCATATTTTGACATCCCTCGTCTTGTTTCGTGCAGAGGAGGAGCCGCAGCGGGAAGAGCGCCCGGAGACCACCGCCGAGGAGCTGCAGGCACCGCCATCCCCGCCAAGGCAGGACTCTCCGGCAAGGGAGAGTGCTCCGTCAAGGGCGGGTACTCCGCCAAGGCAGAGTACCCCGCCAAGGACGAGCAGCCCGGCGAGGGCGGCCACCCCGCCGAGGCCAAATTCCCCGGCGAGGGCGACTACCCCGACGAGGCCGAGCTCCCCGGCGAGGGAGCCCGCCGCTGAGGACGTCCGCCAAGGTAACCTTTATAACTTGTCTTCTTGGCTTGTCTTTTTTGGATATTTGCTTGAGTCTTGAATTTCTTTGTCTTCTTCTTCTTCCTAGATCTTCCTCCTCCTGTGCCTATGGAGACGGAGGTAATTATCCTCGAGGAGGAGGACGCGCAAGGCGGCGGCGGCGACGCACCAGTCGTCGAGGAGGTGGGCGAGGTCGCCGAGCCGGCCGCGCAAGAGACTGATCCGGCTGCGGATGCAGCGGCCGGGGAGGGGGACGGTGGCCGCACCGCCGACCCGGAGGTGGCGGGAGCATCGGATGCTGCGCCGGCCACCGGTCCCTCCGCCGGCGAGGAGCAAAGGTTTTATCTCGAGGCCCCCAATGGCGTCTTCATCCAGATGCCGTGGGGGTCTTCGTCGCGAGCTCCTGCGGAGGGCGAGGCGTTCGACGGAGAGGTCCTCGCCTCCGCAGGCCTGAAGATAGTCCAGGCGCCCGGTGGAGGTGAGGGGCCCGAGGAGGAGCGATTGCTTCATCAACTCCTGGCCCTTTACCGGGCCAGGCAAGCAAAGCTCGCTTCCCGGGAGGCTCTTGCCGCCAAGGCTGCGGCAGAGATGGAGAAGCGCGCGGCGGAGCTCAGCGCCGCCAACCAGGCTGCCCTCCGCCAGGTGGCAGAGGAGCGAGAGCGTCTCGCCGGCGAGTATCAAGAGTGGGTACTTGAGAGGGCCGAAGCCGACGAACAGCAGCGCCTCGCCGGGGTGGAGATGTCCCGGCGAGAGGGAGAGCTCGCGCAGCGGAAGGTGGATCTGGATTCTCATGAAGAAGACCTTGCCGCTCGCGAGGCTGCCCTTGGCGGGGAGCTGAAAGAGGCGAAGGCCGCCGCGGCTGCCGCGGAGGACGCCAAGAAAGAGCTCGCCGCCAAGGTTGAACAACTGGAGAAGGCGATGAAGGTGAGCGCCGAGAAGGTTGCCGCGCTCATCCTGGAGCGCGAGAAGGATGCTCACACCAACTCAGAGCTCCAGGTGAGTTTGTCCCAGAGGGGTGACGAGCTGAAGGCCGCCAAGGATTCCATTGAAGACTTGGAGCTGAAGGTCACCACCCTGAAGGAATCGCTTGATGCTGCCCGGGCCCAGGAGACCAAGCTGAAGGATGAGCTCCGCAAGGAGCGAACCTTGATGGAGAACGTCAACAAGGCCTCCGAGCTCTTCCGGCAGACTATCGAGGTGTGGACCGAAGAGCTGGTTTCTTCTACGTCCAACATTGACCAGGAGTTGCTTGCTTTGAAGGTCGAACATCTTATCTACTCGCCGGATCCAGATCTCCCGCACAGCGCCAAGCTCAGCCTCTTCTTCAGAGGCGTCGCTCCGGCCCTTGCAGGTCTCCGGAACCGCATCCCCGCGCAGCTGGCCGAGGAGTCGCGCCGTCTCTGCGCGGGAACTCTGGAGCGGGTCTTGACGAAGATCGTGTACCGCAACCCGGGGATCAACCTCAGGAACGTTCTTTGCAGCTTGCCGGCAGATGCAGACACGGAGGCCCTGAAGGAGCAGGTCGGCCATATCATCGCCAAGGTGGCAAAGCTTGGCAGGAAGGAGGGCGACCGCGTAGACTAGGGCCCCATTTATCTTTATTTTTTTGTTGCTGCACGTTATGTTACGAACTCATTAGCCCATTGCGACAAGTTATCCTTGTAAGATATTTGCTTTACTTCAATCAATCAGTGCAATGTTATCTTCCTTGTTCCAATCTTTGACTTTGTATGTTCTTCACCCTACGCTCCCGGGGAGCTTGCCGGAAAGGGGCCCTTGCCGCGAGCGCTGAGTGCTGGACTCTGAGCGGCCTGCTGGCCAAGGTCCTCGCCGGCAAGCAACCTTGCCGCAGCAGGTCGCAACGCGCTTAGCTTGCTGAGTGTACTCGGAAACGAGGCAAGGGCGCGACACTTGTCGCAGCTCACTTAAATCGTTGAGTGGACTCGAAAACAAGATAAGGGTGCGGCAAGCTACGGGTAGGTTCCTCCGCGCACAGGTTTTCCATACAAAGTGTGATCGTTCAAGGAAGACAACCAAAATTTAAAATTTGAACTGGTCAAATTCTAACAACTTATCTTTCATATGCTGCTTGCTCATGTTGTTTGCTTTCCGGTAAGGCTCTTCTTACTTGAACGGCGCTTAGTTCCTCCTCCATCTCCTTCCCCCCCGGCAAACTTGTGCGCGAGGAACGTTCCTTCTGCTTAAGAGAAAAAGGAAAAGGAGAGGGAAACAAGCATATTGCCTTTCGGCGTAATAGTGCTTACCGAATGTCTAAGTGTTGCATCAAATGCCAAATAAAACATGCAAATAGCAAAGAGAAGCATGCGAAAGGCAATCGATGCGAAAACACGAAATCTTTACTGATGCACGGGGTCTGCGCCCGGCTTTGTACAAAGGGTTACATGCAACAGCGGCAAGGCTTGTACAAAAGTTGGTTGCCGGAACGGATCACGGCAACCGCGCCTTAGGGGTGAAACTTGCGAAGATGCTCTATGTTCCAGGAATTGCTCACCGGTAAGCCTTCTTCGGTCTCGAGGCGGACAGCGCCGGGCCTCGTAACTTGTCTCACCCGATAAGGGCCTTCCCACTTCGGCGTCAACTTGTTGGAATTCTTGGCGGACTGAACACGCCGAAGAACAAGGTCGCCTTCCTCGAGACTCCTGGCCTTGACTTTGCGGCTATGGTAGCGGCGCAAAGCTTGCTGGTATCGAGCAGCTCGTACAGCAGCCTGGAGACGTCCCTCCTCAAGGAGCAATGCGTCATCTTGCCGCAGTTGCTCTTGCTCGAGCTCATCATAAGCGAGCACTCGAGGAGATCCGTATACGAGTTCCGTGGGGAGAACTGCTTCTGCTCCATAGACTAGAGCAAAAGGTGTCTGTCCGATGGCTCGATTTGGTGTCGTTCTGATTGACCAAAGAGCCGCCGGGAGCTCCTCTATCCAATTCTTTCCGCACTTGAGCAGCCTGTCAAAGGTCCTTGTCTTGAGTCCGCGCAGCACTTCAGCATTTGCCCTCTCCGCTTGGCCGTTGCTCCTCGGGTGAGCAACAGAAGCGAAACAGACCTTGGTGCCAAGGTCTTGGACGTACTGCATGAAGGTGCGACTAGTGAATTGCGTACCGTTGTCGGTGATGATCCTGTTAGGGATCCCGAAACGGCAAACAATCGACCTGAAGAACCTGACTGCTGACTGTGCTGTCACCTTTCTCACTGGCTCCACTTCTGGCCACTTTGTGAACTTGTCGATTGCAACGTACAAGTACTCAAAGCCCCCGACAGCGCGAGGGAAAGGGCCGAGGATATCGAGCCCCCAGACCGAGAAGGGCCAGGACAAAGGGATTGTTTGGAGAGCCTGAGCTGGCTGATGAACTTGCTTTGCATGGAACTGGCACGCTTCACACTTGGTTACTAGTGCAGTTGCATCTTGGAGGGCTTCTTGCCAAAAGAACCCTTGCCGGAAAGCTTTCCCGGCAAGTGCCCTTGCGCCAATGTGGTGGCCGCACATGCCTCCGTGTATTTCTGCCAACAGCTTCTGTCCATCTTCCCTGGAGATGCACTTCAACCTGACACCATTGAGTCTTCTTCTGTACAGCTCGTTATCCACAAACTGATACATACTTGACTGCCTGGTTATCTTCTCTATCTCTTGTGGGTCGTCGGGAAGTTCTCCAGTTTGTAGAAAACGGACGATCTGCTGTGCCCATGCCGGAGCTCGGGGCTCGACGGCAAGGACTAAAGGCTCGAGGGCTGCTGCGGGAACCTCAGCTTCTACGGCAAAGACCTCTGGTCCTGTCGGAGCTGTCGGTCCCCCGGCAAGCTCGCCGGGGCGAGGCTTGTCGGGAACACTTGCTTCAACTGCACAAGCCCGAGGGCTCGCAGGAGCAAACTGTTCCTCAGCGTTATCGTTGATCTTGGGAACTTTGGCGGCGGGTTCAGGAAGATCCGCCGGCAAGTAGTCGCCGGAGACCAACTTTCTCTTCTTGGACTGCCCAATTGATGGTGTAACTGATGGCTGAGTCAGCTTGAGCAAAAAGGTCCCTGGTTCCACAGGTAACTTCATCGCGGCGCACTTTGAAAGGCCATCTGCAATCTCATTTTGGGCTCTTGGGACGTGCTCCATCTGCAAACCTTCAAAGTGCTCTTCAAGCTTTCTCACTTCATCGACATATGCTTCCATCAAAGGACTCTGATAGCTTTTGTTAACTTGTCGGACCACCAACTGAGAATCGCCCCGTACAATCAGCTTCCTGATCCCAAGTTCGGCCGCAATCCTGAGGCCGGCAAGCAAGCCTTCATATTCTGCAGTGTTGTTTGTCGCTTGCTCCCTGGGAAAGTGCATCTGGATAACATACTTGAGGTGCTCTCCGGTGGGCGCGATGAGCACCACGCCGGCACCGGCGCCTTGCAGCGAGAAGGCACCGTCAAAATACATTATCCATTCACTTGTCGCTTCTTGCACGGGTACGCTCGTTTCTTGAACTTCTTCTTCTGGCGTTGGGGTCCACTCAGCGATGAATTCTGCCAAAGCTCGGCTCTGTATAGTTGAAGTACTTTCAAACTTGAGTCCAAAGCTTGACAGCTCCAGTGCCCACTCGACGATCCTGCCTGTTGCCTCTGGATTGTGCAATATCCTCTTCAACGGAAAGCGAGTGACCACCGTTATCTCATGGGCTTGGAAGTAGTGGCGCAGCTTTCTCGAGGCCATAAGGAGGCCGAAAAGCAATTTTTGCACACCAGAGTACCTTGATCTAGCTCCCTGGAGAAGGGAACTTACAAAATACACTGGGCACTGCACCATCTTCTTCCGCACCTCTCCTTGTTCCTGCGCAGAGTCTTCCTTGTCGGGGCCAGAGCTTGTCGGGACAGCCCCCTACCTGGCGCGCCAAAGATGTCGGGGGAAACTGTCCGCCACGAACACCTATGGGACCGGAGCCCCTTGTCTGTGCGGTACGAGGGCGGAGGGAGCACAAAGAGCAGATCGAGGCAGACGCGCGGGCAGTTTTTACCCAGGTTCGGGCCGCACGGATGCGTAAAACCCTACTCCTGCTTGGTTGTGTATTGAGTTGAGCGCTCGGGAGCTTGAAGAAGCAGCTACACCGTGCGTGAGAGTAATCTAGGTTTCGAACCCCCTCCACGTTGTGCATGGGCCTCCTTTTATAGTGCAAGGGGTCACCGACAGGTGTCAACGTAGGAGAAAGGGGTAAAAGAGTAAAAGAGGTGGTAGTTGTAATAGTGCGGGAACAGTGGAGCTACAGTACAGAACAGTGGTCTATACCTACTTTAACAGTGGGGGACAAGGGCATTTAATGCCCGTCGCCGTCGACCCCAAAAGCTCCCGCCTTAGCGTCTCCGTCCGCCACGGCGACGGATTTATCGCCGTGGGGTGCCACCGTGTACCCCAGGCTGCACAGCCATCCGCCACGCGTCCCTGGTTAGACCTCAGGGCGACGCGTGGGCCGATGAGCTGGAGCGCGGGCACACAGCGTGGCCTTCCCGACAAGCGCCTTGCCGGGGCCTTGGTCTTGCCGGGCCCGGGAACTTGCCGCTCCCCGGGCCCCTTGCCGGGGCGCGCATAGCGCCGAGGCAACGCCTTCTAATCTTCCTGGCAAGCTCCTCTCGCCAGGGTCTTGTGTTAGTGGAACAGCCTTGAGCCTGGTACGGCCTTCCCGGCAAACTCCTCTTGCCGGGGTCTCGATCTTCTGTTTTGTATACTTTGTTTTTGAATGGTTTAATAGGAGGCAGGAAGGTCTCCGGCGAGCACGCAGTAAACCTTGCCGCGGGAAGCTGCAACTGCCCGTGCACAAGTTGGGGTACTAGGGTCCCCCTACCTTAGTACACCGACAGGAGCCCCCGGGCCTGGGCCACACACGGTGCCGAGCGCTGTTGGGCCAGGCCCAAAACAGTGCACGGGCACCCGCGGCCCGCGGCGCGCCGAATCCACTTCCATATCCGCCGCACCCCACGGTAACGGCACGCTTCACACTTGGTTACTAGTGCAGTTGCATCTTGGAGGGCTTCTTGCCAAAAGAACCCTTGCCGGAAAGCTTTCCCGGCAAGTGCCCTTGCGCCAATGTGGTGGCCGCATATGCCTCCGTGTATTTCTGCCAACAGCTTCTGTCCATCTTCCCTGGAGATGCACTTCAACCTGACACCATTGAGTCTTCTTCTGTACAGCTCGTTATCCACAAACTGATACATACTTGACTGCCTGGTTATCTTCTCTATCTCTTGAGGGTCGTCGGGAAGTTCTCCAGTTTGTAGAAAACGGACGATCTGCTGTGCCCATGCCGGAGCTCGGGGCTCGACGGCAAGGACTAAAGGCTCGAGGGCTGCTGCGGGAACCTCAGCTTCTACGGCAAAGACCTCTGGTCCTGTCGGAGCTGTCGGTCCCCCGGCAAGCTCGCCGGGGCGAGGCTTGTCGGGAACACTTGCTTCAACTGCAGAAGCCCGAGGGCTCGCAGGAGCAAACTGTTCCTCAGCGTTATCGTTGATCTTGGGAACTTTGGCGGCGGGTTCAGGAAGATCCGCCGGCAAGTAGTCGCCGGAGACCAACTTTCTCTTCTTGGACTGCCCAATTGATGGTGTAACTGATGGCTGAGTCAGCTTGAGCAAAAAGGTCCCTGGTTCCACAGGTAACTTCATCGCGGCGCACTTTGAAAGGCCATCTGCAATCTCATTTTGGGCTCTTGGGACGTGCTCCATCTGCAAACCTTCAAAGTGCTCTTCAAGCTTTCTCACTTCATCGACATATGCTTCCATCAAAGGACTCTGATAGCTTTTGTTAACTTGTCGGACCACCAACTGAGAATCGCCCCGTACAATCAGCTTCCTGATCCCAAGTTCGGCCGCAATCCTGAGGCCGGCAAGCAAGCCTTCATATTCTGCAGTGTTGTTTGTCGCTTGCTCCCTGGGAAAGTGCATCTGGATAACATACTTGAGGTGCTCTCCGGTGGGCGCGATGAGCACCACGCCGGCACCGGCGCCTTGCAGCGAGAAGGCACCGTCAAAATACATTATCCATTCACTTGTCGCTTCTTGCACGGGTACGCTCGTTTCTTGAACTTCTTCTTCTGGCGTTGGGGTCCACTCAGCGATGAATTCTGCCAAAGCTCGGCTCTGTATAGTTGAAGTACTTTCAAACTTGAGTCCAAAGCTTGACAGCTCCAGTGCCCACTCGACGATCCTGCCTGTTGCCTCTGGATTGTGCAATATCCTCTTCAACGGAAAGCGAGTGACCACCGTTATCTCATGGGCTTGGAAGTAGTGGCGCAGCTTCCTCGAGGCCATGAGGAGGCCGAAAAGCAATTTTTGCACACCAGAGTACCTTGATCTAGCTCCCTGGAGAAGGGAACTTACAAAATACACTGGGCGCTGCACCATCTTCTTCCGCACCTCTCCTTGTTCCTGCGCAGAGTCTTCCTTGTCGGGGCCAGAGCTTGTCGGGACAGTCCCCTGCTTGTCGCTAGATTCGCTTGCCGGTGATGCTGACTCCTCGTCGGACTCCCTCTCCGCTACTAACGCAGCACTAACCACCTGGTTGGTTGCCGCTAAGTATAGCAACAACTTTTCCTGTGGTTTAGGTGCGACAAGTATAGGAGTGGAGGACAGGTACCGTTTCAAATCCTGCAACGCCGCCTCCGCTTCCGGAGTCCACTTCATGGGACCTGCCTTCTTCAAGATTTTGAAGAAAGGTAGGGCGCGTTCTGCGGATTTTGAAATGAACCTACTGAGGGCAGCAACACAACCTGCAAGCCTTCTGACATCCTTGACGCGCTTCGGGGCCTCTATCTGCTCGATGGCTTTGATCTTGTCGGGGTTGGCTTCAATCCCCCTCTGTGATACAAAGAACCCGAGAAGCTTGCCGGAGGGAACTCCAAAGACACACTTCTCGGGGTTCAGCTTGAGCTGTATCCTGCGCAAGTTCTGAAACGTTTCTTCCAAGTCTTGAATCAGGGTTTCTTTGCTCTTGCTCTTCACCACGATGTCATCCATGTAGGCTTCTACATTCCTGTGGATCTGTGGCTCAAAAGCAGTGTACACTACCCTTGCAAAGGTTGAGCCTGCATTCTTCAGTCCAAATGGCATGCGGATAAAGCAATAGGTGCCACATGGAGTGATAAATGCAGTCTTCTCTTCATCTTCCTTGGCCATGAAAATCTGGTGATAGCCTGAATATGCATCAAGAAAACAGAGTAGCTCACATCCGGCAGTGGAGTCAACGATCTGGTCAATGCGCGGCAAAGGGAAAGGATCCTTGGGACATGCTTTATTGACATCGGTGAAGTCTATACACAGTCTCCACTTCCCGTTGGCCTTGCGCACGACGACTGGGTTTGCCAGCCACGTCGGATGGATCACACCTCTAACTAGGCCTGCTGCCTCTAGTTTCTTGATCTCCTCATTGATGAACTCTTGGCGCTCCACGGCTTGCTTCCTCACTTTCTGCTTGATGGGCCGCGCATGAGGACAGACAGCAAGCTTGTGCTCAATCACCTTCCTGGGAACACCGGGGATGTCAGATGGTTGCCAAGCGAACACATCGACATTCGCCCGCAGGAAGGCGACGAGCGCGCTTTCCTATTTGCTGTCAAGGGTGGCACTGATGGTGAAGGTACCACCAGTGCCATCCTCCTTTGCGGACACCTTCTTGGTTGCCGGAGGAGCAGCCATTCCTTTCTTGCTCTTGCCGGACTTGGTCTTCGTCTTCTTCCCCCCGGGAGCTTCAGCGGCAAGAGTATCCTTCTCGGCCGCAGCTGCCGCATCCCGGTAAATCTTGTCGGCGCAAATAAGCGCATCTTTCTTGTCGCTGTGGACAGTGATGACGCTTATCGGCCCCGGCATCTTCAGCACGTTGTAGGCATAGTGGGAAGCTGCCATGAACTTGGCGAGGGCGGGACGGCCGAGTATTCCATTGTAGGGCAATGGAATATCAGCGACGTCAAAGGTGATGCGCTCAGTCCTGAAGTTGAGCTCCCCGCCAAAGGTCACCGGCAGAGTGATCTTTCCCTTGGGCTTGCTCCTTCCCGGGTTGATTCCTTGGAATGAACCGGTCTCTTCGAGCTCGCCGTCTTGAATCTGGAGCTTCTTGATCACAGCAGAGGAGATCAAGTTCAGCCCGGCCCCGCCGTCAACCAACATTTTGGTGACCTTGAGGTTGCGGATGGTGGGGGAAACCAGCATCGGCAAGCACCCGACCGCCGTGGTGCGGTCAGGGTGATCCTCAAGGTCAAAAATGATGGGCGTGCTGGACCATTTGAGGAGCCTGCGCGACTCCACGGGCGGCTCCGCTGCATTCACCTCACGCACCCACTGTTTCAGCTGGCGGTGGGAGGTGTGCAGAGAGGCGCCACCGTCGACGCACAGGACCTCCGTGGCCTTCTGGAACTCCTGCTCGCTGTTCTCGTCGTCCTCCATGTCTTCATCGTCGTCTTCGTCGTTGTCGCGGCCCCGGGGAGGTCGATCTCCTTGCCGCTGCTTGGCCTTGCCGCGGCGTCCTCCCCGGCCATTGAATGGCCGCTTCTTGCTGGGCTCTTCCCCGCCACCTTGGGCCTTCTCCTTGTCGCGCCTCTCGTACTCAGCTTTTTGCTGCTCGACGAGATACTCGACGCGCTTGCAGTTGGAGAGATCGTGACCCTTGGTGCGGTGAATCTTACAGTATTGCTTGTCGGAGCTACCCGGCTTGTCGGCCGTCGTCGCAGGGGCAGGCTCCTTGCCGGAGCCGCCGGCCTGCGCTTGCTTGGCGGGGGCCTCCTTGCCGGACTTCTCGACGGCAAGCACTTCCTTCTTGCCCTTCTTCCTGTTGTTCCGCCGCCGGCTCTTCTTTGCCGGGGCGGCGTCGTCGCTGTCGCTTCCCCCTGCGCCAGCATCCTCCCCGGGGAGTTTCCTCCCCTCTTCTGCACGGGCGCACTTGTCGGCAAGAGCGTAGAGCTCGCTGACGTCCCTGATCTTGGTCATCGCCATCTCCTCACGCATGCGGCGGTTTCGCACGTTCTGATGGAACGCGCTGATAACCGCAGCAGGGTGAACGTCGGGGATGTTGTGCTGTACCCGGCTGAAACGTTGGATATACTTGCGCAGGGGTTCGCCTTCCTTCTGGGCCAAAATGTGGAGATCGCTCTCCTGGCCATGGGGTTTGTGGCCGCCGGTGAAGGCGCCAACAAACTGATGGCAGAGGTCGGCCCAAGAAGAGATAGAGCCTTCCGGCAAGTGCATGAGCCACGAACGGACGTTCGGCTTCAGCACGAGCGGGAAGTAGTTGGCTAGGATCTTCTCGTCGCGCCCCCCGGCAGCTTGCACTGCTATAGTGTAGACGCTGAGAAACTCCGAGGGGTGCGTCTTGCCGTCGTACTTCTCCGGTACGTCGGGCTTAAAGCTCTTCATGCTGGGCCACTGGACGCGCCGCAGCTCGCGGGTGAACGCAGGGCAGCCTGCCGCGTACGGCAAGTCGCCTGGTTCACCGGGCGCGGGTGCGTCGACAGTGTTCCCAGCTCTCTTGTCGGATTGTCGCCGAGCTTCTCGGCGGCGCTCGATCGTGGTCCGAGCGTCTTCATCTCGCCGGTCGTCGAGGACCTGGCGCTGGTCCCGACGGGCCCGCGGGTCCGACGAGGCGGTGGAGCCGTCGTCGGGGTTGTTCCGGCGGGGCGGCGTCTTCTGCTTCTGCGGCGGGGAGTGCACGCTTGTCGCACCCCCGGCAGTCTTGTCGCCGATAGCCTTCGTCTTCTCGGCCTGCCGCGGCCGCGAGGCCGACGGCTGCTGCGGAGAGTCGTTGTTGGCGAAGTCTATCAGGCTCCGGATAGTGGCCCTCCATTCCTCGGCCTTGTCGGCCGCTGGAGGAAAATCGAGGAGCAGCTGCGCCCTTGCGAGCGCTTCTGCCGGAGTAGTGGGGAACGCGGGCGAGCGGTGCGAGGAGCGGGATACGCTCGGACTTCTAACGACGTTAGAAGGAGCGGGGTCCCGCGCCGGCGCCTTCGCTTTACTTGTGCCCGGACGGGGGTCCGGGGCGTCCCGCGAACCTCCAGTATGGCCTTGTCCCAGCAAGCGGATACCACCCCCCGTGGTATGGCGCTGCGGGGTCGTCGTATGTTGCGATGGACGTGGCGCGTCCACGGAGACCGAGGTCCGGTCGTCCGTCCTGTTCTTGGATGTGGTGGCACCGTGAGTGTCCTCGCCGGCAACCACCCTTCCGACGGCGTCTCCCCCGCCCACCGTTGGCTCTGGTGGCGGCGGATGAGACGCAGACGGGCCCCCGACCTCCGAAGGCTTCTTCTTCGGGGCCATGGAGTTGTCGCTGGTGAAGTTGTTGATGAAGCTTGGAGAGGTTGATGGAGAATGCGCCCGCGCGAACGCCGGATCAGGTTCGCACAACCTCGACGCCCCCTACCTGGCGCGCCAAAGATGTCGGGGGAAACTGTCCGCCACGAACACCTATGGGACCGGAGCCCCTTGTCTGTGCGGTACGAGGGCGGAAGGAGCACAAAGAGCAGATCGAGGCAGACGCGCGGGCAGTTTTTACCCAGGTTCGGGCCGCACGGATGCGTAAAACCCTACTCCTGCTTGGTTGTGTATTGAGTTGAGCGCTCGGGAGCTTGAAGAAGCAGCTACACCGTGCGTGAGAGTAATCTAGGTTTCGAACCCCTTCCACGTTGTGCATGGGCCTCCTTTTATAGTGCAAGGGGTCACCGACAGGTGTCAACGTAGGAGAAAGGGGTAAAAGAGTAAAAGAGGTGGTAGTTGTAATAGTGCGGGAACAGTGGAGCTACAGTACAGAACAGTGGTCTATACCTACTTTAACAGTGGGGGACAAGGGCATTTAATGCCCGTCGCCGTCGACCCCAAAAGCTCCCGCCTTAGCGTCTCCGTCCGCCACGGCGACGGATTTATCGCCGTGGTGTGCCACCGTGTACCCCAGGCTGCACAGCCATCCGCCACGCGTCCCTGGTTAGACCTCAGGGCGACGCGTGGGCCGATGAGCTGGAGCGCGGGCACACAGCGTGGCCTTCCCGGCAAGCGCCTTGCCGGGGCCTTGATCTTGCCGGGCCCGGGAACTTGCCGCTCCCCGGGCCCCTTGCCGGGGCGCGCATAGCGCCGAGGCAACGCCTTCTAATCTTCCTGGCAAGCTCCTCTCGCCAGGGTCTTGTGTTAGTGGAACAGCCTTGAGCCTGGTACGGCCTTCCCGGCAAACTCCTCTTGCCGGGGTCTCGATCTTCTGTTTTGTATACTTTGTTTTTGAATGGTTTAATAGGAGGCAGGAAGGTCTCCGGCGAGCACGCAGTAAACCTTGCCGCGGGAAGCTGCAACTGCCCGTGCACAAGTTGGGGTACTAGGGTCCCCCTACCTTAGTACACCGACAGTCGCTGCTGCAACCTCACCACTTTACCTCTTCCTACCCATAAAGCTTTGCTAGTCTTGTTACCCATGGTTATGGGATTGCTGAGTCCTCGTGGCTCACAGATACTACAACACCAGATGCAGGTTCAGCCGAGTTCGATGCAGGAGCTGGTTCAAGTACTTCACTGGGAGCTCGTTGAAGAGTTTGGCCGTATGCTTGTGACGTTTCGACGTTCAGTAGTGGTTTCTACTAGAATTCGATCCTGACCTGTGGCTTTATGTTGTTTTGGTATCTTTCTTTTGGATCTTACCCGTAGTCGGGTTGTGATGTTATGAATGATGGTTGCTTATGTAATGTATTGTGTGAAGTGGCGAGTGTAAGCCAACTATCTCCTTTTGCATTTTAATCCCTCTTTACATGAGTCGTGCAAAGATACCAAACTTGCGATCATTCCAGAATGGGCTTATATCTTTAAGTCGTGCCTCGACACGTAGGAGATATAGTCCCATCCTGGGCATTAGAGACTGCTAGTCTCAAGTAACTTGAATACTGCATCAAGACAAGACTTTGGGGTTGTCTCGCTATCTTCAAGATGTTTTGCCTTCTTTGCCGCAATATATGTTCGGTTTGTCTCACAGACTTCAGCAGACTTGTGCATACCATCAGGCATATCACCCTGAAACAAAGCAGAGAGATGACATATTTTGCACGTGTATAAACAAAGATGATAACTGTGTTGTCAATTCCATCCAATTTCAAATTAGAAAATAAAGAGTAAGTTCAAAATATCAATAGCATAATTTGGCATTGTTCATAATGCGGGGAGCTTCACCGCACTACTGGATTACCATGTAAACATAACAAGCATAGATGAAGGGCAAAGAAAATTATTGTATCTATTTTGGTTAATGTGCATGGCATGTTGTTCATATCATCAGCCACATCAGTAAGATAAAACAGGAGATGACAAGGTGCAAACGTGGGCTGCTTCACCACACACTGGATTATAGATCCACAAAAACAAGCATACATATAGGGAGTATTGAGTAATGTGCATGGTATGAATAAGGAATTTGGTTTTACAAGTAAAACTTAGAACTTACGGTTCTTGCGAACATGCATTTTGGTAGAAACGGCAAACTAAACAGCAGTAAACGATAGGGAGTATGAGCAAATGAAACAGCAGTTGAGGATAAAATCTTTAGAAGGACTGGCTTACATTAACAGTTAACACCGGCTTTAGAATGCCCTTCTCCATGTCAAGGGATGGATAACTCAAGAATTTCAGCACAGAATCTTCTTCATAAGCATTGCCTGTACTCTACATTTTGTCGAGTGTAATTATAGATATGATAATACTGGAAGGGATAGAGGATAATGAAGATAAGATGCAGATTGATGCTACATAATCAACTACCAATCCCTGGAAGTACAAGCATTACAGGAAAAATGTACTGACAAGAGCAACGGGCTACACTTCTGCACTGGCATTGTCTGTGTATTCTACTTTTTGGTAAGATTAAATATAGATCTAATCTTTTTTAGTAAATGGTGGGCAAGGGAGATAAGATGCCGAATGCTACACAATGAACCAATCCCTCTTCCCATAATACAAGAGTATTTTGAACACTGGTGTACTGTACAAAACGTTCTTATATTATGGATGGAGCGAGTAGCTGTTAATGTAAGTGATTGACGACATTCAGTCCTTACAAGAGGACTGCAGACCTAAACCTCTTCAAAAGTATTGGGTTGATTCTAAATTTATGTAAGAGTCCATACGGATCTTATAATGTCGACCAAATGGACGATAACAAGGCTAACATGTGCAGTGATGCTACATAATCAAACAACTATGAAAGTAAGTATGGTCATATAGAGCAAGAGGCACTCACAAGAGCAATGCAGTGTGCAGTATAGTTGCGAGATTCTGTGGTCCCTTGAGAATGAATGTTCTTCTGCTAACAGTTTTTGTACAAGTGAGACGTTAAGGCAAATGCAGAAATGTAGTTCAAATTGTGATGTGATATCATAGATAGTACCTTACGTTGCAGCCGAGACCAATGTGTAACAAGATTATTGCAGTCACCGTCGGATAAATGTAGCATCGGAGACTTTACAGAAATTTGGTTTAGCGGCTTCCCGTCGAAGTGCGCTTGCCTCGGGTAGGAATGATACTTCATCAACGAGTGCTTGAAAAGTGCAACCAACCCTTGATCGTCTTCACAATCCAGTTTGGTCCTCGCCTATTTAAAAGAATGAAATCGTGTGTCTTCTGTCAGCAGAAACATATGCAGCAATGACCATGAATAACATTAGTACATTACTTACGCGTAAGTTGCGGAGGAAGACTTGAAATTGTTCTGTGTCTGCGGTATAATCTTTCCATGAAGGGAAGATGCGCACAAAGTTCCTGACAACAATATAAGCTTTGTCTTCTAAATTGAAAAGAAATGGAACATGGGTCCTATTTGCTGCAATTGGGGCTCTCTCTGGTTCGAAAATGGATTTGGCAACTGGATTTGGTGTACTCTTTGCTGGAATGGGGGTTTTGCATTGTAGAGCTGGTGCTATGTCAACTGGCATAATCATAATGTTTGCTGCAGTCGGGGTCTGCTGAGTTCGGGCATCAGAAATGACCAGTGTATTAGTGCTAGAGTCTGCTAGAGTTGGGGTGTTTTGTGGGTCAGGTGATATTGCAACTACACCTAATGGGCTATTTGATTTATCAGGTGCCACTACCTTTTCCAAATACTTTGCTTGTGCTTGTCCACGATCAGCAATCGCCCTCTTCCTTTTGAACGTCTGATACACAAGAAAAACATTTGAATGTATAAATATGGTATGATGACAGATGGAATATGTACTGAAAATGGATAGGCCGGGCGTATTCACATACACGATGTGTAAACTAAGCTAATGGAAGTTCAACAAAGTAGAAGCAATGCAAAGCATCAGTTGCAAGATATGTGCGACAAATATAACCTTGGAAAGTTAAAGCAAGCACCTTGATGGGTGAATAAGATAGGGCATCTTCCTCTGACTCCTCCACTAGGGAGCTACATTGACTTAGGTCCCCCTCTAGCTCAGAATCACTGTTAGGATCATATTCTGAGCATGAAACTGTAGGTGGAGAGCGTTTGCATTGCATTGCATCCAGACTTGATTTCAGTCCCTTCATGCCAAGTTTGACAGCCATGGCATTGTTCTGCTTTATTCTTTTCATGCACGCAAGCTCATAATCATTATGAAGCTGTTCAGAATTTGAGATTCATGAAAACATAAAAAGTAGTCAGATAATCTATGGAATGCATTGCATATTCAGCTCGAAGAGTGTCTCCCTATAAACCCCTGCATATGCAAAGTTCACCCCCAACCGTGCTGACCAGACCACAGACCGAAATACAAACCTCTTATGTCTCTATAAACGGCAGACACACATTTCAAAACTGATGTAGGAACATTAGAATCATATGAAATCCGTATTTGAACAAATAAACTAAGGAATTATGAGTGCCATAATGTTTAGCTTCAAGGGTGCAGCGTTGGTAGTGTGACACAGATCAAGTAGGCAGATTGTATTCCATGTAAAAGATCGAAGCCTATGTAAAAGCTGGAAATGACACTTTCTTTCTATACAATGCAGTGTTCGTTGCCCACACATGATGGAAGAGATCACATAGAGAAATACTACTCATGTCTACGATTGCAGTATTTAGAAACAGGGTGGTCCACCCTAAAAGAATATTGACAACAAATATGACAAGGCAAGCATAGATGTAGTGAATCAATCATTTACTTGTGAGCTTACTAGGACAAGTATGCAGAATTGTAACAGCAGTAAGAGACTGTCCAAAATCTGAATCAAGAAGTTTGTCTAGAACTTATTGTTTGCAACTAATCGATGTGAATAATTGGATATTATATCGAATGAGTAAGAAAGACAAGTAAAATTGCCAACAAACCTGGCTTGCAGTAGTAATCTGGGTCAATGTCACTATGACCAACAATCCAAAATGACTAGTGTCTGTTCCTAGGGCCGGAATTTTGAAAACCCTGTGAACTTTATAGGTACTAAAGATTACCGAAATACATCTGAACCATTAAGTGTAGGTAGCACTGAGCACACAACAAACCCTAATGACAGTCCTGCCTAATGAGTAATGAATCAATTAGAAAATGGGTGATGAGGAGTGGTTGTTGAGTGTTGAGGACTTATCTCAGGATAAATCAGGTTGCCTTAGTGGGTGCTGCATGCCTGAGCCCTGAACGGATTGGGAAGGTAGGCACGGCGTCGCGCCCGGGCAGCGGTGACGCTGTTGGGCGAGCGGCTCCTGACCTCCTGTTAGTCCGGCGTCTCCTCCTAGAGTCATGTCGTCCTGGGACGGCAAGTCACCGACGAGGCAGGCGGCTAGGGGTGAGTAGAGCTCGGAAGCGCGCAGCAGAATAGAGGGGAATCGGGGCCTGGGACGACCCAATATCCCAGGGTAGGCCAGCCCACCGCGGGCACCCTGTAGAGATACACACCCGAGCAGCGAACATGCATTTTTGTAACTAATTTAGGAACATTTAGCTGACCAATTAAGCAAAACTGTTTTAATAATATCAGATTCATATTTGAACAACTAAGCTTGTTTAGCTTGATGGGTCAAGCAGTGCTATTATGACACGAAGCACGTATTCTGATCATATAGTGATCATAAAAGGGGGAAACAGGAGAAATGGTATTTAGCAGCCATTGTTTGCTTCGAACTAAGAACTAATTTCTAAGAGCTGAAAAGAAAGTAGAGTAACTATGTTAAGATCTATTTTCTGGTTGAGATCAAAAAGTTGATCGAGATATGAAGTACCACCTCTCTTGTGGTGTCGTGTAGGCATCGGGGGTGCGACTGCTTTCGGTGGCGTTGAAGCAGATCTACGACGGTAGACGGCTGCATCGGGGGATAAGTCCCGTTGCGGTAGAAGAGAAGGTCATGTGAGCAGCCCCGGCAAAGAGGACGACGGCGCTGATGAAGCGAGAGGACGTGATGCAAGGCTCTTGGTCCGTCGCCGTGGATGAGAAACGTCAATCTCTAGCCGTGGACGACGCGGTCTTGGTAGGAGCTCCAACATGGTAGAGGACGGTGGCGATGGATGTGGTGGAGGACGGCGGCGATGGATGTGGTGGAGGACGGCGGTGATGGATGGGGTGGCGGACGGAGGCTGGTGTGGGGATGGTGTTCTAGCGCGGACGTTGTATGAATGGGAAAATGGCGGGAGAGGTACGGGGAACCATGTTTTTGGGACGCGCCTGTCTGAAATATGGGAAAGTTACAAACTTATCCCCCGTTTTAAATTTGGATGTCTCGTCGGTTGGGGATACGACGGTAATCTCGCATCTCGCCAATATTTTCCCAGAGCGATTTCGGGCAGGAGCGGGTGGTTGGCGCCCACGGTGTATGAATGGGGTTGACAGGTACGGCGGTTGTGTCACGTCTGTGTGAAGTTACAAACCTGCCCCTATTGAAAATATTTGCCTACATCGATTTCGGCCGAGTCGAGTTTATTTTGCCACCCACCGTGTATGAGTGGGGAAATGGAGGGAGAAACAGAGGTCTTTCGGACAATCTTGAATCAAATGTGTTTTGCCGCCCATGTTTGGCGCCCACCGTGTCGGAATGGGCTCACAGGTGGTCGTGTCACGTCTAATTGAAGTTACTATCCTACCACTATTTAGAGCAGTGGAAACCGGGCCGATGGATTGTCCGGGTAATGGGTAGACAGTAATTTCCATCTCCCAAACAATTGGCTTCGGGCAACCGACGTGGGAGTGGACATTTTGCTGCTTCTTTCGAATTTCGGGACAATAAGCATCCACGTTTACCCTGGCAACTAAATTCGAATCCATTTTGTATTCCTATACGAATCTTTATAAATCATTCTATGTGTTTTATATATCTTCATAAGGACGACAAAGATGTATTCCACTGTCATATATGAATATGGTTTACAAATGCCGATACTCAAATTCAGAAGCTAGAATCCAGTTTAAGGTGAATTCGAATATTTGGAACACTTCATGTCCAACTCAAATGTCACACGCAGCATAATGTGTACTCCCATTTAGATATGTACACAAGCGATGTACCAAGATTCAAATACCGAGTCAATCAACCAAGAATGTACAGAACTAACAGACATATAAACACTTATAGAGTGTATGGATCAATAATATCAACTAACATACATAAGCTAGGCCGCTATACTTTTCTTTGCTACAACAGCATCCTTTTTTTAGCCAAGCTACTACAAAATCTTGGCCCTTTCCGATGCGTGCCACTTATGGTACATCTATACTACTATTATTGTTGAATGCACATTCAGCTCAATTGGCATATTTGTAGGTTTGACACAGCAATAAAAATGAAATGTCTCCGAGTCTTATCAATTAATACAGACTTGTGCTCAAATAAAATTACAAACCAAAAAACTAAAAACAAAAAACAATTATTACATGATCTCTAAAACAAATGGTTTGATTGATTACATGAACAAACTACACAAAGGTTATTCAACGATGGAAAGAACATTTCACCTATGATTTACCAAGTGGGAATTTAATTTCCTTTTTTCCTTCAGGACCTTAACAATGTGGTCAGCCTCAGCTTGCTTCATTTTGAAATCCACCAAATATTTAATGTTTGTCTTGAGTACTGCTACTGATTGTGCTGTTTGCTTCCTCAACATGTCAACTTCATATCTAAGTGCAGAAGGAAAATCTCTTTCTACCACTAGTTTAGCCTCTAGAGCATCAGTAGTTGGCAATTCATAATGCACGATTGGGCCGGTGCCACTGCTATGGGATGATACAACGTCCATGGGGACCTCGCTCTAACCTGTTTTGCCATTAAAGTTCTGATTGGATTAAGAAAAGTTGAAGTTAGCGAAACATCTCAACTGGGAGTTATAACAGCAAACTAGTTAAATAAACAAGGAATTAAAGAGTTTCAATTCGATGCTGAAAAGTAGTTATTAACATCACTGTAACTCGTTGTTGCAGTAGCAAAGTAGTTAAACAAACAAGTAGCTATTTAAGTTCAGGCAAACAGGTAATTCTTAACAGTAAGTATCAAACACATAGATAGACGCAATCTATAATAGGATTAACAGGTAGTGGCATTATGTAATCAGTAGCGAACTAAATTAAGCCAAGCAACGTAATTGAACAATTTTGCAATAAGTGGCTAACTAAAAAATTCCGAGAAGCAGGTAACTGAACTTATGCTAGTTCTTTCTACAGGCACACTGCAACTTCTTTTTTGCTTACAAGGTTGTACGAAGGAGTCCATGGCATCAATTGCTTGGATACGCAGTCCCAATACTTCTTTCTTCCCACATTGCATTGGTAAGTCGAATGCTTAATCTGGTAAGATGGTGCGTCCTTGATAGGTCATATGAGGACGTGTAGTCAGACTAGTTGTAGCCACACACATCACACTAGCTTTTACTGTATATTTCATGCGATTACTTTTGGCATATCGAGATATAAGCAATTTACAATAGGATGAAAAGACTGGCATCCTTCACATTATTGGCAAACTCAGTTCATAGAAACAAGCAATTCAACCATTCTGTGCGCAAATCAAAAGCGCCACTGGAATATTTTTCACTAACCCTATCATACATGCAAAAGGGGCGACGCCACCATAGGGGCTGGTATGGGCGGCCGCCTTGGGTGGCTTGAAAGTGTGCACCTAGTTTGAGTCGTCCAGGTTGGCCCAGGCTAGTTTTGTTCATCCCAACGCACAAGCAGGCAATGTAAAAAATGAAGAAAAATGTTTGAATTTGGATAGGCCAATAACATAAGTGCAACGTAGACCCTATAGCAGGCTCGCGGCCCAAACGAGCTCCTCCCATATCGATCGACAGCAGGAAAAATCCCAATTCATCCGCTCTAGCCTCTCGTCTGGTTCGCTCCTAACCTAGCTGCTGCTGGACAAACCGACACATCACTTTCTCGCGCCCTCGTTGGAGGGCGGTCGCCGGGCTTCAAGCGAACGAAAGGACAAGCAGATGAAGATCCAACCCTGGGTGTAGCCTGTGTGGGAGGCAGCGGCAACAATATGGGCATGGCATTGAGCTTATGCAAACGGACAGTTGCAGCTTGCAGGAGTAGCATGCGCAACGAGCAGGTACATCACATCCCTGATTATATCTAATTCAACTCTTCATTTTCTGACCAATAGTTAAACCTGACGGTGTTGTAAAACTGCTTGTATGTAGAGAATCTATGAGAAAATGAAACCAATTTCTACTTATTTCATAACTCCTCCAATCAATACTGAACTGACTGAATCTGATGAATCTAATCAAGTTTCCGGTGCAAACATCCAAGCTCATGTTGTTCTTGAGCCTGAAGTGTCTAATGAACAGACTGGTAATGAAGGATTTGATGCAAACATTTTACATGCTCCTAGTGATGAACATATAGTGTATAATGAGGCATCTAATGCAAGCATTTTGCAAGCTCCCATTGAAGGATTTAGTCTCTAATGATGATCTGCTATGTTAAGAGAGACATAGAGATTTGCAGGCACTGATGACAAGCAAATTATAGTGCATTTTCATGGCTTGAGGAAACGTTGAGGCCATCTTCCAGAAAGTCCCCGTATCATGACAATGTAGCATAAATACTTTTCTAATCTGTTGTTTGAAACTATTGGCATACTTGTGCAGGATAGATATATTGATATGCTGTTTGCGCACTGGTTATAGGTGCAATTACACTTCGATATTTTCAGCCAGAGAACAAATAATTCAAGCAGGTACAGACCATGTTTGTAGTCCTTCTACACCATGTTGCATTTTGTGTTTTTTGGTGCTTGCGTCATTTAGTGATTATAATCTGAACTACTTTGGATCATTAGCTGGTTTTCAAAGTGCATGTAGTTTCACATTTCTCAAGTTATGTTGATTTCCGGAGTGCAAGTGCCTTCGTGTTTTTTAAGTTAAATGTTCGCCCCTGGTAACTTCAATTCGTGGATCCGCCACTGCACAAAAATCATACACGAATGCCAGTACGAATTAAATGAAATGTAGGGACTTACGCTAGCTCGTTGTACAGGCTCACTACAGCTCTGCTTGCGCTTGGAATGTTCCATGTACAAGTCCATGTTACCACTTGCTTGGATGTATAGGCCTTGTGCTCCTTGCATCCCCCTTTGCATTTTTGACACGACAAATGGCTGATCAGATAAGAGGAATCGACCTTGCTGTTGTACCGGAGGACAGATACTTACAAGGTTATACGGGTGTGCAGGATGTGTACTAGATCCCGTAGCGCCGTCATGCTTCGCTAAAAAATGGTTTGCTTGTTTCAGATGATATCTCCAGAAGAAACAAGAGTTAAAGTCAGAGTTGGACAGGCGTGTAAGCTAAGAGAGCAGTGAAAGGATATCCAAACATCGTAGGAATAGTGCACAAGGGTGTGATGTGTGGATACCTAGTTCAGGCCGGCATTTGGGCATGCTCGCCTAGCAAGAGTGCGGCTCACTTCAGAGCCGTTGAGGGTGATGCGCTGGCGTTGGCTAGCCGCACACGGATGCAGATCTTGAGTGGCAGTGGAGCGGTACGATGCGATGGACGAGATCATTGGTGAAGCCCGAGCGGCCTTGGGGGGCGGAGGCGCGACAATGTGCTCGGTGAAGTAGCCCCGGTGAGCTGGGAGACGGCATCGGTGAAGCGCACCAGATGCGGTGGAAGTCAGTGGCTGTGAGGCACGTCGGTTGCGGCGGCCGAGGTTGTCGATGGACCACCCGGTGCGGTGGACGAAGGCGTAGATGAGGTAGCTCCGGTGCGGCGGTGAAGCACGACCGTCGTCTTCGTCGTCGTCATCTGGCACAGAGGTGGGGAAAGAGACGAGACGAGGGGCGATTCGAACTTTGCTTGGGTTGGCGGTGAATTAGGGATTTGAGCAATCTGGGCGCGGTAGGGAATAGTGGAGAAGGGAGATTTTGCAGGGCTGGAATTGGGGCCGCCAGATATTTCAATCCAAAACATGGAAGCGCGAACTTATTTTGCCGTCCGACACACACGACCACCACGACACAACCCTGGTCTGCCTGGTGCGCCTACATTTGAGGATGCAAACGAATGTTCTTTCATTTGGAAACGAATCTGTATGTATTACCATGCCCGTGTTTTCCTTGCAGTAATTAGTCATTCGAAATGACATACTATAAATTAATTAATGAGGAGTTATTTGAAAAAAAAATCGAAACGGTATCCACGGTATCCACACTAACATGGATTAGAGTGTGTGTCACATAATTAGTTATTTGAATTAGAGTGTGTGTCACATAGCGATCTCCAATTCTAACGTGGATTTCGCATTTCACTGTATCCATGCTACTTTTTTAATACAAATTAATATGTATATGATGAACACCATGGTAGTGAGAAAACTTTTGGATGGATTCAAACATATGACCTACAAAATAGCACAACAAATCGAATCAATGTCTGCTTTTCGAAACCTAGTATGGCACGAATTCGAAATAATTACCCATATGCATGGTCCTCAGTTCAAATCTTACAATGTACATCGAATTGAAACATCGATATTAAGTCTCGTACTATGTGCATTCAAATGTTGTTTTTAGCCCCCCCCCCCTCCCCCGCACACACGCTACCTGCTTCCTGTATCGGTCAATCTTCATCTCCTAACCACCTTAGGAAGCTATCGGTTTCCAACACACATCCATTCTTTCTCTCCATGTTTTGATCTCTAACTCTCTCAACTACACAACCCCCTTTTTCCACTCTGTTACGAAATGTATTTACCTCACACACCCGCCATTTCACCCCATGCCCAGCTCTCTCTCTCTCTCCCTCTCCCTCTCACCCCCTCGCGCTAAATACATGCATTGCCTATCTAGCCCCCCAATATCTCATGCGCACGCACACACGTTGTCTATCTAGGTCACTCCCTCGAGACTGTCTCACTCTTTCTTCCGCCCGGCGGGCCACACTCGCTCAATCTCGCTGTCTTTATCTGAGTCTCGTTTAAACTCAGTTTCTTTCACACACACAAATGATATATCTCCCTGTCCGGGCCTCGATCGACACACTCTATACTCTCTCACGCAGATTGTCTATCTAGGTCAGTCCATCGAAGCCGCCCCCACTCTTTCGACCTCATGGCGGGCCACGCTCTCTCTCTCTCTCCCTCTCTCTATCTCTATCTCTCTCTCTCTCTCTCTCTTTCTCTCTCCCTCTCTCTCCCTCTCTCTCTCTCTTTGTATGTCTCGATTGACCTCACTCTTTCTCGGAGAAAAATGATATATCACAATGTTTGAGCCCAGTTCTACTTATTCACGGTGTATACTCTCTCACGCACATTGTCTATCTAGGTCACTCTCTCCAACTCGATTGACCTCGCTCTTTCTCGGACAAAAATGATATATCACAATGTTTGAGCCCAATTCTACTTATTCACAATGTATACTCTCTCACACACATTGTCTATCTAGGTCACTCTCTCCAACCCGTCTCAATCTTTCGATCGCACGACGACCCTATGTGATGGATTGACCTTGCTTCCTCCCATGCACAAAATATATCTACACGTCTGTGACCGGATCATCTCTCAAGCTCTACCTTACAGCCCTCACCCTTGCCAAAAGCTCAATCGGGCAATATCTCTCCAGAGCATATATATTTGTTCAATGAATGTCGGACCACACTCACTTTGTCTCTCTATCTATATGTCTCTCGATTGACCTTGCTTTCTCACGCCGTATCTTCCACACATTGAAGCTACATCTCCATCCCTCGCAATGCCGGAGCTATTTACATTGCGAGGGGCACTCCAACCTTGGATTAATTTGTGTAGGCATTTATTCCGGACGGTTTAGATTATATTTTCGTAGCATTCGGCCCACAACTACTCGAAACACCGTTGCAACCCCCACAACTCCCCTAGTTGATTTCCCTGTGGCTCGGTCATCGCTCTCTCGCACGTCCTTTCTCGCCTTCAACGTCGCACCATGGTATTATTGCAAAAAACTTTGTTGTTCTCTTTAATTATTATAAATAAGCTGCAAAACTACACACCGATAGTCCACTTGGAATGGAACAAATTTTGACCCACAAATTAAAGTGCTACAAACTACACACCGAGGGGCCCACATGTCATGAAACAAATTTGGACCCATATAAAATTAAAAAAAGGACGAGGATCGAACACGCGACCAGGGCCTTCAAGCCGCACGTCAATAGGCAACATACGTAGAACAACACTGTTTGTTGTACCTCCCTTTGTTCACATAATATTTTTATATTACCGCAGCCCATTTAATTGATAACATGTAATATTATTTTTAGTACTATTCGCCTTGACTTACTGGTGGGTTCCATGTGTGCTCTCTCTCTCTCTCTCTCTCTCTCTCTCTCTCTCTCCTCCCCTTATGCGTTTAGACGCATGGGCAAACACGAAGAACTCGCGGGAGATGTTGCCGTTGACCATATCTGGACGCGTTCACAAGTTACGGCACCAGTTTCACGTGCCAGCAGCACTAGTCAGTGTGTACGTGCAATGCATGTTAATTTGAAAGTATATTAAGTGCATGCGGATATTAAGTAGGATATTATTTGCGTGTTATTATGTGATTAGCACTATTTTTGGCATGAAATTAACTGCACGCTAAACGTGTTGAGCGCTCGACATTGAAGCAGTCTAGGTCGTTGGATGACAAGGAATACATGTGGCTTGATGACATTTTATATTTAATTTGATACGGCTCTAGCAGAACATTCAATCGATCAAACCATAGATTTCGTTCAGTCTGACTCCGACTTTAAATTATATGATGATCGATCTAAAATAAACGGAAATGATAAACGTTCGGATTTTAAGCATGGCAATCCGAATCTTTTTCATGGCAAGTTTAGATTACGCGGCTGCGGCGGGGGCGTCTTGCGGTGGGAAGCGGCTCCTCTGTCGTGCTCTGTGTGTCGTGGGCCACTGGCCGACGGCGACGGCAGCGCCTTGCGCTGTTGTTGGCGTATTCCTGGACGATGGCCTAGCTTCAAGGAAGGCCAAAATGTTCTGGACTTCGGAGCGAGTCAACTGGCGGAAGGAGGTGACTGGCGTTGGTGCAAGCAACCAGTCGACGGTGGCCATCCATGCCGCTGAGGGGGGCACTGGCACCCGCACGGGGACAGGCGATGTCAACGGCGCGGCGGAGACATTCGTGTGCACGGGCACCGACACGGGCATGCACGTTAGTGCAGGCGTAGGCGCATGCGCTGGCAGGTGCACGGGCACCGGCACGGGCGTGCGCGTCAGTGCACGCACAGGCGCATGCGCTGGCAGGTGTACGGGTGCGTGAAAGTTGGCAGGGACCTCGTGGAACCCCGTGGCATCAAGCTTGGCGACAATGTGCGGCTCCCAACCCATCGATGCCACGGGGATGGGCGCTGGCGTAGTAGGGGCGACGGGAGCCGGAACGGGAGCGGGGACAGGCGCGGCGTCTTCCCGCAAGGCCAGTTCAAGCTCGTCCCAAAGCACCTTATGTTCTGGAGACTCCGGCTGGGTGTCTTCCTCAAGAAACTGGAAGACTAAGGGTAGACCATCGTGATGCGGCATGGCGTATGATACCTCTCAAACGTATCTACTTTTCCAAACACTTTTGATATTGTTTTGGTCTCATTCTTGCATGATTTGGACTAAACTAACCCGGACTGACGCTGTTTCCAGCAGAGCTGCCTGTATGGTTTATTTGTGTGAAGGAAAACTGATTTTTAGGTGTCTCAGAAAAATCCACGAAAAATCACAAAAAATCCACGCACCCGAAGGAACCAGGGACCAGAAGTGGGACCAGAGGGGGGCCAGGGGGTGCCCAGGCGCCCTGTGGGCGCGCCCCCCTGGGTCACGCCGGGGGGGCGCCTGGGTGGGGCCCACACCCCCTGGTGCCCTACTTTAGTCCGTATTTTTCCTCCCGACGAAAAAACCCCATATCGGAACTTCTTTCGCTGTTTTTCGTCGCGGAGCCGCCGCCACCCTCTGTTCTTCCTCGGGAGGGCTAATCTGAGGCTGAATTGGCCTCCGGAGAGGGGAGATCGTCGCCATCGTCATCATCATCACCACTCCATCATCCCTCCATGACTTCTCCCTCCATGTGTGAGTAATTCCCCCGCTGTAGGCGAAGGGGATGGTAGGGATTGGATGAGTTAGATCATGTAATAGTTTATCAGATCGTTGGGGGCATGTTGCCTATCATCTACTATGGTGTTTATCATCTTTGCTACAACTTTTTATTCTTAATGCTTGACACTAGGGCCCGAGTGCCATGATTTTAGATCTGAACCATATGTGTTTGCATGAATATATTTGTGTTCGTGATCCTATCTATGAGTTGTTTGCACCTGTTACGGTCCGGAACCGGCGATCCCAAAAGTGACAGCTTGGGACACCAAAGGGGATGGTCCGTAGTTTGAGGATTACATGTATCCATTGAGTTCATTGCTTTGTTCTGGTGCTCTTTGATAGGAGCACCTTAATATCCATAAGTTCCTTTTGGCCCCGTTCGTAGCGGGATGGTAGGACAAAAGATGTTGTGCAAGTTCTTATTGCAAGCACGTACAAGTACCTACGGGATACATGCCTAATGTTTGATATTTGCCTAGATGATCATTACTTTTCCGTGTGCCGTGCCCCAAGTTAGAAACTATCTCATCCATGCAGCGCCCAACCATCCATCTCCCTAGCCTACAGTGTTTTAAATCCTGCTTGTCACTAGTTGCCACTTTTGCCATTTACTACTGCTATTTACCTTTACTGTTTACTTTTACTATTACTATCATCACTATCATATCACTGTTACCACTTATCTTTTGTTGCAAGTAAGTATATTTCAGGTGCGGTTGAATTGACAACTCAACTGTCAAAGCTTATAAATACTCTTTGGCTCCCCGTGTGTCGAATCAATAAATTGGGTTATTCTTACCCGCGAAGACTATCTCGATCCCTTACGGTTGAGGGTTATCAAGTACCGTTTTCTGGCGCCGTTGCCGGGGAGCATAGCAATATTTACAAGTCTACTTGAGGTATCCTACCTGCTGCACTTTATCTACTATGGGTAAGAAAGGAGACCCCAAGGTTCTGATCTTACTATCTACTACAAGAAGAGGTACTGCTCTGAGCACTAGTGCTACACTTGATTCACCTTCCGTTATGAGTAAGTTTGCCTCACCACCACCACATGATGCTCCTACTGTGTCTGTTACTATGTCTGATACTCTTGATGATGCCTCTACTACTTTTGATGATATTAGTTCGCTTGGTCATGCTCTTGAGAAACAAATTGTTCCTGCTGCTGAAAAATATGGAATTGAACTTCCTGTTGCTCGCTACCCTATTGGTGAAACTTATGATTATCCTTATTTGAGTAAACTCAAAGAGAGGATCCTTGATGATGATTACTATACGCTTGATGAAGATCTATGCAGGGAACTGACAGAGTTTGTTGGCTCTGACCCTGAAGTTATTAAGAAAATATTTGAAAAACACTCTCTGAAGAACAAAACCATTCCTAATCCTGAATTTGCTACATCTCCTATATGCATTGATGATCCTGATTATGATTTCTCTGTTGATCTTTCACTTATACCTATGGTTGAAGCTGACCCCTTTTATGGCAGAGAAAATGATGATGATATTGCACACCTGACTAAACTCGGTGCGTTGGGTAGCCTGTTTACCACAGATGAGAAGATACGATACTTTTATATCACCAAGCTTCTTCCTTTCTCCTTGAAGGAGGGTGCTAAAGCATGGTATGATTCACAACCATGCGGTTCCATTAAGAGTCCTCAGGACTTAGCTCACTCTTTTGTTGATAAGTATTTTCCTGCTCACATGCAACATGTTGCTTTACAAAGAATTTATAACTTTAAACAGTTGCAGGATGAGTCCCTCCCTAAAGCTTAGGGGAGGTACTGCGGACTGATTCAGGCTAGACCAGGACATGAAATCCCTAAAAATGAATTAATTGATATATTCTATGCTGGTCTAACTGATGAATCCAGGTCCTATTTGGACAGTTGTGCTGGTTGTGTTTTCAGGAAAAGAACACCGGACGATCCGGAAGACTTAATGGGCAGGATTGCCAAAAATCATGAAGATTGGTCCGTCCCTGAACCACCTCCACCAACAAAGAAGAGGGGCATGTTTGTTCTAAGCCCCGAAGATATGCGAGAAGCAAAGAAGTCTATTAAAGAGAAAGGTATTAAAGCTGAAGACATGAAGAATCTACCCCCTATTGAGAAGCTGTGTGAGCCTACTACTCACCCTCCTATGGTAGAGGTACACTCTCTTTTAGATTTCAACGCAAGTGACATCCCTCATGGTAAGCCTCCTGATCAATGTTTAGATGAGTTTGATAATTTTATTATGAAACAAAAACATTTTAATGAGAGGATAGAAAGTTAGTTGCATGATAATTCCCTTGCTATCAAAAAACTGCTTGATGTTTTAGATAGAACAGTTAATGATGTTCAATGTCTTGTGAAGCATTTTCAAATGGTTCAAACTCAGCTTGATCAAATTTCTAATGTGCAAAGAGATTTGCTTGCTAACAATGCCAAACAAGATAACTTGCAGGCTTTCGGGATTAAGACCCGAGGAGGAACTAGCACTCAAGATCCTCTTTATCCAGAGGGGCATCTGAAGACAATCGAGCAAGATTCTCAAATGCAGGAAGAAGAAATTGTTGGCTCTCCAAAGAAAAAGAAGAAACATAAGGAGACTGACAATTCTAATGATCCTATTGCAGATGAAGAACCAGCTATTGATCCCAACAGTGTATCTATCTCCGATGCTGAGACTGAAGACGGTGCTGAACCTGAAGGTAATAATAATGAGAAGAATGATCCGCCTGAAGTTCGAGAAGAAGAAGCACCTGGCAAACGTAAGAGGTACACGAAAGAAGACTTCATCGCAAGAAAACATGGGAAGGAAAGAGAACCATGGGTACAGAAACCCATGCCCTTTCCAGGTAATTCTATCAAATCGAAAGAAGAAGAACATTATAATAAGTTTTGTGAGTGGATTAAACCTCTTTTTCTTCAGATACCCTTGACTGATGCTATTAAGTTACTTCCTTATTCAAAATATATGAAAGATATTGTCACTAATAAAAGAAAAGTTCCTAATGATGCAATATCTACTATGCTTGCTAACTATTCTTTCAGTGGAAAGATTCCTGAGAAGCTCGGTGATCCAGGTATACCCACCATTCCTTGCTCCATAAAAAATAATTATGTCAAAACTGCTTTATGTGATCTTGGAGCAGGAGTGAGTGTTATGCCTCTCTCTCTCTTTACGAGAGGATTTGTTTAGAGAAACTAATTCCTACAGATATCTCCCTTCAGATGGCTGACAAGTCAACCGCTGTTCCGATCGGTATTTGTGAGGATGTTCCAGTTGAAGTTGCTAATTGTTTAATTCTTACTGATTTTGTTGTGCTTGACATGCCCGAGGATGGGAGCATGTCCATTATTCTTGGTGGACCTTTTCTTAACACCGCAGGTGCTGTTATTGATTGCAATAAAGGGAAGGTTACCTTTCATGTGAATGATAAAGTACACACGGTATATTTTCCAAAGAAGACCGACAGGAGGCATGCCCTCAACTCTATAGAGAATATCGAGACCGTGAAGATTGGAGAATGGGATTGTCCACTACATGTGCCTCACAAATACAAAACTATCATGATAGGGACAATGTCCATCAAGGTAAAGGTTCAGTGATTACTTTCTAGGAGGTGAGACTTTTTGCTCTATATATCGCATGTTTGTTGGTAAGACTTGATCAACCTTATTAGCAAATATGGTTTATATAGATAAAAAGTTGAGCTTGTTATGTTTTCACTTGTTTTTAGTTTTGTCCTACTAGCTGTACCAAGTATTTATGTTTTTGAAGCTTCACAATACCACTAACTGCTTCAAGTTTTCAGAGAGTTTCGCAGCTTTTTGAACTTCGAAAAAATTTCAACAGTGAAGTTTTCAGAAAAATTCCAGAAAAATTATAATAAAAATTTCCACAACAGGAGAGACCCAAAAAGTCCTGGGGCCAGCCGGGGGGGCCACCAGTGGCCCAGGCGGCCAGCTGGCGCGGCCTAGCCCCTGGCCGCGCCCACAGGGCGCCTGGGGCCCACGGGACCCCCCCTCCAGGTACTTCTTCTTCCTCCCTCTCTCTCTTTCTCCAAAAACACGAGTTCTGCTGTTGTTCTTGTGTTCTTGCTGTTCTTGGAGGCGATTCTTCGATCTCTCTCTACAGCCCATCATTTGAGTTGAAATTTTGAGCAAATACTCCCTGGTATGTGACTCCTCCACCCCTCCAATTAGATTTTTGATTGGTGGCCTCATTTGTGAGTATTTAGTAGTTCTTGGTGCTGTAGAGAGGAGCTTGCATGCATGTGTAGAAAGTTATTTTCCAGGTTTTGATGTAGGTTTATGCCTTGGGCAAGTGAGTTGAGTAGTTTGCCTTAGCTCACTTTGTTTTAATCCTCGTTTTTGTAAATTGTAAAAAATTTCAGAAATGACTTTGTTAGGAAGGGCAAAAGGGTGGCTTGAGAAGAGGAGACCCGCACACTCCGATCGAGTTACTAGAGCCGCAGCTTCACCATCGACTGCTAGGGTGAGCTATAATGAAGATCATGTGCCCCTGGAGTTGTTGGAAGACACAAGTCCAGCACGTGCGATGACGTATCCATGTGATGAATTCATGGAAGCTGCGGGAATCAAGGATGAGTTTTATAATCTTTGTGCTAATGCAGGTTTGACCCGGCTGGTCACGAGCCGTGTTACTCAGTATCAAAAACTCACCTCCATTTTCATTAACAGTATTAGATATAATCCTGATTCAGGTGCTATTGAGTTTAAAATTTATGATGATCTTATCACCATGACTCTGGGAAATTTTTGTGAAATAATAGGTGTGCCGAACGTTGGGAGGACGGCTAGGATGGCCACTCAGCCCTCCGAGCTGAAAACGGTCATCAACTCCCTCTGCAGCATGGGTACGAAGGATATTCATCGGTCGAAGATCTCCAGCATCTTATTTCCTCACCTCAGGTATTTTGCATATTATATTGCTAGAGCGGTGTTAGCTCGAGACAACACGAGCAACATTTCTGCTCCGGATATTGCTATCCTGGTAGCAGCCCTCTCAGGGAGGTCTGATTATAACTTAGGTACTTTAATTGCTCGACGCGTTGCTATGAACGGTAACAAGGGGGACTTATATGGTGGCGTTTACGCCACACTTATCTTAGAGCATCTTGGAGGCACCCCACACCCTGATGATACTCATTTTACTTATTTAAGCTTTGATCTTGCTGTTATGAAAAGGCATAAGTTTGTTACTATGGGTTCTGAACTTGATAATCTTATTTATATCTTGCGTTTCGGAACTACCGCGGAACGCGAGATCCGTCTACCTGCACGTCTTTTGTTTGATTTTTTCTCGCAGGAACGGATGGTCCTTTGATGTTGTTCAATTCGATGAGTTCATGGTCCAGCATCAGTTTCATAACCCCATGGAGGGGGTTCTGCCCCACGAGGAGAGGCACGGTGAGATACCACATTTTCAGGAAGAAACCGCCGCCGAGTTTGGTGAAGGGTCTTCCTCTTTTTGGCGTTCGAAACCTTCCTCGTGGGAAACTCCGAGGAGTTTGGTGTACGCGCCAGCATCCTTCTACGACCCGTGGACTCACCACCATACCCCTGGAGCAGGAGGCTCCTGGGGGCAGTAGCTGCTACCAACTTAGGCCAAAAGCCTAAGCTTGGGGGAGTACGTGCCCTTCTCACTTTTCCATTGTATTATCCGTTTTATTCGCATTGATCTTTTCGAAGTTTTTGCCCGTTCTTCTTTATTTCTCTCTTTGCAAAAACAACAAAAAGATTTTCTCTTTCTTTTGCTTTTTATTCAACCTTTGAAAAAACCAAAAAGATTTCCTTTCTCTCTTTAGTTTGCTTTGTTTCAGAGTTCAGCTCGAGTCCGTGATGGCATTTGATTATATTTCCTACGTTCCATCGTGCAAGTGACAAGCAGTGATGACGAAGATCGACTGAAAGGAAGCAACAAGGAAGACTGGTATGAACTCTTATTGTTTCTACTTTTGTACATATGCCTGTACTTATGATCTAGAGACCAGCTTGTAGCGACATAGTGCTATGTTTACAATGCTCTTCGGTGGTTCATGCTTTCCTTGTGGCTAGTCTCGAATAACTAGAGCATATAATGTGTTATTGAAATGATCTACATACATTGCACTGTTCATAGTCTGGCATATTGAGGTGGTATTTCCCTTTAGAGAATTTTTGGATTGACTTGGCACATGCTTACACATGTTTAAGACTAAAAAGTCTACTCTGCCTTGATGATCTTTGAGTTTTAGAATAGTTATATCACTTTCATGTCCGATTCAATGTTGCTTTGTCGCTCTGCATGATTATGACCATTATTGCTCTCTAGTTGGTCGCTTCCCAGTCTTTTGCTAAACCTCCACCTGTACTAAGCGGACTGACTGCTTGTGCATCCAAACCCTTTAAACCAGTTATGCCATATGAGTCCATTATACCTTCCTATACATGGTATTTACCTGCCATTCCTAACGAAGACTTTCATGTACCATCTCGAAACTAATCAAAAGCATTTCCTTTTTGTGCCTATGTTTTAGCTCATGAGGAAGTAGTAATTAATTCATGATCTTTTTAAGTTGGACAAGTTTCACCCCTGGATTGTATGTCTAATGTGCAAACCCCTAATACGAGAAGGAACTGGCATTGAGTGCGCCCGGCTCAAAAAGATAATATAACATACAAACCCTCCTTCGCGCTTTGTTCATGAGAAATCAGAAAACTTTGGCAGTGTTAAACAAAGGAGAATTAAGAGGATGTGATCGTCCTCATGCGGGAGCCGTTCCTCGAGACTTGTCCTCTCAAACGGTGATTTAGTTATCTGCTAGCATTCGTTGACGAAATATGCACTTCTCAAAACATGTTTACTTCTGTTTTTAAAACCAAGAGCTCTCGTACATGTTTAGTTTTTGTTTCCAACCACGGGTTTTCAACTTTGCCAACAAAAGCCACGGTTCGAGAGTCTCACCTTCTTTCTTCAAAGCACCAACTAGGAGAGCATAATTGTCATTCTGAGTGTAATGTGCATTGTCCCAAAGTATTACATTGTCTTCTGCATACTTGTGATATGATTTATTCTGAAATTCTTAGTTCTAGTCTCCTTTAAGACTCTGGAGGAGTCTTTGCATTTATGTTTTGCTTCACTCATGGGGACTAGCGAGATACCACCCTAATATGCTCAAGCTATGTGCAATGCAATCTTGTCTTGATTTTCAGTAGTATATTATTTACTTTTAAGTATTTGTGACTGGTCACTTGAAAGATGGATTGCTCCTTGCATTGTCCTCATAAGTACTGTTTCAATACTTGCTAAACTCTTTTCGTAGTACATGCTTATATACATCTAATGAAGCAAAAGAGTTTGTCAAAGTTTTCTTTGTCGTGTCCAGTTCGTTGAACTGAATTGCTTGAGGACAAGCAATATGCTAAGCTTGGGGGAGTTGATACGTCTCAAACGTATCTACTTTTCCAAACACTTTTGATATTGTTTTGGTCTCATTCTTGCATGATTTGGACTAAACTAACCCGGACTGACGCTATTTTCAGCAGAGCTGCCTGTATGGTTTATTTGTGTGCAGGAAAACGGAATTTTAGGTGTCTCAGAAAAATCCACGAAAAATCGTAGAAAATCCACGCACCCGAAGGAACCAGGGACCAGAAGTGGGACCAGAGGGGGGCCAGGGGGTGCCCAGGCGCCCTGTGGGCGCGCCCCCCTGGGCCGCGCCGGTGGGGGCGCCTGGGTGGGGCCCACACCCCCTGGTGCCCTACTTTAGTCCGTATTTTTCCTCCCGACGAAAAAACCCCAAATCGGAACTTCTTTCGCTGTTTTTCGTCGCGGAGCCGCCGCCACCCTCTGTTCTTCCTCGGGAGGGCTAATCTGGAGGCTGAATTGGCCTCCGGAGAGGGGAGATCATCGCCATCGTCATCATCATCACCACTCCATCATCCCTCCATGACTTCTCCCTCCATGTGTGAGTAATTCCCCCGCGGTAGGCGAAGGGGATGGTAGGGATTGGATGAGTTAGATCATGTAATAGTTTATCAGATCGTTGGGGGCATGTTGCCTATCATCTACTATGGTGTTTATCATCTTTGCTACAACTTGTTATTCTTAATTCTTGACACTAGGGCCCGAGTGCCATGATTTCAGATCTGAACCATATGTGTTTGCATGAATATATTTGTGTTCTTGATCCTATCTATGAGTTGTTTGCACCTGTTATGGTCCAGAACCGGCGATCCCAAAAGTGACAGCTTGGGACACCAAAGGGGATGGTCCGTAGTTTGAGGATTACATGTATCCATTGAGTTCATTGCTTTGTTCCGGTGCTCTTTGACAGGAGCACCTTAATATCCATAAGTTCCTTTTGGCCCCGTTCGTAGCGGGATGGTAGGACAAAAGATGTTGTGCAAGTTCTTATTGCAAGCACGTACAACTACCTACGGATACATGCCTAATGTTTGATATTTGCCTAGATGATCATTACTTTTCCGTGTGTCGTGCCCCAAGTTAGAAACTATCTCATCCATGCAGCGCCCAACCATCCATCTCCCTAGCCTACAGTGTTTTAAATCCTGCTTGTCACTAGTTGCCACTTTTGCCATTTACTACTGCTATTTACCTTTACTGTTTACTTTTACTATTACTATCATCACTATCATATCACTGTTACCACTTATCTTTTGTTGCAAGTAAGTATATTTCAGGTGCGGTTGAATTGACAACTCAACTGTCAAAGCTTATAAATACTCTTTGGCTCCCCATGTGTCGAATCAATAAATTGGGTTATTCTTACCCACGAAGACTATCTCGATCCCTTACGGTTGAGGGTTATCAGCGTACGTTTAGGTCAGGCTGGTTGGAGGTAGACGACAGGAGAATCGGAGAGGAAGAGAGAAGATTTTAGCGATACCGGGTAGTGCGGGGTTGATTTTAAACTGTGGCGCCGGCAACATTAAAAGTCGGAACAGTTGGGACGAAGGTGGGCGGCGGAGCCTGGTCAAAGGGCTCGCCTCCCGGTGAGCCAGCACAGCGGTCTGCTCGCACGCCTCCCTGTCAGCCGGCGCAGCGGTCTGCTCGCACGCCTCCCGTCGACTCACACGCTTGCTCAGACGGCATCTGCCGATGAGAAGCGGGACTCGTGGCGGCACGTAAACGCCCACGGTTTCAATAGTGAAAGTGTTCGCCTTTAACGTGACAGGTCTTTGTTCCGAAATACCTTGGCTCTTCATTTGTGCAACTTGTCATAAGCAGCTTGTCTCAAATTGAATAAAACATAACGAATTAATATTTGTGCCATATCACGTGACCATGCTCAGTTTCAAGAATTTATGGTCACTTTTGGATTTTCTGAAATTTAAGATCCAGGATTCGAAACAATATCATAACCTGCGTCATGCAATAAATTTTCAATTCATACATCTGTCCTGTTGTATTTCTTAAGAAAGGATTTGGTCAAATATTTTGCTTAGTTAGAATTCAGACAATTTATATATGCAGAGCAAAGGGATAATCCCTCTGTACCAGTGCATTGCCTGATATATTAACTCAAGTACTAGGCACGAACAAACGGGCTCAATTTTGTGCTCATCCTGGTGTAGTAGTAGTAGTACTAGGCAATGCAGTTGATGGGTGACCTTGGTGACCGGCGACCGAGGGAATTGAACCGTGCTCGGCACGGTAGGTAACGTTGTCTAGTTACTAAAGAATCCCTCCGTTGTTCATCGGTAGTCATTATGGACCGGGGACATGAGGGGAATTTCCTAGGGCTGGAATTCTGGCCGACAGATATTTCGACTCGAAACGCGGAGGTTCGACTGGTTGGGGATGCCTAATGTGCGTACCACGCACGCCACCAGAAGGACATGAGCCCGTTTTTTTAGGATCAACACGAGCCAAGGTCTGTCTGGTACGCCGCTGGATCCTACCATTCGAGAATACGAAAGGAACCTTTTAAATTGCCGAACGAATATATGTGTATTACAATGCCCGTATTTTCCTTGCAAATACTAATCTAAACGTGGTAATTGATTGATGACGAGTTGTTGAATTAGAGTGAGTTTGTGATATAGTGATCTCAACGTGGATTTCACATTTCATGGTATCCCTGGTAAGTTTTTCAGTGCAAATTCAAATTTAAAAGATGAACAATATGGAGGTGAGAAAACTTTGTATGTATCAAGCATATGACCCCACACACACACACACATATAGAGAGACACCAACACACGAACACAACAATAATCGAATAAGTATACTGCATCTATTTTTCCAAACCATGCATGTACGACACGAATTCAAAAATACTCCTTCTTTTCCTAAATATTAGTCTTTTAGAGATTTCAACAAGCGACTACATACGGAGCAAAATGAGTGAATCTACACTCTAAAATATGTCTATATACATCCGTATGTGCCAGTCCACTTGAAATCTCTAAAAAGACTAAAATTGAGGAACGAAGGGAGTAAAATGTAAGACATGCATGGTCCTCAATTCAATATTTAAAACGAACATGAAACTGAAACATGAATATTAGGTCTAGTACTACAGTACATGCAAATGTTGTGTTTAATTAGGCGGAGCTATGATTGTTCGGGGTCACCCCCTCGACCTTAGATAAAATGGTGAAGCTCTGTTTAGGGTTGTTTACATTATATTTGTCCCCACCCTCTCAACCACCGATTGGTTGTGCACCCCCACCCCTCCTTCCCGGGAGAATATCATGTGCCCCCATACCATAGATATGCCGATACGAGTTGCTTGGAGCTTGTAGATCTAAGATATAGCAGCTCACATGATGTCTTAATATTTTTACAGGAAACCTTGATGAGTTTGAGAATTGCACACAATTTGTACAAAAACTACTCAGATGCCCTTGGATCCCATATCGAACGACCTCGAAGCTCGAGCATCTAAGATGAAGGAGAACATCATATTATCCTATATGTAAGAATATCATGTGCTACCACAACTTAGATGCTTTGGTGATACAAGCTCTTCGAAGCCGTTGGATTTGTGACCCAACACCTCCTCGGTGGTTCGAATGGTTTTTTGCATAAAAGCCCCCAAAGAGTTCGGCCACTGCTTACAAGCACAAAGACTGCTCATATGCCATTGGATCTTAGATCAAACGACCTCGAAACTCGTATCACCGTAGCATCTAAGATGAAGGAGGACATCATATTCTCATGTATGTAAGAATATCATGTGCTACCACACCTTAGATACTTTGGCGATACAAGCTCTTCGGAGCCGTTGGATTTGTGACCCAACACCTCCTCGGTGGTTCGAATGGGTTTTTGCATAAAAGCCCCCAAAGAGTTCGGCCACTGCTTACAAGCACAAAGACTGCTCAGATGCCATTAGATCTCAGATCAAACGACCTCGAAGCTCGTATCACCGTAGAATCCAAGCTGCGGGAGCACCTTATGTTTTCTCACACGGGAGAATATGAGAAACGGGCAGCCGTTGGATCCAAGATGGAGCGGCACACACGAGGCCTGAATGTTCTATTTGCAAAAAAACCTTTGGAGAGTTTGGAAATTGCGCATAATTACAAAGACTACTCCCAAGCAATTGGATCTCACTTCCAACGGTGTAAAAACTCGTATCACCATAGCATCTAAGCTGTGGAGTGGATGTGATATTCTATGCCGCTTTAATTTTTGTTCGTAAACTTGGAAAATATGTGTAACTTGTGTCTTTAGTTGTCTAACCGTGCAAAGTGTTTGTTCAAAAAAACCATCCTACACTGAAATATCGGAACAACACACAGGGGTCCCACTTGTCATTAATCAAATTTGGACCTAAAACTAACAAATATGAAAGAGGAGATTGGAACTGGCAACCTGGACTACAAAGCGTAAGTTGATAGCCTGAAACAACAACGGTTGTTGGCTTTGTCCCATAACTTGATTTTATACAATATTACGTTGAATAGAGTAGAGGGAGTGCCTCGTCAACACGTGCATGACCGTTGACTCACTTACTGGTGGGTCCCAGGTCTGCACGGGCACACACAAAGAGTGGCGCTAGCTTGCCGTGGTGTTATTACAACTAAAAGAAAAAGCTTGGAAAATAAAAGAATCGCCTAGAACAAGAGACGTTGTGGCAGATCGAGACGGAGCTAACCACACCTATCCTCCGTGCCATGTTAGCATGATGAAGTTGTGTGGCTAGTGGGGTGTTTTTGACCGATTGGCTGGGTCCCGAGGTCGAACCATAGGTACTACGTCTGATACAGTAAATTTTTACACGCACATTTTTTCTCCATACCGACACATGGCACACCCTACCGCGCGGTTTTGGGGTCCTCCCGGGTGGTGCACGCATGTATTCTTCCTGACGTGGGACGCCCTAATGCGCGTTAGGGTGTTGGGCTAGTTTACCCGCCGAGTACATCAGTGAAGCACGGTGGCTAGCTAGTTGGGCTAGTTCGACCGATTAGCTAGGCCGCCGCCACATTTGTTTTTCACCCCTTTTTTATCTACTTGCCGGCAGGTAAATTTAAATATCCACTGCGGCGTTGCTTTAGTGTTTGAGTGCGGCAAGATTTTTAATTTTTTGATTGACGGGAGAAGGCGCGGCAGGATTTTTTTTTTTATTATTGTCCGGAGCAGGCGCGGCAGGAATTTTAATTTTTTTTATTGACGGGAGCAGGGGTGGCAGCAATTAGTCACGATGACTGTGCCTGTAAAACCCACTGCTCCCTGATGTGAGAAGTCGTCGACTGGTGTTTTACCATGGTGAAAACCAAAAGATTCCCCACTCCTCGGCTGGCTCCCTCCGGCTTCACGTAGATTGCATTGCCTTTCATCCATTTCGCCCCCTACATCACCAACGTACCGCGCCTCAAGAAGCAGAGGGACTTCAGTGGTGTTTAGGCGCCCTCTGCATGGGCATGTCCATGTCTCGGTGCAACATGACCGTTGGATCAAACTCAGACGGTGCAGATCAGTCACTGTAGCACAAAGCGTGTGGGTGTGTTTGGTTGCATTCTCATCTCAATATACTCCACTATCTAGGTGTGTAAGTCACCTTACGAAAACCAAATAATCCCAAAACACTTAGGCACGGTACATTAACTCCCTCCCCGTTTCTTGTTTTGTGACATATCAACCAATAAGAGACGTGGGTCATGCATGCTTTCAATGAGTTGAGACTAATAAACCTGACATGCAGTGGTTAGTTCATTGCATGCAATGCTATTAATTAGCAAAAAGACATTAAGTTTTCTCGTTTTCCTCTCCGCCTTGGTCGCAGTACTCTCCGTGCGCTGTAGACCTAGTTCTGTTAACATTGATCTCACCGTTCATTCTCGACCGGACAGTCGAGAAAGCGGTACTATATTGCTACATTACTGTTCATATAGTTGACATGCGCACAACATCATTTGTTGTCGTCATATCTTACTACACTAGCAACAAGATTATGTAGACGTATGAACCACTGCACATGCCTAGTAGTAGGAGCACTGTGTATGTTCAAGTGGTTGCCGAGCTTCGCACTCCTCCATCGTAAGAGTGGAAATGCTTGTTGTAATCATTTTTTTCTTCAGAAAAACAGTGGACATGCTCTACGGTGCGGATCCTCCTCCAGCCATGCACTAAATTACTCACTTTCGCCGACGTGTGGGACAGCCGGCATCGGGGTCCACCAGCCATGCACTAAATTACTCCGTAGTAGAGTGACGATAGACTACCCCGATCGAAGCGCCGCAGTAATGCCCAATGAGCCATCAAATCACAAAACCCCCTTCTTTCCAGCAGTAAGTTGGATGGAGGAAGCAACCATCATTTCACTCTTCTCTCTCAGCTTCCTCTCTACCCAACTCGCTTCTCCCTCATCTTGTTCCACATTTCTTCAAGAAAACCCCGACCTGCTTCTGCCATTGTTCTTCTCTCCCAAAGAAGGAAAGGTGAGCGCATCAATGGTGTTGATTCTGGCCAAGGCCCTGTCTTGCAAGCCCGAGACTGATCCTATAACTCCCTCTCTTTTCTTCTTTTGGGTTTGTGATTATGGTTTCTTTTCTTTTATTTCTATTCGACAGTTTCTTGATGGACGCTGGAGCATCGGCCAAAGTGATGTCTATGGCTCTGGCCAAAACCATCGAGGCTCATGGTACGAAGAAGCACAAGCACCCTGCCAAGACTACCGCAGACAAGCTCAAAGTCATCGCCCTGTCCAAGCCCCCCTCTCTGGGATCCCTCATTAAGCAAGTCCAGGTAATATCTCTTCTTGACGATCTTTTTCTCGATCTTGATCGTGTTTTTTCATCTAACACGTAGTACTAGTACTAGTAGTACAACTTTCTGGGTGATCTTGCATGTGATTTTTGTGTGCCAAATGACGGTTCTAAATTCTTCTTTTGACCAAACCATGCGAGAGGTAGACACTGATTTCTTATAGATTACTTTCAACTACTCCCTCTGTCCCAAATTTCTTGTCTTAGATTTGTCTAGATACGGATGTATCTAATACTAAAATGTTTCTTGATACATCCGTATCTGGACAAATCTAAGACAAGAATTTTGGGACGGAGGGAGTACTTTATGAACATCAATGCTACTGTATCTTTGAAGAGGGTATATTTGCCTGGGTAACTTGCGTTATGGATATTGCAAGTAATCCCTCTTCTCTCATGCCTTTGAAGACATGTTCTAGTGTCTTTTGTTCACTCATTTCTGTGCGTATATGTAGTCATATATGGAGTATAATATCGAAAATCATCTTATATTTCTGAACGGAGGTAGTAATAAAATATGGTTTCTATTTTAATTAGAACCAGGTCCATGGTGGAGATGAAGTTCTCAAAGTCATGCCCTGTGAACTGGAAGACCTGAGGATGAATTCTACTGCTAAACTATCCAGTTGATGTGTCCTTGTCGCCATGTGTCCTGAACTAGTGTTTTCCTGTAGCATTGTTGTCAGGCGTGTTCTCGAGGTTGTACTTGACCACAACAATTTCCTGGTTGTGCCTTCGATTACGAAGGGTGTGGTTCTTGTAAAGCTTCCCAACAAATCTGATGCGGCATGTCTTCATCATCATGTTTATGAGTGGAAAGACCACTCTGTTAGGATCTCCAAGGTTGTCGAGATGGTGATGGTGCATGTAGACATCTCTCACGAAGTCCATGGCCTAGTCAGTTATGCGGGGTTCATCCCGTAGGTCGGTGGCAAGAAATAGTCTACAGAGTTTAATTAGTGCAACTTTGCTTGTCTGTAGTAAGTACTATTGTTCAGTACTTGATTTGTGTTTGTGAACCCTGTATTATTTATTAGTACTGCCTCTTTTGGTGTGTGGTCAGTCCTGAGAATGGTCTATGTTAATGTATGTCCACTCAATTCAGTCTGTATATTTTATGTATCCAGATCATCTTTTTTGTGAGGACGGTTTATCAATTATGGTTACACTCTAGTATATGTATGCATTGCAGGGTTTATCGCACCCACCAGGATTTCCAGTCCCATGGATGTTCGGTCCATACGATTTGTCACGGCCTTTGGACTGTCCTGCTTGTGGGAGTAGGCGGGGCCCCTACATGCCACCCGTAGTTGGACGATCAATCTTCTGTTTAGTACTTCAACATAGTGATTTCCTGGTAAGGATTCACTCGTGTCACATCAAGTAAATCTTATTGATTTACTGTCTAAATCTTATTGATTTAGTGCCATGTTTTCTTTCTTTTCCTGCAATTTTACGATGCAGGTTTTGCCATGTGACATTCATCACAGAATAAACCGTTTGGTTTGCTCTACGATGGCTATTTTTGCAGGTTTCACTTCTTATGTCGTGTCAGTAACGAAGGCACTGTCCATCACTTATATTACCGGAAAAAATTGGATCAGTCTGTTGTCTGAGTACAAGCTGAATCCCTATGATGATGCAGTTTGGTTTAACAAAAACGCCACAATTAGTCCTTCTCGCGTTTACAAGAAATGAAGAAAAAAACTGGATCACGGTCACGAAGCCTAGTCATGTTAGAAAGCTGATCATAGCAGACCAGACAAGATCGCCGCTGTCTCGCACATCGGTACCACCTTCAGCAACGGATCAAGCACCGTCAGTTGCTCTAGCACTGACAGCGGCAGCAGCTCAGTCTGATCCAACTGAGGATTGGGCACCGACCGCGTCAGCGGATCAAGCTGATCTACCGAAGGATCGAGCATCGACACCGGCACCTGCTCCGACACCGGCACCAGCTCTACAAGGAGCACCATCTCCGGCAGCAGCAGCGGCTTTGGCACCTGCACCAACACTTGCACTTGCATCTGCTCCGGCCGGTGCAGTGGCAACAGACTGGGCTGCAGTTCGCACTTCATATACCAAAGTCCTTACAAAAACTGACATGTCCACCTTCTTGGTAAGCATTGGCCGCCCAAGTGTTTCATTCTTTTTCCTTTCCACGTTGTTTCGCATGATTCACTATGTTGATCTAACTGTTTGGGTATGTCTTCTTGTTTGCAAACAGAGAATTCCTAGGGCAACGAGGGAGTCGTTCAACAATCCGGGCGACAGCGGCCAAGTTTCTCTTACCATGCGCGGCCTTGGTGTGAATGATCCTGCTCAATATACCGTAAGTACAAAGGATGGTCGCATGATGATTGATGCTAAAGGATGGTCAAGGTTCAAATCTAAATCATATCTTGAGGTAGGGGATGATCTCAAAATCGAACTTTCTCGGCAAGGAGAGCTGGTCCAAATCAACTTTGAAATTCTTCAATAGCAGCAGGCAACTGCCGAACTGATCCATCCTACGAGAGATTTTGATGTAATAATCTGGCATGGTGAAACAAGTGTCCTGTGTGTATAAGTAATACGATAGTATTACTTATCACATGGTATATCGTTGATAGAATTGCACCTCTCAGTGCTGGTTAGGAACTGTCGTTTGATTTCATTCCAACAGCTGCCTTGCTTTATTCAATTTTGTGTATTCGCCTTGCGACAGCATCTAAAACCAGCGCCGTACCGATCGCTTGGAATATGAAAAGCACTGAGGTAGAACACATGGGCCCCCAAACATGCAGGGTGGGCCTGCGGCCCAAGTCCAGAACCGTGAGCCTGTCTGAGTATTATTGTCGGCGTCCTGGGAACCAAGGTACCCAGACTTGCCTGTCTGCGGGCCGCAACACGCTCCTTCAAGCGGCCTGGTACGGCCCGGCTGATCGACCAGCTGCTCCAGACCCTCGCAAGGGGCCAGGCCTCGCGAGGAGAACGACACCAAGACCCCCTCGAGAGTGGCCTCAGCAAGGCTTTCCGGAGGGGCGGAGAATCCAAGGCCAAGCCTGCCTCTGGAGGAGGCAGTGATGTCAGCAGTGATGCACCATGCCAGTGGGTGCTAGCGTCCGCCAACGGCACAGTTGCCATTTCGGTGCAAAGGAGACAGCGCAACCGTTGGTTCCCAAGGAGCGGGGCAAAGGTTTCCTCTTTGGTGCAACAAGACCGAAGACCACAAGGATGATAAGGAGGATGTCACCGTCGAGCCCACCACCGTGTCACTGCCTGATCCTTTTGCAGGCGAAGACTGCTTTTGTCAGGGTAGGAACGTCCTTGTATTCCCGCTCAAAAATGGCCTTTGTGGAATCCCTTCCCGCCTAAACATTTCGCGTGAAAAGGACCGTGGCCGCCTATATAAGTAGCTAGAACCTCCACTGCAAGAGAGAATAGACTCACACACTTGACCACCGAACAAGGAGCAAGAACACTAGCCTCTTGACCCTCCTGAGCTCGCCTCCTGAGCTCAGGAACCCTTGTACCAGTTCATATTCCAGCTCGCCCGGAGCCAATCCACCAAAGCAGGAAGTAGGGTCTTACACCACACGGTGGCCCGAACCTGGATAAACTCTTGTGTGTTTGTTCGTTGTTTGCTTGAATCCTCCCACCGAGACGAGAGCGAGGCGCTAGGTAGACGTGAGTGGGAGAGATCTTCGTTCACGCCCCTGTGTTCGAACTTAACGGGTTTTGCGGAGCCCTGAATCCGACATTTAGTCCGCCATGTAGGGGGCGTGTCGAAATCTTGCCTCTCCGACGGCCTCGTCGCGTTCTGGTCACCGATCCTGCTCCACAGCCATGGTGGACACACGCCGAGCTCGCGCCGCCCGCCGCGCTGCGAACGTCTCTCAGACGGCGCCCGCGGGCAACAGCGCACCGCTCCGCCCCAACTCGCCGGTCGCCAACGCCGCCACTGACCCGGCTGTCCACGAGCAGCAGGACTCCTCGCTTCCGCTGTCCGTGCGCTGGGACGGCCGCACGGCAACACCTTCACCATCGCCGGCCGCAGCGTCGTCCTCGCTGGTCCACCGCAAGTCGGTCTACCAGCAGCCTGCGCTACTGATGGCGCGGGAGCTCTTGCGCTACCACCCGGCAGATGATCTCTACGATGAGTGGCTCCACCGCATCACCGAGCTCGTCAACGCCGCTGGGGAAGCACCTGCACCAACGCACTCCTCGCGTCCTCCGTCGCCCCCGGCGGCGAACAAGGGCCGTGGTGTCCCGGCTCCGCCTCCCCTTCACCCCGCCGGCCAGGAGGGTTGGCGCTAGGTCCCTCGACGTGAACAACCCCGCAGAGCCCACGCCCGCGACGAGGAGAGTTGCCAGGTGATCCCGCACCGACAAGCAGGGGCTCGTGGCCCCCCTGGCCCACAACGCCCAGACCACGCGCCACAGGAGGTGGTGGCACCAGCACCTCAAGAACCAACGTCACAGGTGTAGGAGGCGCCTGTGATCATGAGCATGCGTGGGTGTGGCTCCCTAGCTCCCGAGCTACGGCGCCTCGTCTGGCCCGGCAAGTTCAAGCCAGACCTGCCTCTGCGCTACGACGGCACCACCGACCCCACGGAGTTCCTCCAACTCTACGAGTTGAGCATCGAGGCGTCCAACGGCACTGAGCAGGTCATGGCGAAGTGGTTCCCCATGGCTCTGAAGGACAGCGCGCGCTCCTGGCTCCTGAACCTCCCGGTGGGATCCATCTCCTCCTAGGTAGAGCTTTGCGAGCGCTTTGTCGCTAACTTCCAAGGCACCCGTGACTGAGCCCCAGCACCTGCTGACCTGCGTCGCGTGAGGTAGCAGCCGGGAGAAACCCTGCAAAAGTACATCCAACGCTTCAACACCATGCGCCTCTATATCCCCAGGGTCTCGGACGAGGCCATCATCTCCGCGTTCTCCGATGGCATCCGCGACGTCAGGATGAGGGAAGAGCTCGCCATCCACGAAGACATGTGCACAGCCTTCGAGATGTTCAAGCTCGCGGCAAAGTGTGCCAGGGCGGAGGAAGGTCGCCTCTCCCTTCAGGAGCTGCCTGAGGTGGAGGCAGACGGCAAGAAAACCAAGGCCAAGGAGTCGAAGTGCAAAGGACCCGTCGTGCTTGCTGCTGAGCCAGAAGTGAAGCGTGGCTGCGGCTACGATGACCTCCCAGGGACAACCGACTGTACTGCATCTTCCACAACGTCCACAGCCACAACACCAACGACTGTCAGGAGCTCAGGGCGATGCGCGGCGGGCACGTCGGGCAGCACCTTGAGCGCGACAACCGCGGCTACGGCCGTGGAGGAGGCCGATGAGGAGGGCGTTGGGACGGCAGGAACTCGCGCCAAGGGTGGCATGAGCAACCTCGTGAAGACCACTGGCAGGAGCAGCCTCGTGACGCCCCCTGGCGCGACCAGCCTCGTGAGGGTCGCCCTCAGGGCCACGGAGGCCTGCCTCCGCTGCCACCACCGCCCAGGAAGAACGATGACGACCGCCAGGGAGACGGGGCAGGGGGCTTCCAGGAGCCGCGTGCATTCTGGGAGGAGCCCATGCCCCGGCTTCTCACCGCATCTTCAAGTAGTTCGCCTGTGAGGTGAACGCGGCGCTTCCCAGGCCTGACGCCGCACGCAACCTTAGGTGGACCAAACAAGTCATCACTCTCGACCCCAAAGACCAGCTCAAGTGCACTGCGGCCCCAGGCGCACTCCCGATGCTCTACACCCCGACCATCAGCAACGTCCTCGTGACCAAGACCCTCATCAACGGTGGAGCAGGGCTCAACGTCCACTCCGTCCAGACCTTCGAGACACTCCAGGTTCCCTACGATCATCTCCACCCCACCAAGCCGTTCTACGGAGTCACAGATGGCTCCACGCTCCCGATGGGGCAAGTCCACCTCCCCGTCACCTTTGGCGACCGCGACAACTACCACACCGAGCTCATCGACTTTTACGTCACCAACATCCACCTCCCGTACAACGCCATCCTGGGGTATCCTGCCCTTGCCAAGTTCATGGCGGCAACCCATCACGGCTACAACGTCCTCAAGATGCCTGGGAGCGGCGGAGTCATCACGATCGCCTCCGATGAGAAGGAAGCAGTGCGTTCCCTGGAGCGTGCCTACCAGACCACGGCGGTTGAACACCCCGATGAGGATGAAGCCGTCCTTGCCCTGCAGACCGCCCCCAAGAAGAAGAAGAACCTACCCGTCGACGGACCTCAGGACGCGGGGACTCCCGACGACCTGGCCTCAGGACTCACGCCTGCTGACAAGGCGCCTTCCACCCTCGCATAGGGAGGCGCGCTCGACGCCCCTCTCGTGACGGGCTCGGGGGCTCTCCTCTGGACTATGCCTGAGCTGACACATGCCCCGAGGGAGGTGTTCGAGCACCACTTGCAAGTGTATCTTGATGCGCATTTTTGTGAGCCCAGCGCGAGCCGTCCAGCGCTGGGGGCTCAGGACTTCATTGACCAAGTTATAGAGGAACTGTAGTACCCAAGACTCATTCGCGGTGGGCGTAACTGCACAATCCCAAGTCCACCTACTCGCAGCCCAAGCGACTGCTTCCGCATCTGTGTCGACATCGCGGGTCTCAACCGAGCCGCTTCTCAGGAGCCCTTCTGGCCGACGGTGGTCGGCCGGAAGAGGGCCCTCCCCTACAGCTACGTCTGCACGCTCTCCGGCTTCCGCAATGCAGCTACCACATTCCAACATCTCGCGCAGTAGGCCTTGGGGGCTTGGGAGGCTCAGTGGCAGGCGGTCCGCACGGAGCGGGAGCCGGATCCGCGCGACCACTGAGAGCCTCAGGAACCCGTGTGCCTCAGGAGCCTGGCGATCCTCGGGCGCGACCCACACAGGTCGCGTCTTCAGCTACCCCAACTCTCCTTCGGCAAGTATCAGGTGACACTTCAGGTATCCAAACGAGGGCGCCTCTCGGGCCGCTGGGGGTTGTTCCCCCGCGGATGTCTCCCTTTTTGCATGATCAAGGCCAGACATCTCTTTCCATTCGCATTATCTATATGCTTGGCGTCCTCACCACCACTAAAGTCATGAGCCCTTGTCAGCCCACTCGCGACCGCCCCATGATTAAGGACTGGCACGACGTCTGTGCTGGGGTCCGTCCCTGCAGCGTCGATAAACCCAAGGGCTGAGCTCTGCCTAGCGAGCCATTTCCGTGACGGCACCTCCCATGGTCCTTGGTGCCTTGATCTCGCATGGGCTAATCGTGGATGGGTAAGTAGGGGCCCGTGGCAGGTGCCTCGCTCACGCGGGAACTGCGCACCGGCTGTTTTTCCTTTGGATCGTGGCATGAGAAGACTGGGCATGGCGTTTGTGCTCGGGTCCGTCCCTGCAGCATCAACAAATCCAGTGGCTGAGCTCTGTCTCGCAGGTTAACCCCGTGACGTCACCTCCTGGGGTCACTGGTGCTGCGGCCTTCTCATGCAATATCCTCTGGAGATGCACTCGACGTAGGTCGACACAACACCTCTCTTTTCACATTTTGCAGAAGAAGACTCAGGCGCAACCCTCCTCGGGGTAGGGTCTCGTGAGTGATGCGTAAGCTCACGAGAACTTCCTCAGAGTCGTTCAACTTGTCCTGAGGAGGGCCCATATACACCTTGGTTGTCCTACCATGCCAGCCACGCGTCAGGACGGGGCTATAAACACCCCGGAGTCTCTCCCGGTGGGAGGCTCCCTCCCACGGTCCAATGGAAGTACCAAGCTCCGCGCTGGCAGATCCAACCGAGGAGCGGTTATGCCCACGAACCAGTGGACGCATCAAGCTCCGCGCTGGCCGATACGACCGAGGCGCGGTTATGCCCACACTCCGCGCAAGTGTGGTAGCTCTATGCTCCGCGCTAGTTATAAACAACTGAGGGTGGCCCCCAGTGGTCGCACCAACCTCAGGGAGCTTTTCAGCTCACGACGCTCACAGCTTCTCCTTGGATGGGTGTCGCGAGGGGGGCTAGGCACGGGGGCTATGCTCAGGTCACGCCTGGCAGACACCACCCTACCAGGTGCCCACACACCTGGCCTTCTCGTGCCCCCATCCCAGGCGAAGGCTCGTGGGCAAGGTATTGTGCTTGTTCTCCTTCATGAAGAGCCGTTCGTACGTCAAGGGGGACCCCTGGGCATCACGACCCAGGGGCCTAACTGGCCACGTAGCCCCTCATCCCTTGAGCCTAGTTATGACGATAACCCTGGTCCTTTGGAGGGCTCAATGGTGATCGAGGTATGCATGGGGTTGGGCCCTGCCGACGCAGAACGAAAACGGGATCGCTTGAACGTCAAGGGGGACCCTTGGGCATCGCGACCCAAGGGCCTCACTGGCCACGTAGCCCCTCATCCCTTGAGTCTAGTTACTACGGTAACCCTGGTGTCCGGAGGGCTCAGCAACGAGTCTAATTACTATGGTAACCCCGGTCATCCAGAGGGCTCAGCGGCGGTCGAGGTATGCGCGGGGTTGGGCCCTGCCGACGCAGAGCACCTAAAGCAAACATGAAACGAAGCACGCATGGAATCATCTAGCTATTACAATAACGTCGAGTTTTTTCAAATTCAACCAAGTTCTTACGCCTCCCCGAGGCACTCACACTTCTCTCACTAAACAGGACGGATCAAGCATCGCCAAGCACAGCTTCACCGGTCTACACCTTTTTAGGTTGCGATGGTGGCAGCCCGAAGAAACGTTTCCACCGACCATGTGGCTTCTGTTCCAAGGCCTCGGGAGCGATCATTGCCGCCTCCTCACGAAGGCGCTCGGATGCCAAACCTTGCCTCAAGGGAGGGGCGACAGGAATCAAGCACCATCTGACCTCAGGAATCGCTAAAGATAAGTTTTCAACGCTGCACCCGCTTGCATACATACACCACCACTTACTATAGTTACGAAGCCTGTCGTGGAAATAACACGGCAGATGTCCGGTTTGACGGACTTGATGATGGAACCATCGCACGGGTTAGCTTGAAGGGGTTCATAGCACACAAAGGACACAGAGGGTTTATACTAGTTCGGCCCCTTCGATGAAGGTAACATCCTACGTCTAGTTGGTTTTGATATTGCTTGGGCGTCGGATTACAGGGAGCGGATCGCTTGCCTGTAGTCTCGACGGGTTGATTCTTGCTTGCCCTTGAACCGTCACCGGGTCGTCCCTTTATATAGAGGCGACGCCCGGTCTGGTTTACAGAGTCCCGAGGCCGGCTCATACTCGTGTCCGCCTCGGTCTCTGTCTTTTCTTCCTTATCTCTCAAGTTACATCATCGGGCGGTTTACAAACCATAGCTATGTACATGGGCCCTAAGATCTCATGGGCCGTAGCCTTTACTAAATATTACAACCAAACATATTATAATAAACCGGTTTATACTAGCCGGTTCATACCTGCTAGTTATATCCCTGACATTAGGCCCCAGAATGATTTGAACTTGTTCACATCAATCTTCTCAGTCTTGCATAATTTTCTTCTGTGTCTTCTCATTTTTGTAAACCGGCCCTGACGTCATCCTCGAGAATCACTGAATCTGACCGTGACATCACTTACGCATTTAACGCTGTGAGCTTTCCATCAGCCTTGTTTAAGGGTTATCCTGAAAATCGAGGCGTCAGAAGATCTTTATCCGATCCTTTGCCTCCTCGAATCCCGCACCTGTCGCTTCGGATCTGACTTTCTTCTTATAAATACCGCTGTCCCCATCTGTTATTCTCTTCCTCTCTCTTCTTCCTCCGTCGTCTGAGCTCAAGACGCCATTGACGCTCGAGCTCGAACCGCCGTCGTCAACCGCCGAAACCAAGTCCTCGCAGGCCGCTGCATCGACCTGAGCTTGACCAGAGAACTCCGCCGCTGATTCCCACTGTTCCAGGTATGTCTTTCCTCCTCATTATATATCCGTATCTTCTAGGGTTCTTCCTCGCGCCTCCGCCATTAGAGCCTCAACGAGAACTTCACCTTGTTCGCAGAAGTTTTGACCTTTATATCCTGCCCTTAGATTCTGCCTTTATTCTGCTGCTTATATGCTTTAGATCTCATCATTTATACACAACCTGTAGATTCATCCGCTCCGTATATTACCTTTGTAGTTCTTCCCGTATATCCTTGTACTTGTTTTTCTTTTTCTTGTGTGCTCAGATCTGTTCCACTTTAATTATCTGCGAAAACATGTTTCTTCTCCTCTGTAGATCTGTTAAATATGCTTCGGTTTAAACTGTCATACATTGTTCTTTCTAAAAATTTCTCGATGAGCGCGACGGTTTAGCTCTTTCTCTATTGCTGCCATGAACCGGTAGTAACATACCTCCCTGTTATTGCCGGTTTAGCCATATCATTAGTCCCTTGTCTAAACCGTTGCGTGATCTTCGTATATATCTTCTGGTTTATATCGTTGTATTTAAATAATCCGGTCTTTATACTTCATCTTTTCAGCACTTGTTTCATCTGTTGCTATGGCAAAACAATTTGTCTCCTGCAACTGGGTTCCTTCCACTGTTACGGAAGAAGATTTGGCTGCAGCTGTGTCAATTGGCACTCTAGGTCCTCAATCCGTTTTAAAATGGCGAGCTCCTGGAAACGAGTGTCCTCCTACTCCCAAAGAGGGGGAGGTTATCGTCTTTTTTGACCATATTGCTCGGGGCTTTACTCCTCCCGGTTCGAAGTTTTTCCGGGATGTACTTGCTGCCTTCGAACTTCATCCTCAGGATATAGGTCCGAACTCTCTTTCCAACATCTGTGATTTCCAAGTTTTTTCTGAGGTGTATTTGCAAGAAGAACCGTCAGTTGATCTGTTCCGGGATTTCTTCCACCTAAACCGACGGACTGAATTTACTAGTGGACCGCATCAAGAACTAGGCGGGGTCAGTATTCAGAAGAGGAAAGATGCAGTCTTTCCTCATGCCGCTCTCCACACACATCCCAAGGACTAGAATAAATCCTGATTTTACTGCATTGATACTTCACCTGCGGGGGAAAACCCATTGCCGGTTACCGTGAGCACCGTCTTCCAGAGGACCATCCCTTGCCGCAGCGTCTCAGTTCTTCCGAACGGCCCCGGCTTGCCTCCCAACTTTCTAAGTTGAAGGCTTTTATGGCAAATGGTTTAACCGGCGTGGATTTCATGCGCTGCTGGCTCTCTTGGAGTATCCTTCCTCTGAGCCGGCGTCCAAGCTTGATGTATCAATACTCTGGTAAACCGGATGACCCTCAACGTTTTACTAAGGAGAGACTTTCTGAATCAGAAGTCACTGAGTCTGCCAAGAAAATTCTTAATATCACTTTAGAAGAATGCAGCCAAATCGGACTGGCTCCATACTACAAGAAAAATAAGCTACCTGCGGTATGCCTTACTTTCTTTCTCATGCCTGCAATCCGTTCCTTTAATTGGCTCTTTCAATTTATCTTTTACCTTTTGAACAGGCCAATGATCCTTTCTGGAAAAGGAAACCTCAGGAGAAAACCGGAAAACAGCCGCGCCGGAAAACCCTTGCTTCCAAGAAAAGAAAAACAGCCGGTGGTTCTGGTTCTCATGCTGAGGATGATGATCCGTACTCCGAGGTATGATTTGATCCGGCTTTGACTTATTCACTTTTATTCATATCTGTACCTAATGATAACTTTTCACAGGAGTTGGCTGAAGGAGATAGACCGGCCGAAGTTGAGGTAACTATCCTTTCTTCCGATTCAGAACCACTTCCACAAAAAAGTCGTCGGACAGTCCGGAAATATCAATTTTCTCACCCATATGCTCAACTGGATCCTAATTTTCTTTTGAAGAAACAACAACATGAAGCTCTTCGCCGGACCACTCGCCACAGCGGCCTTGCTGTGGAATCATCCGGAGTATCTCTTACTCCGGCCCGGAAACGCCGCTCTGAGGTTATACTTTCTCCAACCCTTCTTCATCCTAAGGCCGGGCTCATACGCAAATCTCTTAAACCGTCTGACCCTGATTATCAGGATACTCCGTTATCTTCTTCCGGTGAATCAACTGCTACACAGCTTCCACCCCTAAAAACCGTCCTAGGGTAAGTCTGTAAACTTATCCGATTTATGATTGCACTTTGTCTTATAATTCTAACTTGTTTTCCAACTTTTTTCAGCAAGCCAAAGCCTAGCAAAAAGGCAAAAATCAATCAACCAACTGTTGAAACCGTCGTTGATAATCCGGCAGCTGATCCGGAATCAGCTATCCCTCCAGAAGGCAAACCTACAATTCCACTTGAGGATCCTGCTTCTGCTGACCATCATACTATGCCTGAGAACCCCAATGTTGAAGTTGTTCGTGAACAGGCAAGTCCTGCCCCGGCCAATACTCCTCAGCCCAATCCGGCTCCAGCCAGTCCAGTTCATACTGCAACCCCACCACCAGCTACTGCTTCTCCGGATGTGGGAATAACTCATACCACTTACACCGCTCCTGCTGAGCCCACTGTCTTAGCCAAACATACGGCTAAAGCGGAGAAGCTGCACAAGGAAAAGGGTAAATGGAGTACCGATCTGTCCAGCTTTGCTGAGATGAGTGCCCAGGAACTCTATTCCGGGTACTTGAATCGGCTCCACACAGGTCGGGACTATGAGGCAGGTCTGATTAATATGATGAAAGACAAGTATGAGGTAATCCTTTGCCTCTTCTTTTGATTTTCAATGCACTTCTGTCTATACCATATCAGCCCCCAAGTTCCGGTTTAGCTTATATCGAGAAGGTGAACCAGTACTTCTTGATGAATCGATTGATCTTGCATTAGCCCCCAAGTGCCAGGGACATAAATCGGTTTATGTGACTGGGACTTGCTTGACTTTTCCTTTGATAGTTCAATTATCCATTAGCCCCCAAGTGTCAAGTAGACAACTTGTTTGTGTGCTTGAGACTTTGTCTTTGAATCATTACTGTTTAACTCTTCAATTGCCCATTAGCCCCCAAGTGTCAAGTAGACAACTTGTTTGTGTGCTTGAGACTTTTTATCTTTGAATTACTGCTGATTATCCCTTGATCTTCCGTACAGGCTGATTTAAGCCGGAGGGATGAAGAGATCAATGAACTCTGGAGCAGGCTTGGTGAAACGGAGGCTGTTGCCTCGAAAGCCAAGAAAGATTTGAAGCTGAGTTTAAAAACTGCTGAACAGCTAAAGAAATTCTTTGAAGAAAAGCGGACCGCCTTTGAAGTTCAGAAGCAAGATCTGGAGAAAAGGGCCAAAGATGCTGAAGAAGCGCTTAATCCGGTTACTGAAGAATTAACCGGTTTAAAGCAACAAATAGAATTGATGACTTCTGCAGTCTTCGGTAATTATTTAATCTGTACTCCTTCTTTCATCCTTGTAATCTTCTATTTGTGCCGGTTTAACTGTGGTAATCATATGCAGGACGCCGTGTCACCCATCTTGGGGATGACTTACGGAAAAAACTCAAGGCATGTTATACTTTGATCGAGCAGCTATATTCCGGTGCTCAAAGGATCATAAGTGCAACATCATTCAATAAACCGGCTCCCACTACCATCCAAGGTACTCTGCAAAAACTATCTGTCTTGCCGGTTCGTTTGGAAGAAGTTAAGAAGTCTGCTGCTAGAGCCGGTTCTCTCATGGCGCTTACCAGAGCGAAGGCTTGGGTCCCTGATTTTGATCCGGAAGAAGCCCTCAGTGCATATCCTGATACTAAAGAAGACGGATTAGCTTTCACCGCAAAAGATCTCCATATCTTGACGAAGGAAATGCGTCCTCTGGCCAGCAAACTTGCAGCCGAATCCGATTTATCCAGGTATTATCCGGGGTACGACTTGCAGAACGAGCGGGTGGAGCGGCCGGTTTATGATACCGTCAATCTAATCCCACCAGCGCGCCCTCATACCTTCGCTCCAGATATCGATCCGTCTGAGCTGATCAATGAAGAAATGTACTTCCGTGCTTTAACAAAGATCGACTGGTGCGTCCCGGATTTCCAGCCGCTTCAAGAAGAAGAGGAGACTCCGGATCAAGTTGATGCCCAACCGTCGCAGCAGGAGGGAGCATAGCTCATAGTTTAATGTTTGCAATTGCAGTCTCATTTATCGAACAATCTTTAATCCGTCAGCCTTGCTATGCCTTGTAATAGGATAGCTGATAACATTGTCCGTTTTGATCCGGATATTCCAACTTCTCATTTTATCGTTGCCAGTTTGGTCTGATATGAATTGTCTTATATATCATCTTGTTCCTGCATATACAATATTTGAAAATATGTCCTAACGGTTTGACCGTTGGACCCATTAAATTGTTCTCATGATATATCAAATAAGTATATACTTATATCATAAACAACTCTATACCCGAGACCAAGTATGCTCAATACTCTTAATCCGGTAGAATTTAAAATTTCTTGATGAAGACCTTCATAGATCCAATAACAAACCCGGGCTTGATAAAAGACACCGGTTTATATCATTTTGAAACTTTGTCCAAAAGTTTGTAGCTTTTTGCCTGATGGATGATCCGGGTTATAATGAGCACCGGTTTATCTCATGCTGGTATTCATGATCCAGACTTTTAACTTTGTAGATGTGTGGTCAATTTCTTGAATTGTCCCACTCCGGACTAAAGAATCATAACACATAAAGATCAGAAAACGCAAATTTGCAAATAAAACCATGTAGTCGAGGCTTCTTACGAGCTGCCAGGCTCAAAGCAAGGTTTAGCCAATCACTGGATGCGGGTAATCCCGTCTTTCCAGAGGGCCTGTCGATGGATGCGGATAATCTCGTCTTTCCATAGGAACCATAAGAAAAAACTTTAGCCAATCACTGGATGCGGGTAATCTCGTCTTTCCAGAGGGCCATAAGAAAAAACTTTAGCCAATCACTGGATGCGGGTAATCTCGTCTTTCCAGAGGGCCATAAGAAAAAACTTTAGCCAATCACTGGATGCGGGTAATCTCGTCTTTCCAGAGGGCCATAAGAAAAAACTTTAGCCAATCACTAGATGCGGGTAATCTCGTCTTTCTAGAGGGCCTCCATGGTTCCTTGAAACCATGGGAAATATAAACCAATCACTGGATGCCCGTAGTGTTGGGGAACGTAGTATTTTAAAATTTTCCTACGATCACGCAAGATCTATCTACCAGATGCATAGCAACGAGAGGGGAGAGTGTGTCTACGTACCCTCGTAGACC